>OU426982.1:76890672-76925672 GCA_911387785.2 Aelia acuminata
ACTTGATTAAAACGTCACAATTCTAAATAATGCCTAATCCCAACGTTTCGGACCTTACGTCCATCTTCAGGGTATTTTCCTTGTTTTACATAAACTCCTTTCCTAAATTAAATGTTTATATGTGTGTCTCTACATATATTAGCTTTAGATCAATAATAATAATTTACAAAATTACCTAAATAATTATTGTACATAAATTTGTTTGGTTGCCTTGATCAATTTATTTTTTTCCCAACGTCAAACACTTACACATTAAGTATAATAGGTGAAGTTTTTTCTTTTATTTTACACTTTTTTTAAAATAAAACTAATAACACTTATTACGGAAAACATTACATTGAATATTATCATCTTTGTCACAACTATATTAATAATGTGCAAGAAGGCCTGTTTATGTTATTTGCATTATGCTAGAAACGTGTCTGGTTTCTTAAATAATTTAGTTATGATGCTTTTCTTAGTAAACCTTGAACATTTTTACTTCCTATGAAATGAACTAATCCTAAATTATTAATCAATTTAACGTAATCATATTCCTTCCACCATCTACCAGTATAATTTTAAAATATATCTTCAGGTACTACGCCAATTGAAACAAACATTTTTAAATATTAATTTCTAAAAAAAATTCTAAAACAAGTAAATTTTACATGCATTATACTATAATACTCGTATTACCACTTATTATAATATATTGTGGAAGGTGCTACCCCCTTAGAATTTTGAAAAACAAAAACTGTGAATAAAAAAAATTCGTATTCATTTTTTATATTGTCAAGCACTATATAGAAAAATATTTTAGCTGTTAAAAGATCTTAAAGTTTTACTCAAAAAATCAACCAAGCCTTCCATGGTCAGAATACCTCGAACCCTTCCTCTAGGCATAAGATTTATACTAGCCCGTCCCAGACCCTCAGATAAAATCCTGCGGACGCCTTTGTGTGTGTGTGTGTGTATATGTACACCTATATATATATATATATATATATATATATATATATATATATATATATATATATATATACATATATATATATAAGATTAAAAAAAAATTTATTAGCACAGTTGCTAGCAGTTAGACGACAGAGTTTAGGATTGATAATGTAACTGAAGAATAATTATGTTTTTATTTTAATTTGTTTAAAAAGCTTTATTTTATTTATTTATTTTGTAATAAATAAAAAATAAATAATTGTAAAGTTGGGTATCGAAAGGCCCTTGGTTCCGAAAATTTGAAACCCGGGTATCCTTATTGGGTTGAGATAAAATTTTAACCCTACCCACCTCAGTGGAATAAAAAAAAGGTTTATTAAGCTTTATGCTAACTGTTTGGGAGTTTGCTAATGTCCGCGTGCCATGTTTGTTAGTTTTGCTATTGTTGAAGTTCAAACTCAAACTTATAAAGTCAATAGTCAATTCTAGTTATTTTCCTGTTTGTAAACGGATCGTGGGGGTAAACAGTTGGACTAGTTGGTGAGAGGGTATAAGTCAAAGTTTTGTCACATGTTTTTACGGGTTAGTAGCCTCTCGAAATGTTTTTCATTTAACTTGAAAAAAAGGAACCAGGTTATAGATGTTGACTTCATCAACTAAATTCTTTCCAATGATAGGAACTTCGATTTCGTCAAGAAAATTTTTTTATGATACATAATTTAAAAGTACCCTTAGTTTGAAAGTTTATGTCGATGGATTCAAAATTTATTTCAAGTTTTATCATTTTAATTAAAATAAATAATCACTTGTCTTTCAAATAAATATTTTTTATTCTTTATTAAATTATAAAATAATTTTTAATAAATATTTTATTCTTTATTAAAAAATGATTCTATTTGTTATGAATTAAGCCTTTCGGATAAAAATTTTGATGAGAGGACTTTTATTGAATATTCATGTAAGGAAAATTTTATTTCTGGATTTTTGAAGTGAATAGGCTAATTCAAGGCACCTTTTTAAGATTTTTCTTAATAAAATAAAATGGGTTGCATGCTGGCTTGCAAGTTTACAGACTATTGCTAAAACAAAGTCTGTAAACAAGTGTTTTCTTACCATTTGTGCAGCTTACGTTATTTAGTGTGTGTGTGTGTGTGTGTGTGTGTGTTTGAGAACGACACCCCGTGCATTATTTTAGTTTACAAGGCGAGGTTGTAAGTAGTAGTGACTTTCTGACCACCTCCTATTAGTTAAAAAAATATAATGAAAAATATCTTCTATTTTAATTACTTTTACAGTCCCACAATTCTATTTATCCAGAGTTTCTTCTGCTACTTAATGATATCAAAGCATTCACTGGTCGAAAATATTGGGTAGAATCTCAAGAACAGATGTGTCCCATAAGCTGGAAAAGTTTCTCAGCTAATGCTGCGATTGTTCGTTTATGAAAACCTTTCGTTTCATATTTTCAGAGTTATATAATAATTCCCCCTGCGTGTTCTCTTTTTGATATTTTGTCAACATTGTTTTTTACTACTGAATTTAAGACTACTAATGAATTTTGCTTCATTAATACTCTAAAAGTTCCGTTTAGAGCTTTAATTCTATATTTCCGCTCAAATGGATCTCTGGCTTAATGAAAAACTTTTAGGCGTATACGTATTTACTTTTAAAGGAGATTACATGTTTTCATTAACTTGAATGTTAATTGTATTTTACGGTAGTATAAAGTATTGCTGATTTCGCCTTGTTTACATTATGTTATTTAGCTATTGTCAGTTTTTCCCTTATCGCCGGTCTTTGTAGACAATTTAACGCTATTTAACTAGATAAATTAGTGAACATTAAAATTTAAAGATTTATTAAAATGAAGGAGTCTCTTCCATGAGTGAAGCATGGAACATGGAAGAGACTCCTTTATTTAAAGAAATCCTAGAACAAACCTTCCATGTTCCATGTTTCACACATGGAAGAGACTCCTTCATTTTAATAAATCATTTAAAGAAATCTTAGAACAAACCACTCTGCCTCACTAAAGTGAAACATATAGCCATGTAGAAAATTTAAATTTAAAAGAAAAAGATACCAATATCGTTTTCTTCTTTAATTAAAGCTGTACCATAGCATGCACTAGATCCAATGCCATTTGCGATTTTGAAATAAGGTGATTATTTTTCAAATACTTTCGACCATTAGAAAAATCGACAAGGGCTATAAAAAAAAAAAAATAAAAAAAAATCAAATATTTTATCAAGATAAAATAAAATTATCGCTGAGCATACATTTTTGTCTTGTAAAATAAAGTTAGGCCTAAAAATAAATCAACTTAATTTTTACAACGTACTTATATGTTATCTTTATCAATAACTGTATGCTTGATTTGATTAGATTAGACTAGATTGTTAAGGTTTGGCGATCAACAATGTGCTCATTACGCCCTTTCATTATTCTATAATATTATTGCAAATTGCACTCTTATCCTTATAATATTTATTGTTAATTAATATATTATAATAGTATTTTAATTTTTAATGAATTATATTTTTTCAAATAAGAGGATCTCTTTTAGGAGTTTTATTATGTTATCGCAGCTTTGGTAGAATCCTTTAATGCCTCCGAAGTGTTATGTGGTGTAAGTTTTGTAAATTGTTCTTCGTATCTGCTGCAGTCTTCTATGATATGTTTTGTCGTAAGGGGTGTTTTGCAGGTTTCGCATCTTGGTTGAGCTTCTTTTGTTATGAGGTGAACATGGGTGAGGTTCGTATGTCCTAACCGAAGCCTTGTCAGTGCTACCTCTTCTCTTCGGTTCCCTCGAAGGGAGCTAATCCAGTTTCTAGTTGTAGGCTTAATGGATTTTAGCTTGTTAGATGGAGGGACTTCAAACCATATGGATTGCCAATAACTCTTTATTCTCTTTTTGAGCCATGTTCTTATATCTGCCTCATATATTTGGAGTGCTGGGCCAGTCATAATTGCTGCTTCCTTTGCTGCCCTGTCTGCAACTTCATTGCCTAAAATTCCTGTGTGCGATGGCACCCATAGAAAGTTTACCGATTTGTTAAGATCCGATAGAATATCGAGATAAATAAGGATTTTTTTCATTATCTGACATTCTCTTGTGCGTTTTTGAACAGCTTATATCGCTGATAATGAATCCGAACAAATTAAAACAAATTTTGCATTGCTGTCAATAGCCAGATAAAGAGCAGTTGCAAACCCCTGTAATTCTGCGGTAAATTGTGTTATGAAAGGAGGTAGTTTATATTTTTTATTGTATTTGTTTGGACTACTGCATAACCAACATAGTCATTGCTTTTTTTGAACCATCTGTATAGATAATCTCATAATTTTTGTATTTTTCCTTAGTAAAGGAATCAAAGCTCAATGTAGGTGGGAGGATATTTCTTAACGAGAGGTCTATTTTTGATGGAGGGTTTGTCCAAATCGGCTTATGTAAGTCACAGTCCGCTACGGATGGATATTACTATGGATTTCACTAATTATTTCTCTGAATCTGATTGCTAATGGAGAAGAGTTTCTTGGTTTCGAGTTATATAATTGTATATGCTGTGGATGAAAAATGTGGTTGAATGCAGGTTTTTAGGCTGGAGTTTAATTTTTGCATGATATGAGGAGATCTGCTTGATTTGATAAAATAGGTAGACGAACCATTAAATCATTACTGGATGAGCAATTTTACAAAATCGTTTGTTCAAAATGATTTCTAGAATAAATGGGGTGAAAAAAAGAAGTTTTTTCCAAATTGAAATAATACCTTTAAATCATGAATAAGCTACTTAATAGTTCAAAATTGTTCCTAGAGAAATTGGGACCTATGTAAAAGCAATTTTTTAATTTCGTGATAAATAATCAAGATTATCTAAAAACAACGAAAATTATAAAAATGCTCGTTTCTAATTGAACCAATATATTTAATTTTTTTTACATGAAAAAGAATGTACGTACAAAATAAACCTTGACCCCGCATTTGAGATTGCCATTAAGAGTAGCAGCGCCTCTGGTACAAAAATGGGAAATCAATTATGAAAACTATATTAATTTTTCTATTTTTGTTTTCTTTTTTAAGGACTGAATATGCGATTTTTTTTTTTTTAGAAAATTTATGATCTAGATTTGTAACCGTATATCGATAAAATCTTTGTTACCCACTTAACTATGCACTGAGCATTCAACTTTAGGAGATACATAAATATAAAGCAGTTAGAGCACATTGCTGACCATATTGATTCCTATGAATGAAATCTCATACTTGATTTAAGCTATTGCATGAGTTTCCAAATTTTAAATCTAATCAATAGTACAATGTTTACTTTATGCATCACTTTTATTTTCATTTTTTTTTTTCAGTGAAGAATGTTCTCCTTACAAATACAAAAGCAAATGGCTCTCTGCAGCGAAGAAGGTTAAAGAACGGCGTAAGAGAGACGAAGAGAAGAAAGACGAAAATCCAACTGTTCGGATAAGCAGCCACGATGCAGAAGAACCCTCAGTGGTAAGGTTTTTATTTTACTAGTTTTATTTAGTACTGTTATGTTATCTTATACACGGCTATATAAAATAAAAGCACTTGCTAGATCCAAGGGCTTGAGTGAGGGCAGTAAACTCAATTCTCTCGTATTAAGGTCATGTCCTCCGGAGTCTGAAAGAATAAAGCTCAACCGTGTCTGGACTTTATTGGAGGTCTGTGGTGCATCATTACTGTTGATGTAAAATATCTAATTTTTTTTTTTTCTTCAGCATAAAGTCAATAACCAACAAGCAAAGTTTTGCTTTCTTTCAAAAAACTATTTACAACAGAAACTGATTTTTGGGCCCTTTATCATGTTTGGGAACGAATAGAGAATTATATTCATGAGATTCCAAAAAAAGCCCTGAGTCTCTCTTATAAAAATTATATCAGTAATGTAGGACTATTATTCAGAGCTATTTACATTTATATATCCAAAGCTCCATTAAGAAAAAAAAAAAAATTTATTATAAAGGCCGATGATGACAAATGTGTATGTTTTTATTGGTTGGGATGTATAGAGGTCTATAACGGTCTTGTATATACACTGAAATAATCCCTTCAGGATTAATAGGGCTGGAGACAAAGCCATTTGTCTGTAGACTTCATTCCCTGCCTTATATCTCCTCAATTTTAAATACATAGGTTTTATCAATAGGAGATAATACACCATATTAAGTGGCCAACCAGTTTTTAAAAAAAACCTGAGAAAAAGGAATAATTAAGAGTTGTAAAAGAAAAAGTTATTTTCTTTTGGTTTTTACTCCAAGAATTATTTGAAAATCTTACCATTAAAATTTATTCTTGGGTGAATTTGGCTAAAATAACTTTTTAAGGAACTATATCGCACTACATATTAAAATAACAAACAAAATTACGGAGAAAACATCAGTGTGTCATTTTTTTTTTACTAGTGTTTATATAAACAATCGCCAATCCTATATAGGAATAATTGTTAAAATCGCAGAATATAGCGGTAGGGTGGAAACATGTGTGGCACTGCTGAATATGGTAAAAAGGTAGGGTCTCGCTGGTTTAGATCCTGGACTAGTCCTGCTAATTCTGGTCAAATTGAAGGAATTCCAGCCATCTGAGCCATTTCCTAATGGAGGAAGCTGTATAAGAAAGGAAATATTGGAGGATTAGGATATCAGAGCAAATTGAATTAGAATTTTTAATATGGGGGTAGTTTGCTTTACAGGCTAATTAACTTGTTTACTCTCACAGCGTTTGGTTGAACGGTTGAATCAATATCCAATCCGGTATTGATCAGGTAAATTGTTCTTAAAGCGTATCATAACGCCTTTCAGAACTATTGTATTATTTTAGTTTTCTTTACGTTACAACTAATGATTGCAAAACTTCACTTTAAAAATAATTTATAAAAAGTTTGACTTGCCTTCTCAATTGAGTCAATTAACGATACAAATGTGGCCTCTCTAGTGAACAAAGCTGACAAATATTTTTCCCCCTAAAATGGTGCGCCTAATTATCATTAAATATCCATCGCTATGATTAACAAACTAAATATTTATTAATCATTTATCTTTTAGCTTTACAATCAAAAAAATTATTTATTGTTTAAAAAAATTAATCTTTTTTTAGAATGTAAATAAGCTAAGAGGTTTTGTCAATGTTTGAATTCAGTTTTCTCGAAACGCGATAATTTTTATTAAACGCCTTTATCCACTCAAACCATTAATATCAATATAGTTTATAATAATAGAAGTTGTCGATGATAATGGAGCAGTAGTAGTTAAGCCTCATTATCTATTTTTAAAGACACCTTTAGGTTTCCTGGAATCTATTTAGGGAGTTTCGTGCTCGTGTTTCAGTCAAGGTGACCACCCACTAAGCTTTATTGTAATTTGCATGACGATGTGCAATATGATACAATCTTATTTTATGCTTACTGTTCATAATTATTCGATTGTTCATTAATCACTGTTCATCAGAAATTGTTCATAATTAATCGATATATTTATACATAATTCCTTTCCCGTTGCCTTTCCTCACCCTGCTTGATAATAATCGATTACACATCTGAAGGAATCCACTTCCCTTCTACAGATCGGTGGTGCCTTCGCCACCTCAAGCATCGCTCACCGAACCGTAAAATTGTCTCGAAGTACAATCGGTAGGGGGACGGTTTCCCTGAATTGATGGAACGGTTCACTGATTGTGGCCCAAATACCTGTGACCGATGTTCCCCCGTCTCCCGAATACCATCAACAGTTGTTTGTATTCCCCACCGTGTTACTACCGCGCGTCTCTTTCATTCTCCTCTGATTTAAAAAACTTATTTATGAAGAAGAATGAGCGGCTTTCGCAGGAGTCCATTTAGGAGATTGTTTTTCTGAAAGTTACGCAAACTGTTCCGTCGCACTTGGTGGAGATGTAAGTGCTTGACAAGATTGAAAAAATAATAATAACGGATGCGTTAAGGGTCGTTTTCCAAGCAATGTAACGTATAAATACATTTATTACTTGTTACTTGTCATTGATATACTTTTTTTATTTATTATTATATTTTAAAAAAATATCTGTTCCACTATAACCCAAGACCCCTCATGGGTTATACTGGACCCATGAGGGGTCTTGGGTTCAGTATCGTGTAAGGAAGTAGTGTATCTTGGTCCAGCGGTTCTATAAAGAGGTGATTTGATCGTGATCACCCTTAACCGTCAGGTTTTTCCCCTTAATTTTTCAATTGAGGGGACTTAAGTTTATATAGAATATTAAAGGTATCCTGCCAAACCAAATTCGAAGTCAAAACCTTGGGGCAGCTTTACCAGTGAGCTACCTCAGTCATTTTTATTTTATAGCAAATACCTAAATCGAACTATTTTTTTAAATATTTAATTCATCTATTTTTAGCACAGTTTTAAAAATACAATTTTATTTCCCTCTTATTAGAGTTATTATGTATGGAAATTTGAATAGTTATTTTATAGAGTTATCAAATTAATTTCATATGGTTATCATGTTTTATTTAAGAAATATAGGACATAGGAAGATAAGTGGTTCAAGTAACATCTTTTTTTTTTTCAATTTTGAGTAAATCAAAGTTGAGGCTTCAAATAATATTTCTTTTTGAATTTGAAAGATTAATTTTCTTCATATTCTAAAATCTCCTTCTTTCAATATTAGTTTAACATTTTTGGTTAATGCATTTTATAAACTCTAGATTTTTTTTACTCTTATTGTATCTCTGATTGATCAAAAACTTTAAGTTATGTGCGGAAACAAAAATGTGATATTAAAAAAACAGGGCGAAGAGAAAAAGTATTTTCGTCAGTAACCTTGTCATAAAAAGGGGGCTCATGTTGCATCAAACGGTGGTAGTCGGTTTTGTTCTTTGTTCTTTTAGACTCAGATGCAAAAGCCAATTTTTCGACCTTGGTAGCCTCCCCCCCGATCACCAATAGCATCCCAAAATTGTTTTTCCGTTTTAACCATGAAGTACGTTTTCGGGGAAAAAAAAAAAAAAAAAAAAACTACCGTCGACCGGGCTACTTTGGTCCTTGAGGGGTTACTTTGGTCCAACTCCAAAAAAAAAGTTTTCAGTACTTGTACTGTGCAAACAGAACGAGACATATAGGTATTTTTGGATTTAAAATTGATAGTTTTGTGTAATTTAAAATGTTTAGCATTCGCAACACTGGAGTTTTTGTAAACCTTTGTTTTGATGCTTCAATTGATTACCTTCAAACGCCCCGGTCGACGGTATTCTCTTCATTTTTAAATTTTATTATATCCGCTGAAATTTCAGACCATAACTGACTCCGTAGCTTCTGAGATACAACTTTATGTAACTGCAAGGACGTTATTTTATATTCGATTGGCTTTATTGTGGCAAAGGTTTACTACATTATTTATTGTTTTGATATGATAGTATTGTAAAACTTCTGTGGGTTAACATTATTTATTCAACGAAAATGTAACTACGGTCAATGCCAAACGAATTATAAAAACACAAATATTAAAGCAGGTAACAAAAATTATCACTTTGAAACACAAATCATATGGCTTGAGCTTCACAATCAAGACAAAGACTGGTTCAATCACTCGCTCCTTATATATAATTGTAAAATGAGCCTTCGGGAACCTTCCAGGCCTACTTGGAATGAGCTCTAACAATCTAGAGCCTACTTGCTACTTATGGTTCGCATTATGGTTATACTTGCCCTGATGGTTCGCTCCAACCACTAGTTCGTTCCAACAAAAGGTATGGGATTTCAACCAACATTTTTTTTTTATTCAACGATTTAACGTTAGACTATAATAAATTGTCATTATTATCAGCCTGTTATTGCAAGTATGTTTCAAATTTTAGACCTCTAATAGGTAAGTTGGTTTTGTGTAACATTCCTCGAGGACCAGCCGTACTGGGAAGTTGGGCCGGGATTCGATTCTATAACCTAACTTAACACCTCTCTTACCACTCTTCTATACCAAACCAACGTATTGTACGAATAATTAATTAAAAACTACTGTCATTGTATAGGCTTTCATTTACATTATTGCTAACACTGAACTAGACACATTTCAAACTTACATATATTATATATACACAGGTAAATAAGTTTCGGTTTCGGTTTCGGCCCGAAACTAGGTCTGCGGCCAAAATTCGGTTTCGACTAAAATTTCGGTTTCGGTCGGACACTAGTACTATTGTATATTCTGAGGAAAACCTAAACTTGTTGGAATAAATAAGTAATTGAATATTATATAGCAATACAATATTACCAGTGCCTTCAGAAAAAAAAATTAAACTAATATATGATTGTAATTTCAGCTGGTCCAGAGCATTATCCAGGATCCCATTGTTGAAGAAACTGTTCCAAAACAAGGTAATTATTTTTTATGCAAATAAGCATCAATCTAAACTTCAAATCTCGTATATTTAGTAACATTTTTTGTCACGTGCATGTCAACAGTAAATAGCTTTTGTGTGGGAAGTTATAAAAATCCGTTTTCTCAAAATCCACAAAAAATTCACTTGAAATTTGCGTATCCAATAACAATAAAAAGTTTGGTTCTCTCTCTCTCACAAACAACAGTCTCAAATAGATTTGACGTGCACATTTTCCAACGATATTTTTATTGCAGATTTACGTTCAAATATAGCTTTAGATTTTGTTTTGACATAATAGTTTGACATGATAGTCACCATAGTCAAACCAGCCATGAAATTCTATTCCGAATTGAGTCTCAATTTATACATTCATGAAAAGAAAACTCGTCAATATACTACTTTACCACCCCTGACTAAACATCCTCCCCCTAAAATATAAAACAATAGTCTATATTATTACTTTTGGCATCTTATTGTTGCTTTTCTAAATAAAAATTAAAAAAAGAACTAGTAGGTTAAATTACATTCACTGAATTAAACTTACAAAAATATAAATATTTGTTTACTGCGAAGTTCGAAAACTTAGTATTTACAGAAATAATGATAACTGTTTATATTAGAAACAATATACTTATAATAATCATTTATCCTTGTCAGGAAAACAAAATTGTAAGGGTCGATTGTAGATCTTGGTAACCTCTAAAAAAAAAAATGATATTTTTTATGTGTATTTATGAAAATGTCCATTTTTAAAATGAAATCTATATTAAATATTCTTGTGTGGGGTAGCGCTATCTGCAGCCGCCCTCTTCAATTATTCTTAATAAAGCTACTTCTATTTTTTTCCCAAACTTCCATACTTTTTATGGGGTCTAATTACCGGTCGTTTGCAGTATTTGTAGATTATGCACGCCAAAACAAGTTGATATTGTGGTCACCTGCAGAGAATATTGTAGGTGACCACCTACTAAAGCCAACGTAGCGGGTTCTTCGTAGGGCAGGTAGCTAAGGGTTTTTTAAAGGGAGTTGATCTCCCACTGTAGCATCATAGCATTAGCCAAGTAGCTACAAGAGATGTTCAATAAATAAACAAACAAAGAATTTAAAATTTTTACCAACCTTGCCCCTTTTATTTACAATTTTACATCAAATACCCATTTCTCTCTTTTTTTTTTTTTTTTTTTTTTTTTTTTTTTTTTTTTTTTTTTTTTTTTTTTTTTTTTTTTTTTTTTTACATAGTGTACTAAGACGAAATAAAAATAAAATAGTAACTTTGGAACGAAATAACAAAAATTAAGTTTTCTAAAACATGATACTTTAGAGTACCTGATTTTTCTTAAACACCGAGGCACCCCTCTTATTTCTTTTTATCGCAGAGCTAATGTTGTTACTATGCGAACGATTTACAAATTACGCAGTTACGCCTGTAATGGTGCAGTTTCTTTTTATGCCCAACATCCAACGTCACAATGAGATTACACGGCCGTTAGTATAATGAATGGCTCAGTCCGCCCAGCTGCTCCTGGAATGTTGTTTACGTCAATTTGATTTCAATTACTTCCTTATGAATAAATATATATATATATATATATATATATATATATATATATATATATATATATATATATTTTTTTTTTTTTTTTTTTTGGATTAGTTAAGAAAATATTATAAAGCATAAATGTTCACGTTCACTTTAAATTGAATTACAGATCGCGAAGTTATGTTTGTCAAAGTCTTACTTTTTTATATTTTTTCAAATAAATAAAACAAGGTTAAACTACCAAACCATGCCAATGCATTTGAAATCTATGATTATTATAAAGAATTTCCAATTTTTTTTTTTCATTTCTTTTGATATAATGATCAAGGTAGTTTTGATTTACGGCTGTAAGACCTACATATATTTATTTAAAAAAAAGATCAAAAGAGATTAGTTCATCGAACGATAACAGGAGCTACCAGGGTTCCGGCTACTAACGAATGTAGGAGAAGGACCAACAAATAAATGTTGACAGAAACTGGTCAACAAAACGTGGTGTTCATAAGTTGTATAATTGAGCTCGACAAAATGAATTCATAAATTTTTGCGAAGTTTATAGGCTTAGGTTAGGGAAGTCATCAAGATAAGTTCCTGTGATTGCTGCCGTAAAAGATATTATTTTCGATGTCGTCGATGCTAGCCAAACTGCGTGTATTTTGAGGCTTCTTGCCCATATTCCTGCTCCCACGTCTCGATTATCAAGATGTTTGAAAAGATTCTTCTACGATTCCCTCCAAGAAACATAAAAGAGCCGATGTTTATGTTATCTCCAAAGGTTGTTATTGATAGCGGTGATGGATTTTTTAAAAGTCTGAGTGCTTTCAGTTTTGATTATCTTCTGGTTCTTGGTAGTAACTTTTTCATTCACCGTTGCATAGTAACATTGATCCGTCTTAAATCTGGTATAGATTTTGAATGAGTGATTTGGTTTTCAACAGTTAAATTTTTAATCGAAAATACCTATTTAATTTGTATCATGACATTTGCTGATGGCTGAAGTATGAAGATAATATATAAAGAAGTATGAAGATAATATATATATATATATATATATATATATATATATATATATATATATATATATACCTATATATCATAACACAAAACACACGATTTTTCATAGGATAATGAATTAAAGTTCAAAATAGAACCAATGTTTTTACTATATATTGTAAGCTTACGATTGAATTTTATTATGGAGCTGATCGCTTTAAATGATGATGACTGATTTTTTTCTTTCTCTTTTTGAAGAAGGAAAAATTTAAACAACAGTCCCTTTGACATTTTTTTTAAATCTATACATTTTTTGAAATGTATAGATGTTGCTTGGATTGAGTTAAATATTTTGACGATAGCACAAGGATATACTACTCTTTCAGCGCTTTCAGAAAACAGTCATAACTAAAGGAAAAACAATTTTTGAGATATGACATTGTTGAAAGGATTCAGTATTTGTTGAACATTAATTCTCTCGATGGTGGTAAATATTAAGAGAATACATACCTATTATACAATATCAGTTGGTATTTGTGAAGTATGATTATTTTTGCAATATTCTACTTTTTTAAGCCTAATATGAATATGATAATTTTATTATGTTATCATACCTTTTTATACTCCTTTTTTATTAAGACTAAAATGAAATTAACTAACTAATAGTTTTGGTTTTTAAGTTTCAAAGTTCAGAAAAAATATATTATTTATTAGTTATTAGAATTATAAATATCACTGTAGAGAATTACAAATACATTTCCTATTAAAATATTCATTATTCAAAGTATTTTTTTTTTTTTTTTTTTTTTTTTTTATGCTCTTACATTGACGTCAAACTGAAACTAATTTTAGTTTAAGTAGTACATACAGAGACTCACGAAATTGATCAAATGTTTATAGT
Organism: Aelia acuminata; assembly: GCA_911387785.2. Classification (NCBI taxonomy): domain Eukaryota; kingdom Metazoa; phylum Arthropoda; class Insecta; order Hemiptera; family Pentatomidae; genus Aelia; species Aelia acuminata. Next base: position 76,904,423 of record OU426982.1, read on the forward strand.
ACAATAGAATATTCGTCCTAATCTGATATGTTGTTTGTCAACACATATTAAATCCTTGTCAGAAAACTTTGTTTACTCTTTTATTATGATGTTTGAACCCTTTTCTACCTGAATTATAAACATATCTTTTAAGTCTTGGAACATATCTTTTAAGTCATCTTTTAAGTCTAATAACACGATTTGATCAATTTTGTGACTTTGTTTTAATATTTAGTGTCGCCTCCTTTTGCGTCGATTACAGCGCGGATCTTTCTTGGCATACTTTCTACTAATTCTTCACACTGTATTGATGTGATCTGACTTCATTTTGCTTCGACATTTTCACACAATTGCTGCGTGTTGTATGCTGAAGCACTGACGTCAGTAACTGATCTCTTCAGCTGAGCCCAGAGATTTTCAATAGGGTTTAAATCTGGGGATTGTGGTGGCCAATCCAACATATTAAACCCATTATTTTTCTAGCCATGTTTTTGTGACTCGAGCGGTCAGTTTAGGATCATTGTCCTGCTGGAAAATAATGTCCCTTTTAGATTTATGAAGCTTTGTAAGGTTTCCTATCAAGCCTTAATAAATTAAAATAAAATAAAATTTAAATACGTTTTAAAATATCCATGTAGTTGACTGCAGTCATTCTCCCTTCGATTTTCTCGATTAAGCCAACCCCTTTTGACATAAAGTATCCACATATCACGATATTCTCACCTCCCCCCCCCCCAAATTTAATTCTTGGTTGAACATGTCTTGGCTGTAATTTTTCATTTTGCCCTTTCCACATCCACTCTTTGCCATCCGATCCAAATCTATTAATTTTGGTTTTGTCAGACTATACAACCTTTGCCCAATCATATACGGTCTAGTGCGCATATTTTCTGGCGAAGCTAATCTTAGTTTTTGATGCCTGGTGGTTAATTGTGGCTTTTTAAACTTTGCCTATCTATTGTTATAAACAATTGATTCTTAATAAAATTATTACTTGTAATTCAAACTCACAAAATTGATCAAATCGTGTTATTAGATTTAGAAGATGACTGAATGTGCTATGTTTATAATTCAGGTAGAAAAGAGTTCAAACATCATAATAAAAGAGTAAACAAAGTTTTCTGACAAGTAATTAATATTTGTTGACGGATTAGGACGAATATTCTATTTTAGTATAAATATTTGATCAATTTCGTGAGTCACTGTTTATAAGCCATAATATATTTTTAGCTAGCAGCTTTACAAAAAAATTCAATTACTGGTATACTTATTACCTTTTGTTTTTTTACGGAATTTTAAATGTCGTGTAATAGATTTTGTATTTAACTGTATTTACTTATTTGTTTTATAGCCGGCTCTTATAAAATATTTCCTTATTTTATCTGTAATTTTTTAGAGGTACCTATACTTACGTAATCCAAATTGTTGCTTCTTTATTTTTGTTCATCGATTAGTTCTTAACAAAAGGATGAAAATTCATAAAGTTAAATATTCCTAGAAATGAACAAAAGGTCCTTCATTTTATTAGGTCCTTGAAGTTAATTATTGCTTCAAATAATTACAATTCCTTCTAAATATCTCCCGATCTTGCTTTGAAACTGAGTTACCTTGAAACCATGTCGAAGTTTTCAAATTAATTACTCTTCCCATCAATACAATCATTAAATAGAAAATAATGGATGAAACTAAATGTTTAAATGTCCATATTTAGATGTAATAAAATAAAATTGGTTCAAACTGAAATTTTAGTTAAAACAATTTAACCATCAGTTTAAAATAAAATGCACTAAATTTAGTATTGATTGGAATAAAAATAAATTTCATCCAAAGATTGATCCGTTTTTCTATTGTATTCATTGCTCATCTAATGAATAGAGGATTTTTTCTTAAGTAAAAAAGTGAAAGTAAAAAACCAATAACTTTTCAACGTATTTATTAAGGTTGACTATTTTCTTTTAGTCGATTCTCATTTCAGGACTTTGTGGATTATATAATTTTGGCCCGATGTTTGGGGTGACAAAAGTGAATCGCTTACTTACAGATGATGGGTCACCGATTACTTATATACACCGGGTACTTCTGGTTAATCTAGGTCGAAAAATATTTGACCCATGATGAAAGTTAAGCGCTCTAGGAGCAGATAAAAAACATTGTATATATATATATATATATATATATATATATATATATATATATATATATATATATATATATATATATAGGGTAACTGTCCCTTAAGTTGACAGTGCTCCAATAGTTGACATTTTGCACAAAAAGTGTGAATTATAAGATTCAGGGTTAATTATTTCGGTTCAAAATTTGGCGGTAATTTGCCAAGTTAATAATAATAATAATAATAATAACAATGCCTTTTTATTGATCATACAAATTACAAATTACATTCTCGACATGTACTCTTGGTCAACGACCATCAGAGGTTGAGAAAGCGGCACATATCATATTAACTAATTTATACCTAGCGATAATATAATAACAGTAACAGTGAATGTGTCATATAAATTATTAACTCGAGTACAATATTCTTTACATTATAATGACACGATATCAACGATCAAAGAGGCAAACAATAGACAAATAAATACAGAATAAATACAGTAATAAATACTTCTAATTCTAATTCCAATACTTTTAATATTATGATTCATTTTTTAAATTTGATACTCAAAATATATTAATTAATCATAAAAATAAGTAAATCAAATGGTCCTAACAATACATTAGCTAAAAACAAAACACGAGAACAACAACAATAGTTAATAAACAATGAACCCATATATATAATACTCATATACAAACATACACATATACACAACACGCATATATATTCTATTTACCCATTATATTCCCTAATTAATCCATATCTGTATTTCCAAGCCTCTTTAGTATATCTTAATAGTTTATGCCAACACTTTCCATTTAAGTATTCTATTAACTCGTCCCTACTCAAGACCGAATTGGAGAACCATTTTATCCTAAACTCCCTCAACACAGGACATGTTGCTACAAAATGTACAATATCCTCCCTCTCCTTCATATTGCACAACGTACAAATACCTTCTCCGTGCTGATAGTGCCTCCTATGGTTAAGATATAAGAGCTCTCCTCTTAGCTTGATTATCCAACTTATGTCAGATGTGGAATACGAATCATTCACATAAGAAACCGCTTCACTTAAATGGTGGTTCAAATCCTTATAAATTACCGATTCTTCGGAGGCTATACTTAACATAATTTGTTCTTGTAAAATTTCATTTTCAATGCTATTAGTTAAATTATGAAAAATGGTTGGCCACATACTAATATTGTTTGAATGTATTCGGGTATTTACTTGATATTTCTGCAGTCATAAATTTATATTTTTAAACCAATATACATTTCTCTCTATTTTTTTAAAAGCAAGAATATTTGTAAGGCGGTTTTGTGAATTAACAACTTTCAGGATGAACTTGAAGTGTGCTTCTAGGGTATGGATATAAATAGGGCTTAACTTGGTTTCTGTTGATAATAAATAATTCGGAGTGTTTGTGGGGAGTTTAAATATTTTTTTCAAATAAAATGTCTGTAGTTTCTCAACAGTATCATACCTTTGGCCACCCCAAACCTGAGAGCCATAACATAGTATACTTCTGCATACTGTATTAAAAATGTTTATTTTCGGTCAGAGGGACATCATTATTTTTTATAATATTAGACCAAAGTGAGTTTATTCCTGCCTTTGCTGCAGCAAGCCTTAGCTTAAAATGCAACTCCAGTGATAGTCTTGGGGTCAGGGTGATTCCCAAATATTTATAACTTCCCTTAATTTCTATATCACTTCCTCCGAATTTCCACTTCTCTAGCTTAGAAAGCCTTCCCCCACTTCTAAATACTAATATACTTGATTTGGCCAGGTTTATTTTTAGGTTCCAGATAGTGAGATATTTTTCTAGCTGGTTAATCATTAGTTGAAGCCCTGTTGGATCTGAAGATAACAGAACTATATCATCCGCAAATGCTAATAATTTCACTTTTACGTCATTTATCATAATTCCACCCTCCAGATAATCCTCAATATCATTTAAAAATAAGGAAAACAATAATGGCGACAGCACTCCACCCTGTTTCAGTCCCATTTTCATTTCAAATTCATTGGATAAACCTTCCTTATTCCAGACAAAACCATAAGTGTTTTCGTGCAGCGCGCGTATTATTTTAACAACTTGAGTTGAAACCCCTAATTCATTCAATTTGAAAAACAAGGCATATCTATCGATCCTATCAAATGCAGCTGATAAATCGACGAAAAAAGCATAAACTTTTTGCCCTTCCCAGCTGAGTTTACAATGAATTATACACATTAGATTAAAAATATTATCTATTGTTGAGTATGATTTCCGGAAGCCTGCTTGAAATTCTTTTAAAATACTTCTATTGTCGACCCACTCTGTCAGTCTATTTAAAATTAATCCTGAAAATATTTTAGATATTGTATTTTCAAAAACAATGCCTCTATAATTTGCAACATTTGTAATATCTCCAGTTTTATGAATTGGGAAAATAATTAATTTATTAAAACTAGAAGAAACTCTACCTTTAGAAAAAAAACTGATTGTAATGATGTAGTAATTCAGTCATAAAACATTCTGGCGCATTTTAAAAAAATTCATAGGGGATTCGATCTATGCCAGTAGCTTTATTATTTTTTACATTATTGAGAACGACATTAAGCTCAGCAAAAGTGAAGGGTGCATCAAGAAATTCATCACATATCTTTGGTTCAGCGTACTGTATCCTGTAAGCACTTATAGGTGGGTTATAAAGATCGCAGAAGTAATCTAGCCAGTTCTTCATCATAATCCCTCCACCGGCAGTTCCCCTACTGTTTAATCTTAAACTTCTAACAGCCGACCAAAACTCTTTTACATCTCTACTTTTCCTTATTTCATTTATTTTCAGCGTAAAATAATCTTTTTTTTCTTCTTTGCAAATTATTTTATACAATTTATTCATCTGTAAATAATTATCTTTAGCATTTACTGTATTATTCTTCCTAAATAGCTTCAAAGCTTTAAAAGAGTTATTTCTAGCAATGGCACACCTTTTATTGAACCACGTTTTATTAATCCCATTTTTTCTTTTAATATGCATATTGGGTTTATTAGAAGATTTTACAATTATATTACACAATATATCTATATCTTTAATTTCACCTGGTTTTTGCTGATTACCTAAATTTTCTTCAATTTTTTGTTTATACTTATTTTTATCTTGTGAGTACCAATTAAGTTTAGGCAAGATCGGTATAAAATTTTCATTATCTATTTCTTCTTCTATGCAGTAAAATACGCAAAGAGCCATGTGATCAGAATATATTTGTTGGTCCACTATAAAAGTATCAATATGATTTAGAATTTCCCTTGAAACGCAACAATAATCAATTATTGAGCACCCTAAGCTGCTAATGAATGTGTAGTCTCCATTAAGGTCATTTTTTATTCTACCATTTAATATAACCATGTCATGATTATCTAATAGTTCTAACATTTTTTTCCCCCGATCATTAAATGTTAAATCTTTAGATTGCCTCTCTCTGTGAATGGAAGGGTTATCAATTAAAACATCCTCTGGAAGAACTTGAACATTTGACATTCTACAATTCATGTCCCCAATAAGAACAAAATTGGCATTGGAACGGTCAGAAAAAACATTACATAGTTTCATAAAATCACTTTCCCAATTATTACAATTAATATATACCGTTATAATTTGCCAAGTTATATTAGTTAGATGTGCTGCCATCGACATTAGTTTGATGAAAACTCAAGCTTATTTGTGAGAGGTTGTAATGGCGAATTTTCTAGTGGCCTGAAAACTTCAGGTTCTGCTGCCCTGTTTCATTAAGGTGGAAGTCAAGTTAAATAAGCTTTTTAGTTGGTTTATTTGTGTTAAATTATTTTTTAACTACATTCATGATATCCATTAAGTTATTGGGAATCATATGATATCCTTTTCGATTTATTTATACAATGTTTTAGGGCTTAAATGTGGGTGTCAACTATTAGAACAAAAATTAATCCTTAATTACAATAGTTGACATCGATGTCAACTATTGGTGTTCTTTACTCTGATGAAACTGATAGTTTAAAATAATTTGCTTGATTTGAAAAATATCTGGGTTTAATATCGGTGGAGGAATCACTGATCTAGCTCCATCCTAAGCAATGTTCGACAGGGGTATCAACTATCCGTTCGAACGTGTCAACTAGTGGAATATTCTGTTTGTAAAGTTGACATCGTGTGTGTTTATGGTTGACATCCATGCATAGCCTCTGCTTTATTTGACATAATCTTGTTTTGTTTATTTTTTAAATTAAGTAACAATTGTAACACCCGGAAATTATAACAATTTTATTTTATTAGGGAATAAAATATATCGTAAAGTTAAATAGTTGAATGGTTTGAATAATACAACTTATTATAAACTTATAATAATTATAGATGTTGTAAATAGTTGTTGTAAATAGAATTCAAAAAGAAACCTAAGAAAAATTCAGTTAATCAGGAGATACCTGAAAATGCTGCAGCACTGGAAGTAAACGAAGCCATACTATCCCAACCAGAAATTTGGGACGAGAAAGAAAATCAGAAAAGCTTAGATTCCCAAGAGCAGGAGCAATAAATTAATGTTGATCAAGGAATATTTCTTCAAGAGGAGGAGCAAGGTAGTTTAAGTGTTGATGAAGGAAAATTTATAATAGTTGGGTTCTCAAATAAGAGATTTCAGCGTCAAAAATGCTCAAGTTACTAAAGTTGCCAGTAAATTAGAGATTCTGGTTTTACTTTTACAACCATGCAATCGGATGATACCAAGTTTTATTAACACCGATACATGTTGCACAGTCCCATCATGTAATATTATATCCGTAATACATATGCCTAAAGTTTTTACCTTTAATGGACAGCAAAGGTACTATTTTAGTTTCCCACTTGAGGTAGATTAATTTAAAATGATTGTTGTTATATGGTATCTGTATTATTCTTAATTGCATGATCTCATTTTCAGTTTGTCATTTTTTCTATTGTCTATTATGTTTTTGTGTATAAAGTAATTAAATTGAGGAAATTGTATATGTTTCGTTTCAATTTTGAATAGTTTATAAATAAAAAATTATTAACTTTTATTGCAGTCCTTATTACCTAATATTCTCCTTGGGAAATTAAAAAATAATGTAAGTGTCAACTATTAACACAATAAATGTCAACATGCCAAATCTTTCCATTTTGATGTGTCAACTATTGGCACATTTTAGAAGGTTCAAAGAAATCATTTCTTATAAAAACCGTAAATGTAGACCATAGGATATTGTATTCCCAGTTTTATAGAGGGATTGGCCTAAATAAATTCATTACAAAGATTAACCTAACATCAATATTTTAGTAAACAGTGTCAATAATCTAATATTTTTTCCTTAACCTGTCAACTATTGGTACTGTTACCCTATATATATTCTTTTTCAGAACAAATGTATTAAAGAAATTCAAATATATAAGGTATTAGAAAAACTCTTCAAGTAAAGTAGGTCAAATAAATTTTATTTAAGAAAAAGCTAATCAAATTAGTATAAGATCTCCGAAACCTCCCAAAAATTAGTCTCCATAAAAATCAAAAATAAATTTTTTAGAATTCGTTTCTCGATTTTTTAAATGTTTAATTATATTTAAAAAAATGTAGCTCCTTGGGATTTTAAACAAATTCAACGCTACTAATTCCGTAAGAAAGCCGATTTACTACTCTGACAAACCAAAACAACTACCTCAAGTTTTATGACTAATTAAGTAAGAAAAACTCTTCGAATATTTTTACGAATACTTTTTATCTCATGTTCTAATTTATAGTCGGAGGTCGAGTTTGTACAGTTTACAAAGCTCTATATCTGTATTCAGTTACGTTTCGAACGGTGAACCCGTGTTGAAGTTATCACAAGAGTTTTGAAAATATAACAAAAATTTCAAGCAACAAATTACTTATTATTATTTTTTTTTTATTATTATGAAATTTCATATTAGGGGGTTTTATGAGGAGTTTAAATTTATTTTTCATCATACTGCATCAAAAACATATGTTTTCAATACTCGGTTTGAGTACTTAATTATTGGTTAGTTGTAAGTTAAGGTAACCACAAAGTTGGCCTGCGTTCGAACCTCCCTCTGCATGGTAATATATACCTGACTATTGGGTCTCACATTTCCTCAGGGGGCATGGGGGTTTCCGAGCGAAGTTGAGACACTGAGAACCAAGCTGCTGAGGGAGGCAGGGCTCTACTTCCTGACTGCTTACGATCTTCTTCAGCTGATGGCGAAGGAGAACTATCCTTCATTCAAAGCCTTCGTGTACGGGTGGAAGGAAGCAGTTGGCCAGGATCACTTCACCTTGGGACGGAGAGCTGGAGCTGCTTCGGGAAGACCGCCGGACTGAGGAGAAGAGGATCGGACCATTACGCGATGAGACAGAAAAACCTGCGATAAATACTATATTGTGTCAAACGTTGTCAAAAGTTCTCAGAATCATCTCACTGCTGCAAAAATCTGTATTTTTGTATTAAAGGTAGGAGGAATAAATAAATAAAGTACTTTTCGGGCCTAGGCCTGAAAAATCTTTTTGGTGTGCTAACCTTACCTGCTACTAATATATATTAATAATCATGTATTTGAAGGAGGTTACTTTTAGCTATACTGTGTGTTCACGCCAAAATCATTAAAGGATAATAGCATGTCCCTGGACTTATGTCCCAATAATGTAGGTCCAAAAATGTACCACCACCACATAAGGTATATAACAAAAACTCACCAACTTTGGGGACTGTATTATTTGACGATCTAACAGTGCGCCAAGATCGAACTCCTTGAGATTCGCACACGGAAACAAGGTGGTGCTGCTCGAGCCACATCAAGTCCTACTACGAGTACTTGCTTCTTCCAGCCTTTTCATGAAGGTCTCAAAGTCCAAAAAGTACCTAATGAGCTGGTAGAACAAATTGGCAAACCTACGCCATCTCTTGGGAACTGCCAGTACTAGTTACGTGAAGTTAACATAAATGTCATATTGACATGCAGTATATTTTTGTTTTGATCTTTTAAAATGGCGTAAACACTGTGTTTCATTCTAATATAAGTAGTACGTTTGAAGTGCAAAATAACATGGATATACCAGAAGATGTTTTAGAAGAAGCCCAAGAAGCTTTAAACGAACTGCTTCCAGCTAAATCCTGCGCTTTATATGAAAGCGAATAATTTATTAGAGGTTAATAAAAAGATTTTTTTTTTTTTTTATGTGTCAATTTAAACTCGACCGCGCACTGAAAACACCCACTTTTGGAACTAGTGCTGAAAATAACTATTAAAAATTATTATTTTCTAGTACAACATTTTAACACACTTGTTAGTCGAATGAATTTAGTGCGCGCTCAGAAATTAATTACTTGTAACCTTACTGTATTGGTTTTTTTTTTTTTGTGTTTGTTTTTTTCTCTCTACATCTTCCTGGCAATATGTGACTTACCAAAGTATTCTAACCAGGATTGAAATTTATTCCTAGAGTCTGCAAAGAAATAAATTTTCATTCACCCAGGACTGACTAAAAAAGGCTCTATCCCGCTCGGCCGTTGCGGCTGTAAGGTAGTGCAGTTTATCTACCATATCTGCTAGATATTGTGCAAGTAGATATCGCCCGAAAGTAAATTGGAATTTATAAATTTAGAACCAAGTGAAGAAGCAACTTGTTGTAGTGTGCCTCTGGAGAGAAAAGAACGGTACTATGAAATTTGTGCTAAAGAATTTAGTATATAAAGTTATTGCTTGTTTCATCCTGGTATTAATAAAACCTCAGCTTACATTAAATTTTGTTCTGTGAATAAATGAATGTTTGCAAGTTAATTCAATGTGAATAGCCAATATACTATATTTAAACTTCACCTAAATGAATATATTCGAATCAAGAGGTGAACCTCTAGATAACATCCTTGTTTCGCTTTAGTCGATTTCGGATCGCCACCACACCATAAAATATAACTGCAACTCGTGGCCAGACTAAACATCCCACAGATAGATATTTTATAGTATAAAAATATTAACAAAAGATCCAAAGTCGTTTTATTATTCAAGTTATACAAGATGTTCTCGTTTTTATTTTTCTACCAAGGTTCCTATCCATCGCGTCGCCTGAAAGAGGACGAGGACATCTCAAGAACTGAGGGAGACCATTCAGGTATCGATTCATCTCATTGTGGATGCCTGTGACAACACTATTCTTCAGCTTGTCAACGAACGCTTCGAAACTTTTATACCGTACAATTAAATCGCTTTCAGGGCAAGGCGAAATGTTGTAATACAATATTACGGAAGGCGTATTTAAACATTATTTCATGATGAAGCCACAGTTGGTTTGATAAAATATGTTTTAAATGTTGACATATCTCATTGTCACCTAAACTGTATTCGAAGAACCTTCCAAAGTTATTGATGTGCTTCTATTTTTACTTTCACTTACCTATATATGAAATATATAGTAAGTGGAAGTATTGCGATCGTGAAAAATTTCGACTTCCGGTTTTCAACGGAAATACACGTTTTGGGGTCCCCTGAGTCGAAATGACCAAGTCCCGCGAAATGGTCTGTGTGTGTGTGTGTGTCTGTGTGTGTGTGTGTGTGTGAACAGACTAGCTCAAAAACTATAAACCGTGCGATCATGAAATTGGGTATTTAGTGTAGGTATATGCCCGCGATGTGACAGTATAAATTTCATCAAAATTACTTAAAGGGAGGGGGTACTTTACTTAATAACTTTTTAGGTTTTTTTCGATTTTCTCAAAAACGGCTCTAACGATTTTGATTAAACTGAGTATTTGATGTACTAATATGCCCGAGATATGACTGTTAAAATTTCATCTAAATTGATTAACCGGTGGGGGGGACTTTACTTAATAAATTTTGCATCATTTTCACGTGTTTTTTTATTTTCTCAAAAACGGCTCTAACGATTTTGATTAAACTGAGTATTTGATGTACTAATATGCCCGAGATATGACTGTTAAAATTTCATCTAAATTGATTAACCGGTGGGGGGGACTTTACTTAATAAATTTTGCATCATTTTCACGTGTTTTTTTATTTACTCAAAAACGGTTTTAAAGATTTTGATCAAACTGGGTATTTGATGTATGTATATGCCCGAGATATGATTGTTAAAATTTCATCAACATTCATTAACCGGAGGGGGGACTTTACTTAATAAATTTTGTATCATTTTCACGTGTTTTTTTTATTTACTCAAAAACGGCTTTAAAGATTTTGATCAAACTGGGTATTGGATGTATGTATATGCCCGAGATATGACTGTTAAAATTTCATCAAAATTGATTAACCGGAGGGGGGACTTTACTTAATAAATTTTGTATCATTTTCACGTGTTTTTTTTATTTACTCAAAAACGGCTTTAAAGATTTTGATCAAACTGGGTATTTGATGTATTTATATGCCCGAGATATGATTGTTAAAATTTCATCAAAATTCATTAACCGGAGGGGGCACTTTACTTAATAAATTTTGTATCATTTTCACGTGTTTTTTTTATTTACTCAAAAACGGCTTTAACGATTAACAAAAATAAGATATGAATGTAGAAAAATGTGTGAATTTGGGAAATGATATTTAGCAAAACACGTCAATTTCTAATCTAAGTAAGTTGGTAAGTGAAAGTTGTGTGTTGCGCGCACGCACCAGATTTTTTATTTTTTATTACTGAGAACAATAACAGTTATAGATAAAAATGTTCCTAGATAGAGTTGTTCCAATAAACGTCCGTGAAGACTACTTTTAATAAAGATTTTTTTCTGTGCCCTTTGTCCGCAAGGATGTTTTGGTGTCGTAGCAAGCTATCTAATTTTATAAGATCTCTTAACTGGCTACTATTATCTTTTAATATATTCATTTAAGCGAATCTTGTCATAACTTAGTTTTATTTTATTATCAGCTGAAACGCTTTCCTTCTTCAAGTTTATGGAAAGGTGAAAAAATCTTTCGTTGTAACATAGTTTGACGCGAAACAAAAACAGATGATTATTTCTGTTACATTGAAAAGAGTTCTATAATTTTCTGGAACGGTAACATTCATGTATTAGCACCACAGGATTTGGAATGATCTATACCTTTCTTCTATGTTCCATTTCGGACTAAAAATAAGAAGCGATGAGCTAGTTGCTTGAACGCAATTTTTTTTTAAACATAATTGGAAAATCAAGTATTTTAAAGGTTTCTCTCAAAAATATTTCAGAAAAATATATTTTCCTGTGGTCACCTGTGGTGTAGTGTTTAGCATGGCAACCTACAATTACCATATACAGACATCCCATTCTATCGGGGATACAAATACTAAAGGTCGTGGGTTCGCGACCCGCGGTGGCCCTGGGATTTTTTAATGGGAGTAAAAAATCCTTAGCCTCGCCGTCCCTTGGATAGGACGTAAAATGGAGGTCCCGAGCCTGTACGATGTCAGGTACTCGTTAAAGATCCCTATCCTAATTATACATGGATAGGCAAAATTTAGGACTCCCACGGTAGCATCGTCCGATTAGCCTTAGTAGCATAAAAGGACGTTAAACAAACAACAATATATTTTCCTTTCATAGTATCAGTTTATAAGTAAATATTAATTCTATAATTTTTAGTCCATAATCGGTACAAGCAGCTTGATATGTGATCGTATTTTAAAGAACGGTTTCTTATGATCCAACACGATTAAAATTACTTCATTTAATTTCATAATTTAACTGATTGTAGTAAAGCTATGTGTGAAAGAGAAATTATTTACCTGACAGCGTTTTTAAGTCTTTATGCTTTATGATATGATGTTACTACCACTAAATAGACATAAATAGATAACATGCGGTCGGCTATTGCTGGGCAAAGATGTCTCCGTGAAAATTGGGATAACTGATTCTTTGTTAGTCGTTGGTCCAGGCTTTTTTTTTTTTGTTGGACCTTTTGTTGAAGCAGCCCTTGTCAGTAACTCCTACTGACTAAACTAGTCTAGCTTGGAACGCGGTTTCTGGTTGGTCAAAGTTACTTTCAAAGTTCCGAAATAGATGAAAAGAGCTGACTTTATTTAATGAGTTCTCCTTGATTAATTTTCTCTTCCTTTAATCAAACTTTTTTGTTCCTATTTTTTAATGTGTTTTTTCCTCTCAAATTTAAATGAAAAATACATAGGAATTTGTTTGTCCCTTTGAAAGTGTTGTTTCATCAGTGCAGGAAAGTCTGTATCTGTGATCTACGGTGTACTTTCTGTGATAAACATCGTCCTTTCCTAACTTACGTCCCTCTGCGACGGGGCTCGGTTAAAATTATTGTTACAGGATTACAGATTAGGTCAGTAAATACCGAGATTTTTTTGCTGAGCATTTTTATCTGGTAAGGCAGTTTTATTTGAAATATTCCTTACAGCGACAGAGTCCCTTGGTAGTGTTTTTAAGCTATTGTTGAATTCCATGCACCCACAATATATTTCCTCAAATTCATTTTTACGTAATAAGTTCAATCATTATTTTTTTTTTTCAAACACCTTCTTTTGTGGCCCTTATCATAACATGGTGGGTTGTGCGATGACATACTTAAAAGATGTAACAAAGCTGGCAGAATATTAAATGTAATTTTATTGGTAAGTATAAATACTAGCGAAGGTATTTAGGGGCTTTTTACTTAATTATAATACTGCAATTTATTTTAAAATTAGTCAGGTTTTATACACTTAAAATTAGTCAACTTTTAACTATAATCAAGATTCAACGGTTCTTGGACGACGCTTTGGAATTTGCGTGCTATACCAGAAGAGCGGGGGTATTTGGGTATATTCCTCTTCATGGGGTATTTGGGCGACCTTGCGGCAGTTGTGGCGTTGAATAGCAGAGCCGATATCTCGCCGGAACTTGAAAGACGGCTGGAATCGTCAAAAGCCACTGCGAGAGGAAGAGGATGAAGATGGCGGCAGCAAAAACCCAGACCATTCTGCTCGACATGAAGGATAGGGCTCAACCCATCAACGTAGGTACAGGACTTTTAGGTTTGTTTTGTAGTGAAGCCAATTACATTTCGTGAAGAAATATTGGTACTTTTTTTTTCATAAAATTTAATGTGTTTATCAATAATTGGAATAAGCACTAATAATTTTTTTAAAGATTTTTATTGTACATTCAAAATATACAGAAAGAAATTTGATGAGCTTTAAGGAGAAGGCATTCGGCAGGTTTCGTCCAAGTAGCCGTTTTGTTGCTGCTGTCTTCTAAACATCCGACAGTTTGACAGGAATTGCCATTTGTTCGTATCTAGAAACTATCTGCAAAGCTGATTGTATCGAAAAACACTGAAGTGACAGTTGTTGGCCTCTGCTCGGTGTATCTTGGCGGGTGGTGGGAGATGACCCATGAGTAATGTTTCCGTGATGGATCATCCATCCCTTGGCTGAGTAAGTAGATGGATGGCTTCTTCGACATTTATGTGTTGCTTTTTCCACATCTCCCCTAAAGTAGCAAGGTTCGGCAAGATCAACTAGAGATATTTTCTTCAGGGCAGTTTAAAGTGAACTCTGACATTACGGAAAGCATTTAGGCTAATATAGTTTCATCAGATTAACTGCAACGGATTATGAAAATATGTGTCATGTATGGTATAAAAAGTAAGCATTTTTTGCCTGCTAATGTCCCCATGTACTGATGTCCGCGTAAATTATTTTAACTCATCAAACAAAAACAACTACTATGAAGGCCTCTGTCTCGTGTATCTTAGTGGTTTAAAATAATTATGAGTGTTTGTTGTTATTAAAACTCCTAAAAAGTCATTTTTGGAAAAAAATTTAATATCGAAATAGCATTTTATAAAAATCTCTGGAAAAAAGTGTTTATTTAATTTTTTAAAACCGGAAGTTTTAATCTTGTTTCCACGAAACCTTAAATTATGTTGTTACTTAATTAACCTTATTTGACCGCTAACCGGGCCATCCTAATGCTTAAAATAAGTAATAAAAGTACCTAATGTTAGTAATGAGTTTTTCAATACATTTTTTTCTTTTTTCTTAGATCAATAAGTTTCTTTTGTAATCCATCTCTACTATAAATTGTGGCAAAGTCCCTAATGAAATGTCGCTAATTATTTTTATTATAATAGTTTTATAACCATTGGATAATAAAATAATTTAAGTTCATTCGCTATTAAAATCTTATTTATTTAAACCATAAAATATATTTATATGCTTTAAAGAATAAATTTATCTTATTTTATATTAATGGCAGTTGATTTTAATTTTGAATTTAAATTGGAAAATTGAATATTAGAGTTTTTGCGGTGGTATCTCACCTTCGATCAAACTGGCTGTATAGGGCATAATATCATCAGGCCTAAATGGAAATTGCAAGAGAGTTTCCCTGTGATGATCAGAAGGGCGAAATGAAGTGGAGGCACTTGATATTAAAGCAATTTGAACGGTAATGCTGTAGAGCACTATAAGCATTTCGGGAGTCTCTCCGAATACTGAATAGTTTGTGCTATCCACAAGGGATTCGACATATGAGAAAAAATGGAAATTCGTTCATCCCAAAATAATCATTATTGAATATATTCATAGGTTATAAAAAAATATAAAATAAACATAAATATATAAAATAATATTTTTTATTATTATATAAAAAAAAAAAGAGTCCTTCCAAATCACTGAACTTTAGAGACTAAAGCATTACCAAATCTGAAATCGCCTATAAATTGGGGATATTTAAAGAATTAAATATTGACATTCTTCGGTGATTATTTAAGAAATGTACCTAATTTGATTCTCTCTTTTCTTCTAGTATTGTAAGATTCCCGAAAATAAGTCACTTTTCGTGAGTTGTTAAAAGCTACCCGTTTTTTCAGTGTTGCCTTGGCTGTGTCGTCTTGGTGATGTGCTGATTGATCAATAACAATAATATTCATAATATGCTTAGCTAGTGGAATATCTTCCGTCTTGAATTTTATAATCCCTAGGTCAAAATTGCAGACGATAATATCTTTGAACTACAATATTTAATTTAAGAAGAAATATTAGTTTAAGCTATGTTCCTCCCAACTGTGTAGTGTGGATCTTGTAGTGTAGTGTGGAACAAATAAATCTGACTTCTGCGATACCAAATGTCAATTATAGGAATCTATCTCCAAAATGTTTAGTTATACGTGACGGAAATTGGGATGCAGTATGAAAAATATATTTTTAAATATATTAATTCATCATTTTACTGTGAACTACTTACACAAATTCCTATGTGAAATAGGTGTCAATTGTCGTTATTTTTAGAAATCTAAAAAGTTTTGTTGGTTGAGTGGTATTTCAATTAAGAACCTATTGATAACCTTCGTCGAACTTGCTAAAGATCATATTCAGCTTCTTTAAACCCGCTAATATCCTTTGAAGAATTTCGTGTATAATGAGGGAACGTTGAATCGTATAGAAAAAGGTTTCTGGTATCGAGCTTAGTATTAGTGTCGAGATGGTCTAAAGCCAAAGGAAAATTTATCAAGAAGCAATGGAATGGTTTAGATATGACATGCTAATGTTCACCAAGGATTTGAAGAATTGGTTTCGGATTAGGATACGTATTGTAGATATAAGTTTACATTTTGTGAGGTCTGTGTATTTAATACGTCTCTAGAAATCGATACAGCAACACTCACAAAGACGTTCTGACGAAAGTAGCCCTTGGAGCAGACCAATAGAATCAACCGTCAACAAGGAAACCCTCAAAGATTGCGGCTTCCAGGATGTAAAATATCTTATATCATTCGTTTGTACGTGTGATAATACTGCTCTTTATCCTTGGTTGATGGAAAATATGAAGTGATGAAATACGATCTTTGTGAGCGAACCATATTCCTCATTCTTCGCTTTATGTTTGAACCAGTGAGGAAGTGATAGCCTAAATGATAAATTATTGAATTAAATATCTGCAGAGGAACCATTCTTAAATGTTAGGAGAAGGAATAGAAGGTCTGTATTGTAACAGCAGTGGAGTAATAATATTGTGAATTGCTAAAATTAATCAATTTTGTGGGAAGACTTTATTATACGAGCTATATAACATTGTAGAGCTCTTCATCCAAGGTTGCCTATTATATTAGAGGTTTTTTTTCGAACCAGTTGATTTATGATTTCTTTGCGGAAGGATCAAGCAAAAAGAGTTTTGGTTTCAATAATTGTAGAAAGGAGTAAGTCAAACGAAGAGGATGCCGAAGGCCGGCCTGCGGTGTTATGTTTGGTTTAACGATTTTAGTTAAGTTAAGTTTAAAGTAGCATTGAGAGAAAAATTTTTTTTAAATATTTACCTATTTATTTATTTATTTATTGCCATCCCTACCGTGCCTAAAAGGCAATACGGGTTTTGGCAGCATTTGGATGCTAACCATTTCTGGGTAGCAACCAACTGCAGCCTGTAAAACAATAACATCATTTTCATGAGCTGCGCACACAGCCTGCTGTTCTTATTTAAGTGTCGTTCTCTTCTGCCGCTGCCCTATCTGGTGGTCTTCCTGCAGCAGGACCTCTTCTCCTCCCCAAAGAGAAATGTGTTGGACCTGCAATGGTTTTTCATCCACTCACGAAGGCCTTAAAGTGCTGGTAGTTTTCTTGGGCCATTAACTGAGGGAAACTGCTCTCAGTCAAAAACGTAGAGACCTGTTTCTCTCAGCACATGAGCAGTGTCTCATAGGCGGCACAAACCAAGACAATGTGTTCGGCGGTCTCAGGAACCCCACAGGTAGGGCATAATGGATCAATATCCTTCCCGTATTCGACAAGTTTGCTACGAAAACCACCATGACCAGTAAGTTGTTGGGAGACCCAATAATCGGGTACTACCCATTTTGCTGCTAACCTCGAGCCCACGGTTGGGAACTATTTCCTCAGTGTAGCTCCCTTTGGCGTCGTTATCCACCTCTGGTTCCATTGATCAAGGGTGTACATATGGATGATGCTCTTCCATCTTCGTGGTTCTTCATTGATACTCGCACGCAAAGTCTCCGGTAAGACCGCCGACCCTTCCCTCATCATTTGGTGCCTAAACATGTCTTCCTGCAGGAGGAGGTCGATAGGTACTGCTCCCGCAAGGACATGTGCCGCCTCATGAGACAGAGACTTATAGGCCCTAGTGACTCGCAGTAGAGCCATTCGTTGAATCGTAGCCAACCTGCTCTTTTGCGAGAGATTCTTATTCCAGCCAGGAGAAGCATACCTTAGTATACCCTGGACTACACCTTTATATATGGCCATAGTTGCTGGGCATTTCAGGCCCCAAAAGGCTCCTCCGATCCTACTGAGTCCGTTTAGAGTTAGGGTCACCCTACTTCTGAGATAGTCCAAGTGAGGAGTCACATTGAAATTTCTCCCAATCCTAATGCCAAGGTAGGTGACCACCTCACTTGGACGTATTCTGGCTCCTTGAAGATCAATAGTAATAGGGTGAGCCCTATCAGTCCTACCCCTAAGGAGGATAGCCTGGGTTTTTTCGGCAGCCATCTTCAGCTTCTTTCTCTCGCACCATCTTCTGATCAGGTTGGCGCACCGCTCCGCTTCTTCTTTCAACCTGGCTCTGCTGTTCGATGCCACTACAGCGGCCAAATCATCCACGAACGCAGTGGCGGGGAACCGTTCTTCTTTAAGTACTCCCAGCAACTCGTCAAAAACTATTTTCCAAAGGACGGGGCCAAGGACAGAGCCCTGAGGACACCCTCGCTCTACACATTCTTCTACTTCATAGAAGCATCCTCTCAGTCGTATTGTCCTGTCCTGTAGATAGCTGTTCACAAGGGAATACAAGTTGCTGGGAGCCACATACCTCTGCAGCTGCTGGAGCACGCTAGGCCACCAGACGCTGTCGAAGGCGGAAGTTATGTCAAACAAGAGTAACATTATATATTTTTCCGCCCTCTATTCAACGTCTTGCCGCACCCGCAGCAGGGCATCTACTGTTCCCCTACCTTTGGTACACCCGTACTGCCGTGGATGGCTTGCTCTTCGGAAGACAGGCTGTAGGCTCGTGGCCATCAGGTTTTCCAATATTTTGCTCAATACAGGAAGGAGGCATATAGGTCTGAATGACTTGGCTACTTGCATACTTTGGCTGGCTGGCATGTTTTCTCGCTTGCAGTTAATGCAGGATGGGTCTGCGAGTTCTTTTTTCTTGGAACAATCCTTAAGGATGTGCCCAATAGAAGCACACCATATGCAAACGACTCCATCAACTACACATGTTGCCCTGGTGTGCCCGTATCCCTGGCACTTTGTGCATGGCGGAGCGTCAATATAGTCTTTGAATGTTAATGACCACCATCCTCCATCAATGCTTCCTATTTCTAGTAGCAGGAACCTCACTGTTGGATGTACTTCCATAATCCAATTCTTTGTAAAACCATTCCTCGACAAGGAGGAGAATAGTTGGAAGGCCATTCGTCGACAACCAACGGTGTGGGGCCCGACTTCTCGGGTAATCTTCCCCACAAAAATTCAACCAACTGTGTTGAGTTCCAGGAAAGAGGTACCCCTCTCACCTCCAGCTTAGACTTCTTTTTCAGTGCAAGTTTGGCTTGCAGTCCTCTTGCACGTAGTTCCTGCCACCCGATGACTTTAGTTGCTTCGGACCTATCATCCATGCGAACCAAAACAGAACCCCCCTTGGTAGCACGAACTATAGATGCCTTCACGCCTATATCAGCGGGAGATGGTAATCCATTAATTATGTCTGTCGGAGTTTTTCCGTTCCCGCTTATTGTTACATAAGTTAGCCGAGGTGTCTGGATTGGTTTTGAAGGTCGTGATTTCACTATCTCCGCAATGGATTTCTGTTTAATTTTGGTAGCAGATGTTTCAATTCCAGTGGTTTTTTGGTTGATAATACTTTTTTTCAGCTTTTGATTCCCTTTTTTTGGCTTTCCTCTTGCTCCTTTTACTCATGACCACCGAAAAGGATTCGGTGGGGGACAAAGGTTTCGGCTGATTAGCAGCTGTTTCCGCCTGTGCCTGTGGTTCTCTAGAGGACCCAGCCTGTGGTTGAAGTTCACTAGAGGTTTCGACCTTAGCTTGAGACCTACACGGTAACACACATGATGACGGGGCAGATGCTTTGATGTGAGTGAACAAATCGCGTACTTTCTGTGACGAAAGCGTTTCAACTACTGCTTTTGAACAATTGCTGTAGTGACCTCAATTTGTTCTCCCTAATCTTCGCGTTTTTCGATCATATCAACAAGGCATTGGACCTCACTGTTTATCTGATCTCGAATACAGGCACTGAGTTTTTTCCCGCTATTTTCTAGAATTAATCTAATACTTTCCTGCAAAGTTTTTGCATGTTTAATATTGCTATGATTCTTGGCTATACCTATCAACTTTTGGGGAGAATCAGAGGACCCTCTCCTAGGCCTTTTTGCCGATGCTCGGGAGGACTTACCGTCTTCTTGTTCCTCATCCATCAGTAAATGGTCCATAGCAATCTAATAGGTAGGTTATAATAGTACGATAACGTTATCTATAACCTAAGAACCTTAACGAGTTATGATAGATTTCTTTATCTCCTTATCTTATTAAATCAATGTTCGTAATGGTTAATTAGTACTCCTTCAACGCTGTACGTAACTCGGATAGGCCAATGGAAGTAGTTAAGTAGTTGTGAAAGTAGAAAATAAAAAATAAAAACTTTATTTTTTAATACTTACTAATTTCGCTCCAACTTTTGAAACTTTATTATAAATATCAGATCTTCCGATAGGATAGTCCACTCCTAGATAGTCCACTAAACCTCCTTCAGGAGTTAAATGTAGAAATGTCCTGCACCTAACCTCACAATATAAGCAATATTTACAAAAAATAATTTATAACAACCAAAATCCGAAAAATACAACACATAATAACAACAAAGCAATAAGCAACTATGAACAAACGAAAAACATGAATTAACTAATGACATTAACTTAATAAAATCAATATAACAGGAGAACTATATATCCACAATAGTAGCCTCAGTTAACCTCCCTTTTAAATATTTACCTACTATGTGAGAATTATATTGGAAACTACCTAATTAATTACGACAAACATTAATTAACAGCAATTATTGTGATCTTGTGGCTCTCCTGTTACCATCCTACAAAATTTCCTATCCCGAGGAAAATGGGAATCAAAACAAATCACTCTGACCTAGGCTCC
>OU426982.1:76930672-77269896 GCA_911387785.2 Aelia acuminata
AATCATTTCACCACTTTTTTGTTCTCTTCATGGTCTTCAAAATGGTTTTAAAATAATCATATTTAGCATAGTGTAAACAATGAAAGGACTAATCAAGTTTGATAAAAATGGTCAGTAAATTAAATAAAAGGGGTTAATTTTAAAGTGCCTTTAACGATGGCTGTAAAAGTTGAATCTGGTCTAAATTGGTCATTTTGGAGGTTACAGCCTTCATAAAGTGAACTTCTCTTCTATGAGGGGAGGGATTGATTCGCTCTAGGGGACACTAGTTTTGTCATAGAGCTCGAGCATCAAACGAGCTTTGCATATTACTGTTTTTGCCTTGCAAATTATTATATCATTAAATCCGAGGACCATGCCAACAAAAATAATCTTTAAAAAAAAAGTTATTCCCCTGTGATTAGCATGGCATTGAAATGATTATTATCAGTCGAGTTGCCTGGTAATAATGACCTTACCAACGAAGACTAAATTACTACATTTAAAGAGAATGTCATTCGCTTAGTAGTGAAAAACCCAATGGTGCTTTCAATAATCTTAACTACGTAAAAAAAATAATTAGAACTCGAATTAATAACAACGTTACAAAATGTAACTAGAAGTGACACAACAGTGACCCTAGTCCATCGCTTCTTATCCGAATGGAATTTCCAGATCATGTTACAATATGCGATTACAAACTAATACATCGATGTAACGGTTCAAGAAAATTCTGGAACTCTTTCACTGAACCAAATTAATCATATGTATTTCTTTCATGTTACATTACAACATCAAAGGGCAGGATATATCGATGGTATTGTGCACACATGTGGTAAGTGCAAGTTTTATCGAAAATGTGTTACATGTATATATGAAACTAATCTAGTGTAAAGAATGTTGCGCACAAATGTGGTAAGTGTTATCTTAAGTCATCTTTATGAAACAGATTGTTTCAAATGTGATAAGTACAATCAAGTTAAAATAATCTTGAGTACAAATGTTGTAAAAGCACTTACCACATTTTGGCAGTGAATCAGAAGCAATTTGAAATCATTGACCTAAAGTTCTTGGAATCTGATCATTCCTACTTGGAAGCTGACTCGATCCATGCAACAATCGAACAAGCAAAAAAAAATTACACTACAAGGGAATACGCCCTTCTCATTTCAACAGCTCGAAGGAATCCAAAACCTCACCGATATAAAAGATTTACAAAAAATATCACAATTAGTGTTGATAAATACAACCACAAATACAACAGGTGACAAAGTAAACTGGCTAAAAATTAAATGGCTGCGATTTGAAAAGAGCAAGTCATTTTCCATTCAATATAAGTATGATGTAACCAATGATGTTTTTTTGAAATTGATTTTAACAGTAAAAAAACAAGGAAACCCAAGTGTTTGAACTGGAACGAGATTCAATTGATGCCAAAATACGAAAAGCGTATTGGAATATCATCTGATAAAAAGAAAGATCTCCTTAACATGGTTGAAAATGAAATTATTCTATAAGATTACGGGTATTGTTACACAGAGCTTCTTGTGCAACAGAAGAAAACACATTGCGACTGCGCAGATGAAGATAGCTCCAAAAAGTTTATTACAACCAATTTATTTTTTCAAAATACTTTACATATTTTATTTTTTTATATAAATTTTATAATTCTGTCATTTATACAATAAAATAATATAAAAAATAAAAGCATTTACTGTTTTTCACCCATGACATCAATAGTAAATATTTACTCATGTGACATGAATTTCAGTGTAAGAAACACAAATGTAGTAAGTGAGTTGAATTTTCATAACTTTAATTTGCGAATCGCATAACGATAAAAATTAATTAGTTTTATTTTTTATTTTTATGTTGCTAAAAGATTATTCAATAACCATTGTTCAAACTAAAATAGTTTATATTAAACAACTAATCGTACAAATAAAAATTATATTACCTATAACTTTTACAACGCCGCACAGTGGTTGAAAGGCGGAAAAAACCTATTTTTTGAAGGTATCGGAATATTCTTTTTCTTTTCATTATTAATAAATAGTACAGTTACCTGACACATTCCTTCAATTTATTCGGAGATATTCCGATTTTAACACTTATTATGACCCTTTGAAAATGGATAATCGCATTTTTGTTTCTTGGTGCGATTTTTCTTCATAATCATGAAAAGCTATCTCACATATTACAAGACCTTAAAAATCATGCTATTTTGTCTAATTTTTAACCCAGAAATAAAATCCCAAATAAATGCAATAAAAATAAGAATTTTTTTTTTTTTAGTGTGAATCAAATATAAACGAGACTTTTCGCCCTTCAGGCACAATAGTGGAGGTAGAACGTTCCCGCTTTGTTTTAGTTGGGTAGGGGAAGAACATGGGCTTGCCTCCTCGACCCTCTCAGTGTCCACCGTGACGATGTTGGAGCAAGAGGTACCTCCGTCAATTGCGCAACGTGTTTTAATCAAGTTTCTCATCGCAGAAGGCGTAAAACCGGCCGAAATCTTGAGGAGATTGACTGCCCAGTGCGGTGAAGAGACACTGTCGCGAGCCAGAGTGTTTGCATGGCATAAACAGTTCGTGGAGGGTCGCGATCGTGTTGAAAATGAGAGCCATGACCGCAGACCTCGCACCGGCATTTCAGCGAACAACATCAGCAGTGTTCGACGGTTTATTTTTTGCACGAGCGCAGGACAATTAATGCGGCCTACTACTGTGACGTTTTGAGTGAGGTCCGATTTGCATATCGCCACAAAAGACGAGACCTATCGATCAGGGAAGTGGTTCTTCTCCATGACAAGGCTCGCCCCCATACAGCAGCCTTGACTAGGGAAAAATTGGGGCAACTGGGGTGGGAAACATTGGAACACCCTCCTTACAATCCAGACCTGTCACCCTGTGACTTTCATTTGTTTGGTCCTCTCAAGGAAGCCTTGGGAGGCCAAAGATTCAATAGTGATGCTGAGGTTGAAGCCTACTTGCGCAATTGGCTGCAGACACGACCTGCATCTTTCTACGTGGAAGGAATTGGAAAGCTGCCTATCCGCTGGGAAAAATGTGTTTCCAAATCAGGAGATTATGTAGAAAAATAAACTATATTCTTTTTTGCGTTTAAAATAGAAATAAATTAAAAAAAAAAAAAGTCTCGTTTATATTTGATTCACCCTATATATTTAATATGATAATACATTTAATAGTTAAAAATGAAAATAAAACGAAAAAAATAATTGATTGCTACTATGTTTGATTTTTTTTCTTTACCTGAGTTAGGTGTTTTCATAAAATAAAATAATACTGTAAGTACGATCAAGGATATTAATAGCATGAAACAGCTAAAGTGCTTAAACTAGCCGATATCGAGTCGAAAATTGATGTATGATTCGTTTTTCTATTTTCCTAACACCACCGGTTAAAACGAATAGCCGGTTAAGCGGGGCTCCAACTTATACATTTTATAGGAAATTTAATCGTGGTTATGATAATATCAACTTTATTGTTTTGCGGCTTACAGATCAGGTTTGACAAGGATTTTCAACCACTGTGCGCCGTCCTGAAAAATTGATAAGTTTGCACTAAGCACAAGTGTGCACAACACCATCGATATTAACATATTATGTTTGAGAAACTCGATTTGATTAATAGAAAATTATAAATCTTTACTTGAAGTAAAGTAATACGAATACGTATAAATTAATAGCATAGGCACTATATATTATTAAATAAAATGATTTTTTTTTTGTATGAGAAGAACAAGAAAAATCTACTTCGACGTAGACGGTAAAATTATTTTGTATCGTACACAAAAGAGACCAAAAATATTATTATTTTCAAGTTTAATAACCACTTATATAATACATATATAAATTACCAGTTATAACTGACATATTGGAACACTATTTTGGATTTAAATATTCTTTATTTACGAAAAATTATAATTCACAATGTCAGACAAACAATAAAAACTCAAATTATTGACAAAGTTATAAGGAGTAACTGCTAGTGACAACACAGTGGCATAAGAAGTAACTACTAGTGACAACACAGTGGCATAAGAAGTAACTACTAGTGACAACACAGTGGCATAAACCTAACCAAATGCTTCAATTTTCAGAGCAAGGCCAAGCCCCTAATCTATTGCTTCTAATATTTAGTCCGAAATCGAACATTTCCGAAAGATCCAGAACATACACCTAGTAGGTACTAAAATAGTTATCTAACTGTTCACATAAAGCCAATAATTCATAACATAATCATATCATTTTGTTTCACCTTGCAATATTCAATACTACGCATACTGTAAAATAATAATTTTAAAACATGCAGAGTATTGAAACATCTTTAAACCAAAATTGTGATTATTTCATTGCTATTTGAAGTTTCAGATATTTTCTAATGGTATTTCTGCTATTCATTCAACTGTCATTTCCATTTTTTCCACCGAGGTTTATCGTTTTTTTTTTTTGCTTTTCTTTGATTTGTTTTATATCTATTTACATTTAGACGAACCAAACTTTTTTACGTAATTGAAATCCTTGAACAGTTCTTCTTTCTTAAACAACCATGAATAATATCCATAAATATTAGATAGATTACATAATAGTTCTGTTGATGACTTTCAGATCTCAGTAGGCATTTTAGTTTCGAAACAAAAATGTATTAATTAGTTAAATATAAGAAAATATAATTTTCTTTTTCTTAGAATTAAAGTATCATCTGTCGTTTGATTTTTGTCTTTTGCAAGCCTTATTGAACACACAGCCTACCTGGTCTAACTCTTATATCATCTTGAACGTCATGAATACTTATAGAACATGTTCCATAACATAATCAATTATTCTTTTTGCGTTTCATATTTTTTAATCCTAAAATATACTCGGTTTTTACGTAGAAACCTTTGAATAGACTCGTCAAAACGAGTCTATTTTTATTATTATTGATTTCAAAGTGGTGCAGATCTCCACAAGAATATTTGATACATATATTAAAATGGAATGATTCCTCCCATCGAAATTAATTCTTATTTATTAAAATTTATTATACAGAGTAAACAAAAAAAATAAAAAAGAGAGAGAGAAAATTATTGTCAGACTATTGTTCATAGTTCTTGTCTTAAAAAACATTTATTCATATTCTTTTATTATTAGGAAATAATGTAATAACAAATCTGAACGGGCTTTTCACCTAACAAAAGATACAAAATTACATATCATAAAACATTGATTAAACCAGGTGCATCTGAAGGACAAACCATGTTTCAACAATGAAACTCTGTAAATTTAAAAAATCTCAGATTCTTTGCAAAATAGGAGAATAATTGTCTACGTTAATCTTCTCAAAATAAACCCTAATAGATTAACAAAACAAATATTTGCTTCTTTTATAATCGTAAAACAAAACCCAAATGGTTTATAGAAACTATAAGGGCAAAGACCTTGCAGATTTCTCAACCGACAAGAGAAATTATGATTAATGGCGAAACTACAATATTTCTAGGAAATTCTACTCTAAAAGCTAAATCCAGTACACGGAAGAACAGAGAAGAATTAGATCAGTAATGATGAGGGAATGTGGAACTGGGAGAATTGCACGCAAATTATACAACGGATACTACAGCAAGACTTTAGATTGTACTTTATTGGCAAAATAAAATACCATGTAGTCATATCAAATATACTTTCTACTAATTAAATCTCAAGGACTAATCTATATGTTACATGACTAAGATAGAAACTATATTTAGGGAGAAATATGTTTATAGACCTTGGAGTGGGAATGAGTTGGTTTTTCTCTAAAGATGTTGAGAAAAGTATCCGAGGTTTCTAGGGCGGTCTAGTGCTATCAATGAGCCAGATGCTTGTGTTATAGCAAAAACAGGGAAGGCTATCGCAAACAGGTAGAGGCCTGACAATATGTAGGAGTAATAAACTTGTTAATAAATCGTTACATTGGCACCACTTCCGGGTGAGGACACAGAGGTCAGTCATCATGTGGGGTCTTAGGCCTGGAAGGTTCTAGGTCACATGGCATATAATGTGGCGAGAAGGGCGGAAATGGTTACATTCGGCAAATCATTAGTTAATGTTGTAAGTTATACCCGAAGACGGATGAAATGGAAAAAATGAATTGTTTAAAGGTAAATTAAAAACATTTGTTTGGCCTTCGCTAGAAGACATTTTTTATAGACAATTTTTCTTTATGAACCTTGGGCGTTTACCATTGTTTTGAATTGTCTGAGTAGTGTACAGTATTAGTAATAGTTAGCGAAGTTAGTGACTTTTGTTTCTTATACTGGAATATGATCTAAATCTGAAGTAGGCAGTGCAGAGCTATGTAGTACCGAACCATCAAACGACTCGTAAATGAAAACCTTCAAGGTTAAAGTGATTTTTTTTGAATATCAGAGCGTGGATTGGAATACGGGAAACAGATGTGTGGAAAGTGCATTCTCACTTGATAGCGGGCGCCGATGTGTAAATATAACCGTGTTACTTGCTGAGGATTGAGAGCTTGGAATTTCCCAGTGACGTTTGAAGCCCCTTAGGGAGCTTTAGGCAAGGTCCTTTTATATTGTTAGGGTTAATCTTTCTGGGAAAACGCTGCTCTCATATATTTGAAACTTCTTAGGGTGGACGAGTGGGCCAACTCTTTAGGAAATACGCATTGCCCCAGACCACCGGATGACATGTGATTGGAAACCCAAAGATAGCAAGTTCGAATCCCGGAGCCAGGGAAATTTTAATAATACTCGGCATTAATCCCTCACCCTCTTCCCTGGCCCGGGAAACCCTGTATAGTCTAAACAGCACGGAAGGGGAGGACCAAAAAAAAATTGAATCTTCTTAGAATGCCAGTTAAACTTATATTTGTACTTACTTACTGGCCTTCCATTGCTGGAGTTTTTTTTTTTTTTTATTAATCTAATCTTAATCTGTGGGTGACCACCTTTTTTATATTATTTTAAATAATTTATTTTTTGAAGAGAAAAGATTTGGCTCGACTCCCGGCGGAGCCAAATCTTTTCTCTTCAAAAAATAATTTTTTTTTTTTTTTTTTAACCAGAATGAATATATATTTGTATATGTTTAAGAATAAAAATATATCCTGCTTTAACTGTTGTTTTCTTCCTGGGATATCCCGGGAGGTATGGATTTTGACAAAATATATGTCTGAAGAGAGGGAATTACGATTACGAGGGAATTACGATTACAAAATAAAACGATTACCAATTTGTATCTTTGAATTCGTTCAACGATTTGATAAAATAAACTGTTAAAAAAAGCCTTATTTAATCCTTGGTCACTTACATTCAAATGGCACAAGCCTTTGGAACTCTGTCATGTATTTATTTTATTAAAATATCGCGATTAATTGTTGAGGATGAATGAATTACCACTTGAATAAAAGATTATTTACCACTTGAATAAAAGAATGGTACAAAAACTCTTTGTGGACCTCGAATAATCTAGAAAGGAAAGCATAAACTGAAAATGAACAGGCTTTTGTTAACTAATAATTAATATAGCTAAGGAGGTTCACATCCATGCCTGTCTTCTATATTCCGAAAATTAGACGACTAATCGAGGACCGGCTCTTTCTCACCGAACCGTCATATCTCAGTCAGAGGTTCAATACTGACAAGGGAGAACACTATCAGTTTCTTAAGGATCTTTATGAATTTTTTTTTCATGATGTTTCTAGAATATTTGGGATATATTTTGCCGTTCGCGCCAATAGGCTATAGAAGCCGAGAAAAAAATAACATTAAACTACTTCATAGTAGATCTTTCACCAAAATTTTCCATAAATTCTGGATCGGATTTTTTTTCCGCTGGACGATTGTTACTTCTACATACTCGTTATTTATTTATTTATCTGCATTGTTTTATTCTATAAATGCTTCCCTGATTTCACATTTACTTCGAATGAAATTTTAGAGTTCCACTAGGGTATGTTAGTATTTGCAGAGAAACTGTAAACCAAATCAATATTTCCATTTATTGAAGCACTAACTACCATTTGTATGTTGACAGAGTTCGACGAATCAGAAGTTTTCAAACGAGGTAAGGTTTACAAAGGAGTCTACCTGCTCTCACTCACTAACAGCTTCAAGGAGAAGCACTTGGAACTCTCTTATCAGCGCTATTCCCACAGGCAGAGGCAGCGTTCGCTGATAATAGTCAATCTCGTGGATGCGATAGTCAAGCTGGTTGTATGTGGTAAGCTATCTTTTTTATTTTTGTAAAATTTATTTATTATATAATTTTAAGTTTATTTTATTTTTAGTCTTATATAACTTAATTATATCAGAAAATAAAAATGACTTATATATGTACAGTAAGACTGTTCACATTCTATTGATATTCGGGAAATCGACGAATAAAGTAAATAGTCAAATTAGTATCCTATGATTTATTAAAAAATGAATATATTGTTGAAATCAATAATAATTCCAGAACAGAGGACAAATGAAAAGTAATAGAGACGATATATCATTTAATTTTTAGTCCCTAATCAAAATGAACTGTTGAAGGTATATCTCTAACTCCTACTTGTAGGATGGTGTTAACTGCTTTTATGCTCAAGACTGTATTAACGAAGATGTTTCCATTCTTCCAATACTTCGAGGTATCGATATTTTGCTTCAGATACTACTGATATCAGTACTGACACTTTTTATCCAATATATAGAAATAATCGATACTTTTCATTCAATATGTTGGCAGTATCGATAATATTTCACCGATGCTACGTGATGCTACTCTCTTTGTTTGGTAAACTGGCGTGAAAAAATTGTGAGCACCAACATGTTGACTCTCTTTCTTTTTAAGGAATTTGTAATACTCTTAATTTAATTTATTTTTGAAATATATCAGAAAAATAAGAAGCTCTTTCAGCTAACGAAAATGCGCTAGTCAATAAAAGATTGGCTCATCAAAATCTGAAGCAGGTCTCTCTTATAATGTTGATATTGACGCAGAAACTGAGTTTTATTTATTTATTTTTATTTTTATGAGCATACTTTACTGCTATACAGAAATATAGAAAAGGGAAAGTTTTACACAAGTTACTCATAGTCTACCCAATATGACAAACTAATTCATGCTGTTATACACATGGTAAAGATGGAAGGGGAGTTCATTTTAAGACAGTTAATTTGAAGTACTTTCTTATATATACTTAGGTATATAGCTTTTATACATTGATTTAAATTAGTTTAATGAATAAACCAGAAGATAATGAGGAAGTCCGTCTTTATTTATTATTCCTAATAAATAAAGACTGCTCATTATAAACTTTTAGAGAATTAATATAGGGTCAAAACTCCAATATCTAAAGGATCAGACAACTTCCTATATTTCATTAAACTCTAGTAAAGTTTGGTCATAACATCATTTCTATTGGCTTAGGCCGAGCATTCATGAGTTGACAGATTGGAAAATTAATAATATACTTTAGGCGTTTTATCAGTACAGGTTTATTTTAAATAAACGCAGTTTTTAGGCTTGGTTTGGAGAACTATTCAACCTACCGAACAATTGTATTCTACGAAATTCTGAGCTGTTTGAAAAAATGAAAAGCTATTGAAATAACGATGCTCGATTGTGTTTCTATGTGCAATACACAAAATACACAATTTAATCGCAGCAACACCGAGGCGTCTGAAAAGAAGATGGCTTCGGTACCAAACTTACAGTCAATATCTGAGTGCTACCTATGGGTAGTTTCTGAACATGTCTTTTGCACGCTATTACTCTCTTGTATAAAATTTTCTTATTCTATCATTTATCATTATTATTATTATTATTATAATGGCTCTACAGCCCTTATAGGACCTTGGCCTCCGATACAATCCTTGCCCACTCATTCCTATCAACGGCATGTCTCCTCCACCTAGGCACCCCTATCCGCTGCATGTCCGCCTCCACGTCCTCGAGCCATCTCAGCCGTGGTCTCCCTCGCATTCGTCATCCTTCCAGAGGTTGATAGAGCAGACTTCTTGGTAGACGATGTTCCGGCATTCTTTCCACATGGCCTAGCCATCTGATTCTCGCCATTTTAATGAAAACCACTATATCTGGTCCACCATAAATATTCATTAGTTCTTGGTTATTTCTAGACCGCCATTGTCCTGTTTCGTTAATTGGTCCAAATATCATTCTGAGGACCTTCCTTTCCCAAACCTTGATCATTTTTTCGCGTTCTTGGGTCAGGACCCAAGCTTCGCTGCCATAAGTAACTACAGGTCTGACA
Source organism: Aelia acuminata (assembly GCA_911387785.2). Classification (NCBI taxonomy): domain Eukaryota; kingdom Metazoa; phylum Arthropoda; class Insecta; order Hemiptera; family Pentatomidae; genus Aelia; species Aelia acuminata. Next base: position 76,940,914 of record OU426982.1, read on the forward strand.
ATTGTCCTATATATTGTCAATTTTGCCCTGCGCGAAAGATTTCGAAAGCGGAGTACCCTCTGAAGTGCATGCAGACACCTACTCCCAGCTGCTAGCCTTGCTTTTATTTCTTCCTTGATATTATTGTTTGTGGTTATTACTGACCCGAGGTATCTGAACTTGTCAACACTTTCAAAATTATGACCGCATACTGAGATGTAAGGGTTTTCCTGCCTGTCCCTTCTAGAGCATCGCATGTATTTGGTCTTTTCAGGATTGACCTCACTGCCATTTCCAGACCTAAATGAAATAGAGTTGGGGATAGTGGGTCGCCCTGTCTGAGACCATTGGAAACACCAAATTCCCTTGAGTAGTCACCCTCAATCTTCACTCGATACTTTGTTTTAGATAGTGTCATTTTTGTAAGTTGGGCAAGTTTCTGTGGCAGCCCTAGAGTTACCATACTTTTTAGGAGTTCTCTTCTATCCATTCTGTCATAGGCCTCCTTGAAATCCACAAACAGATGGTGCAGATCAACGTTGAACTCATATGCCTTCTCCAGCATTATTCTCAGAGAGAAAATGTGGTCAATAGTAGATCTGCCAGGCCTGAAACCACTTTGGCACTCTCCAACTACTCTTTCCACCCAAGTGAGCATTCTTTTATTGATCGCAACAGTTAGAATTTTGTAGACAACGCTAAGGAGAGCTATACCCCTATAATTTGTTCATAATAATCTGTCTCCTTTCTTGTGTATGGGGCAGAGCAGTGCAGTACTCCATTCCTGGGGCATTTGTTCTTTTAACCAGATGTCATAAACTAATCTGCATACCTCATCAGTAACTGCTTCTCCTCCAAACTTAAGTAGCTCTGCTGGTACCTGATCTACGCCTGGGGCCTTATTATTGTGAAGGGATTGTATTATTTCAGCAATCTCTTCTTCCTCTGGTGGGAGTTCTTCATTTGCATTATCTTGCAATTCAACTTGACATGCTTCCAATCCTGATTCAGGATTCGCGTTTGCTTGGGGGTTGAGGAGTTCCTGAAAATGCTCGGCCCATGTATGAAGGACATCTGTCCTGTCTCCAACCAGATTTATCTTATCTTTACAGAGATTTATACGAGGTTTGTATCCTAATTTGAATTCTCTAATCCCTTTATAAAACTTTCTGGTCTCTTTAGCCGTAAAGTTTTCTTGTATCTCATCCAACCTCTTTTCTTCCCAGCATTTCTTTTTCTTTCGGCTCAGAGCTCTGGTTATTTTTCTTTTCTGAGCATACTCTTCTGCTGTTCTCCTCGTTCTTCGATTGAGCATCTTTTTTCTTGCTTCATTCCTTTCTCGGAGAGCCTTTTCACATTCTTCGTCATACCATCCTTTTCTTCTTCCACTAGAGCTATTTCCCAATACTGTCACTGCTGCATTTTTCAGAGTCATATTGATTTTGTTCCATTTCCCTTCAATCGTATCATCTTCTGAAGTGTTTTCACGAAATTCCTTTGCTACGGTTTCTTCAAAAATTCGGGCTACTTCTGGTGCCTTCAGTTTTTCAAGATTTATAGGTGGACTCTTGCGGGCTTTTTCATACTTTCGTGTAGCTATTTTCCGTTTATATTTAATCCTAACTAGAAAATTATCAGTGTCACAGTCGGCCCCTCTAAAACTGCGCACGTCAAGGATGTTACTAGCATGTCTCTTATCGATGAGTGCATGGTCAATTTGTTTCCTGGTCTTTCCACCTGGTGATAACCATGTTTCCTTGTGAATATCTTTGTGGGCGAAATACGTGCTACTTATCTTCATGTTTTGGGTTATCGCGAAATCGACCAGTCTAACACCATTGTCACTGCATTCATCATGCCTACTATGCCTCCCAATGGTTGGAATAAAAGCTTCTTCTTTCCCAATTTTGGCATTAAAATCGCCTAAGATTATTTTTGCGTCGTAGTTGGGGAATCTAGTATATGTCCTTTCAAGAGCGCCGTAGAAAGCATCCTTTTCTTCTTCATCTTTTTCTTCAGTCGGGGCATGCGCACTGATTAGTGATACATTGCAGAACATTCCTTTAAGTCTGATAGTGCTTATAGTTCGATTTATCATACAATTGTAAATTTCAATAAATTAAAAAATAATGTAGCTATAAACGAAAGAAATAAAAAAAAAAGTAGGTGGTCTATGTAATTATTGATTCCCACATTACGGGAGATGGAGCCGAAGCAAGAATATTCGACGTAGGGGGCAGCCTTGATTTTGCTGTGACCAACCAATAAAAGTCAACATTATATTACAATATCAAAAGTACTATTAACCACCGTCACACACTAGTACACCAATATTATTATTATACGAGTACTAGCGAACTCATTTTATCGACTGAAGGAAATTATATAAATGAAAATCGTTAGTCAAATATATTTTTCTTCAAAAGGAAAACACTATCAGGAATTGTTAGCCTTCTGTCAAGTACTGCTACTCAAGTAACAATTGTGCTATGTCACTTCTGGGCGTGACCTATACAGTAGCTTTATTTTTCTTTCACCTCATTTTATTGTAGTCTGACTGCGCCCTACATGACTTTTGACGTCAAACATATCGATTTTTCCATGTTATCAATGTTGTCATTGATTTGGACCATCAACAAATTTTTTAAAGGTTGGATAAACGGAAACGCTTGTTAAGCTCATGTTATCGTTGAAAAACAATTCCAAATAGGTACTTGTTTCCTGAAATGACGAAAATGCTGCAATCATTAGTACTAAACGAATATTTCAGTAATAGAATTAATTGTCAAATTACCTACTTGGTTTCAAATAAGACTAAACTAATTTAGTATGTTGCTGCTATAGTAATGCACATATCTTTGAATATTGGCCCACTGTCCTGCGACTTCGAAGAATAGAGATTTCACTACTCTAGCAGCCGTAAGGAGAGTGACCTTATGGCTTAAGTGAAGTGTCAGCTTTCGGATAATTTCATAATTTGTCTCTCCTCTCATTTTAAATATAATTGTCTTCCTCCAAACTGACGGTTGCTATCACCCTAACCACACCTTCTTAGCATAAGTTCACATTCGCAAGCTTAAGATTATCCTTTAGTTATTCGTTTACTTCTTATTCGCCATGTTTTACTCCTTATCTATACTGAGTTAAATGATTTATTCTATAATTTTATAGTGGATGGCTATTTGATTTAATTTAAGGTTCTGCACAATTTTGCTTATAAATACATTTTGAAGACACGTATGTCGTTTGTATATAAACATGATTTTAAAACTCCACTATCGGTACTACAGAGTAGTGAATTCAAAAATATTGCTACCTAGCTTTGGGAAATGTATTGTTTCAAATAGATTTTTTTTTCAATGACATTTATAAATAAATTAATGTATATTTAAACAATTGCATCACTTAATTTATTGATATAACGCTAAATAACTAGCTTAGTTTTGCCCTGAAGCCATGTTTGACAGCTGAATGACGTGAAACCTCTCCATCATTGAGACGCCAATTGCAGCTATTGGATTTGACCTTCATTCAAGGTTTGATTAATATGCATGGTTTGGGGATATGTCACTCTACGTAAGCTATTAACATCCATTAAATATATAACGTCAAATCTTTCATGATTTGATTTAATTTTAGCTTTTTATTGATTAATTCCGACTACGTGTCTGTCTCTTAGGCCTTAATGTTTCTGTGACTAAATGACTGCAATTCAATTAGCTTTTACTATGATGGAATGAATAATAAACGATTTTAAGAGGAGGGCACATATTACATCCTGTGAATAAGATAAAAACGATGAAATTATAGAAATAGAAAATGAGAAATTTGCTTCCGCCCATCTTGGCCGCAATGTTTATTTATGTGGACAATAAGCATTTATTAAGAAGAAAATATTTTTTTTTTTTTGTAATTTTTCATGGTGTTTATTTATTTATTTTTTTAATTTTTAAGTGATAACTTAGCCCACTAATCAACTGAATACTTTATTTGGTTTTGAAATTTAAAAAGACTATTTCTCAAGAGCGACAAATATTTTTTCCCTTATACCCTACCAGTTTTATACTCCGCTTACTTTTATCGAACCGTCCTTTAAGGAAGGAACCATTACAATGCACTATTTTGGGTTTTATATGTCTGTGTATATTTTAAACCTGATCGGGTAGTGAGTTGAAATTCTCTTACTTTAATTGTCCTACAACACTTGTTTAAATATGTAGTTGTTGTATGATCATTTACATACAATAGACAAAAATAACCATATATACCAAGATGTCTCAGTCAAACGTATGCTAGGGCACATGCTTAGATAAGTACCTGCTAAGTTGACTTGAATGAAGCCATGGCGCGGACTTGTGAAGTAGCTCTCGATCGGCTGTTAGCAAGTCACGTCTCCGAGGCCCTTTAGTATAACCCCGAGTACAAACTCTCCACTCTTTACTGCCGTCGTTCCGTGGTGGAATGGCCTGTCTCGACTTCAAAGGAAGCTTAATTGACCACAGGGCTAAGAAGCTTCGAAAGCCATTCCCTGAGATTACTTCAATGTTTATTGCCACGAGATTCAGAACTTATTTGGCTTGCAGAAGAGGATTTAGTGATTGGAGGATAACATTGGAATATGGAATAATAAGAATGTTTTTCAAGGTCTAAAACTTAAGCCGCGCTGAAGCTAAGGTATGCAATTGTGACAAATCTATAAACTTTAGAAATTTTAGTTTTTTTTTCCAATTTATGAACCAATAGAAGTGAAATATCGTATATTATTAGCTCATAAGATCATATCAAGAAAGTATCATAATTATAAGAGCAACACTGTTCACTATCTGTGTATCTATTAATAAATATTGAAACAATGAAAATTATTTTTAACCGACTTCGAAAGAGGAGGTTACTCAATTCGATACGTATGTGACTTTTTTTTTTTTCTATGTATGTCCACCGATTACTCCGAGATGGGTGGACCAATTGGAACGAAACCTTTTGCATCTTGTAGAGTATTTTCCCAAGTTGGTCCCATTGAAACCTTTTTTGGGTTCTTAATTTATTAAAGAAGTTATTGGGAAAAAACATGAAAATAATTATTTAATTATCGCTCAAAATATTTACTTATTTGAAAACATATGGCATATATATCATAAGGTATGCTCCAATAAACTATCAAAACACGTTGGTAAATAACAAACTGATCATGTACTATCTTCGCTTTTTTTATTCTAAATTTGTTTGGTTGATTTCAAGCAATGCTTAATAATGTTTTGATGGTCGATGAATCGGTTGGGAAAACAAACCAATCAAATTCAGAATTAAAAGAGTGGGGGAGAACATGTTAAGTTTATTAGTTATTGACGTGGTTTATGTGCTTGTTGGAACAAACCTTATACATAACCTTAAATAAATTTTCAACAATAGATTTTAATAAAGATATATAATATCAGTGGAATATCGCTGTCGTTTTCTGAAAAACGCTTCTTTATGGTTCCGGCAAAGTTGTTGTTGTTTCGACCCTGTTCCTGGAAAAAATTTTCAAGAAATAAAACTCAAGAACATTTTTTTGGGTTGCTTAAAAGATATTTTTATAGATTTAAGAAGATTAAAGCACATTAAACACCTATAACAGTAAAAAATCCTAAATGAATGTCTAAACGACGGATGGACAGCATAATCATAAAACTACAAAATTCTTAGAATTTAAAGAAAGGCCGAGCATTAATAGCCCTTTTTAAAAGAGATTCGTAAAATCGTAGCCATTATTGTTTTAAATTGGATTTTGATTTCCGACTTCCACTCGTTATGCACATTAAAAAGGAATTCAATGCTTCCTGGATCCAATGCCTCTTTTTCATTTGATTTAGAGGTCTTAACCAAAGATTCAGGCACTTCTGTCAGCTTCCGGATACACTCGATCTCTGTCGGATATTAATATACAATGTAATCATAAAATCTTGTGCGGTTTCTTCACTCTGGAGTGACACTTTTGTTATGTTATCTTGATTACTATTATCGCTTTTTAATTATGTTTCTGCAACTATTGAGGTGTTTAGATGAAAATTGCTGTACGTGCCAAATTATTGATTTTGAGATAACAAATAACTATTAACTAAGCTTAAATTTGGTTTGAAAATTAAGAAAAATATTAAGGATATTACCATAATATGGACTTATTATTATTCCAGTCACGAAATAAATACGTCCCGCTAAAAAATTTTAAAATTATTTTCTTCCATCTCCAATTCCATCTATGATGGTGAATTGTCTAATTTTCTTTCTTTAAGTTACGATAACGTCCCTAGGGTGGCAGTCGATAAGCGAGCCTAGAGACGAAATTCTTAAAGATAGTCATTTGTCAAGAATTGTTTCCATTTCGAGGCAGTCATATTCTCAGATACCGAAATAACAAACGTATATGTTGTTTATTATATTTACCTATAAAGCTGGTCTAAAAACGGCCAAAATCCCAACTGTTCCTATACCTACGACATCTTGAAGTTGCCAGATTCATGTTACAGCCGAGCAAAACTGAACACCTCCTCTCGGAACACAGATGTATGTATGTAATAAACAAGTACCGAAGACAATATTCCGCAAAGTAAAAAGATTGTCTTTGTGGAAAAAAAGTTTTATGTGTCTCCCCGATGGAACATTGGTCTTTACAAAAAATCAAAGTAGACAGGGGTTGACGCACCGCAAACGATTTTCAATTTTCTGTGCATATTCATAAAATTGATAATGTGACTATTATAATACAAAGTTGATTAAAATTGATATAATTATAATATAAAGACCCGGGATAGACGAACGTGGTATAGCGTTACCTGGGTGGGCTGACTTTTATTTCGCGAGGGACCCACGGAATAACTCTTGTCCTTCCCACCATGGATAGAACAACCAACTAATGAACCAAACTCACTTGTAGCATCAAAAAAATAAATAAATACAAAAACGACTTCGAAAACCCGTTCACGACCCGAAATCAGTTCAAAATGCACTTAAAATCTGTATAAAAAAAAGCATAAAGAATTTGTTTTAGAAATCAACGCATTGCTCCCTTCCGCCTTACATGAGAAATTATCTTCCGCCGCTAAAATGTATAAAATAAAAAACATTTTATAAAAAAAATTAAACCGACTTCGAAAACTAGGAACCAGTAAAAATAAATGCACTGAAAAGTATGAAATAATTACCTTCTGATTTTTATGAATACCCAGCAAAATTGAAAATCGTATTAAAAGCGGGAAAAAGCATTACAACGGATAATTTTATTTTGATTAGTACGAATACATACTAACTGTTAATAAAAAATATTAAATTAAAATATTAAATACCATGTTCAATATTTAACAATCTTTTCGGAGGCGGCGCAAAATTTAAAATTGTTAACACTAAAAATTAGGAAAATCTTAAAATTCTCTACAGATTTTCTATTTTGCGCCGCCTCCGGAAAGATTGTTAAATATTGAACATGGTATTTAATATTTTAATTTAATATTTTTTATTAACAGTTAGTATGTATTCGTATTAAAATTATCCGTTGTAATGCTTTTTCCCGCTTTTAATACAATTTTCAATTTTGCTGGGTATTCATAAAAATCAGAAGGTAATTATTTCATACTTTTCAGTGCATTTATTTTTACTGGTTCCTAGTTTTCGAAGTCGGTTTAATTTTTTTTATAAAATGTTTTTTATTTTATAAAATATTATTTTGACAAATTTCGTTTTACTGTTCTTAACGGTAGTATGACTTCATTACCTACTTCTTTAAAAATTATATTCAACATTTCTCAACTTAATTGAAGTGCTAATGAAACTGAATTTTCGGATGACTTTAAAAACTGGTTATTTACATCTGCATTTAGATGCAAGATATCAGTAGTTAATCAACAAAAACATCAACTGAAGGCAGCCCCCCCTAGAAATTTTTAGAAACACAAACTACAAATAAATAGATTCTGATTCATTTTCTATATTCATTAAACATTATATAAAAAAAATTTTAACTTTTAAATATCACTAAGCTTTATTTGAACAATTAATTAAGCATTAAAAGGTCAGAATACCTCGAACCTTCACATTAGCCCTAAGAATTACACTTACCTCCCTCCCCCCCCCCCTCAGACCTCACCCCAAAATTTTACAAACCTGCTCCCCTAGACGAAATCCTGCGGACGCCCTTGGTATGATCTCACTAAATATCATGTTGAAGGAAGGAATGAAGGAAAGGAATTAGGAAATGGTATTTATTTGGAGACAACCTAAACCTTGTGGATTTTCTCTATAGATAAAAATAAAAAATGCTCCTCATTAAGTGTAATGAAATCATGTGTTGAAAATAATGTCAATATCAGATATCAGTATTATGAGAATAAAGGTGAAACAAGAAAAATATATTTCTCGGTATTTTAATATTGGGTGAAAAAAATCTTCATGATACTGATTTCGATAAATTTATATTACAGACAAGAGCCAATTTTTATGCGAACTAGTATTTCATATTTCGTATTTGTAAAGAGCTAAAATATTTTTAGGATTATGGAAACAATTTAATTAAGAAAATTAAATACTTCAATTATTTATCATTTTATCGATTAAAATTGGATTGATGGATGGATTGCTCAATTTTTTATTAAAAATTTCTAGTTAAGGTGATGAAATAAATGATCAGAAAATCGGTCTAAAATTTGAAGCTTACCTAGAATCTTATTCCAACCAAAACAAGTAAACTTGATAAAATTCAGGGCTAGATAAGCTAAGTATTTTTTTTTTTTTTTGTCTTCAAACATTTATTCGCACCTGTCAGCCGTCTGCGACAATCAGCGAATCCGATGGCTGCAGCATCGCAATACTATTGAAGGCATGTATGGCATGAAGGAAGGAAAGTGCCCAGCAGCACCTCTTTCCGGGCTTGACACTAATTCAGGAGAGGAGGTCTCTCATCCAGCTATATTAATATTTTTTTTAATCAAAGAATCAAATTCAAGTATAAATTGTTTGTTTTTTTCTAACCACACGAGTAGACTCTTTTGGGAAAAGTGTTGAGCTGCTGTCTTGGAATGCGAGGAGTATGGCCACTAAGTCCCTTATAAAAAGTTTTTATTAAAAAAAGCTAGATTTTTATCGAAAGTTCTTTTAAATTAAAAGGAAAAAACTTTTAAATAATAAGATAGCTTTTGCCAACAATTAACTTATTATCAATATACCAATTTCTTTTTTTATAATATTGATTTTTTTTCCATTTTTCTGAAAGTTTATCGATCGAACTAAGAGATTTTACTGGATCTTAGCATCATTATACATTTTGTTTATTTAAAAAAAAAATTAAGGTTGCATAATAGATTTTTCATTTCTGGGATGATACAAAAAAATATTAATTTTGCAACTCTGGTGCGAACAGTATGTATGTATGTAACATTCAGTATTATCCAGTCACTTAGCTTCTCCAAAAGTTAATTGTTTTTTTTTTTTAGCTATTAGAAAGAATCAAACGATGGTTTGAAGAAAATATTCAGTAGTTTGAAATGAAATATTATTTTCTAAAAAATCGTTCGCGAAGGTAAATGTGCCCTGGATTCTTTAATAGGACATGCCCGGCGAAGAGATTTTCCAACTGTTGCCGTGCTAAATCTATTTAAATCTTCAAACGTAAATATAGAATAAGCAGGCACCGCGGCAACGCGACTGTAATAGCCACTCAACGGAATATGCTCCACTCCAGCCAGTAAGGAGCAGCAACTCTGTGAAGTATATATGTATATTTATATTGTTGAGGGTTTATGAAAAATATTTTACTGAACAAAAACTAACAGATAAATTATAAAGAAAGAAGAAAGAAGATAAATTATAAAAATTAAAGATTAATAATAAAAGAAAATGGCCCAGAGGAAGAAAAAAAAATTGATCCAAAGCTGTATCAATTCAATAAGGTCAGTTCTTTGAAAACTAATGTTTCCCTACTAATAATATTGAATAGCTAATAATTATTCGATTTCTATTATTTAACAGATTTTTTTTTTAATTGACTGAAAAACTTTACAAGTCATCGTCTATAGAATCCACAATGAAATAGATAATTTTTGAGCTGAGTGCAAGCAATGTTTTCTTAAATGATTTCGACGTTTTCTGACAGCTGCGGAGAAGAAGGCAATGTTCGAAATAATGTTTGATCGTTGGATTGTAACACCTATTAAGGAACACATGATGTCTTTGATATGACACCTTTCATAAAGAATATGTATAGAACAATAGATAGAACCTTTCCGTAAGAAAATGTTTGGAACACTTTTTATTTTTATTTTTGGGGGGGGGGGGTCTCCTGTGATGTAGTAGTTAGTGGTGAAAACCTAAAGGCTCGCGTCCCGCGGTGGCCATATGATTTTTTAAAGGGAGTAAAAAATCCTTAGCTGTGCCCTCCCTCGGACAGGACGTAAAATGGAGTTCCCGAGCCTATGCGATGTCAGGTACGCGTTAAAGATCCCTATCCTAATTATACCTGGATTGGCAAAATTTTCTACTCCCACTGTAGCATCTTCCGATTAGCCTTTATAGGCTCAAGAGACGTTAAACAAACAAACAATGGAACAATTTTATAGGAACTTTCAGTCTGTTATTAAAAAAAATATACATATATATATATATATGTGTGTGTGTGTGTTTGTGTGTGAAATGTTAAAAATTTTACAGAATCAAAACAAAGCATAAAATGCCAAATAATTAAAATTGAATTGACTTTAGTATGCTTATACTGTTTACTATGTCATGTTCCTGTATTTTTACTTTCACTTACCTATATATGAAATATATAGTAAGGGGAAGTATTGCGATCGTGAAAAATTTCGACTTCCGGTTTTCAACGGAAATACACGTTTTGGGGTCCCCTGAGTCCAAATAACCAAGTTCCGCGAAATAGTCTGTGTGTGTGTGTGTGTGTGTGTGTAGCTCAAAAACTATGAACCGTGCGAACCTGAAATTGGGAATTTAGTGTATGTATATGCCCGCGACGTGACAGCAAAAATTTCATCAAAATTGCTCAAAGGGAGGGGGTACTTTATATAATAACTTTTAGGGTTTTTTCGATTTTCTCAAATACGGCTCTAAGGATTTTGATCAAACTGGGTATTTGATGTATGTATATGCCAAAGATGTGATAGCCAACATTTCATTAAAATTGGTCAAACGGAGGGGGCACTTTATTTCATAACTTTTTTCCAATTTTTACCTTTTTTTTCGATTATCTCAAAAACGGCTATAACGATTTTCATCAAATTCGTCATGTTAAATGAAAACTGGGTGTTCTTTAATATCAGGTAAGCTTTATCATTATTAAAATGTTCTGAGGGGGCTTTTTTGTTTGTTTGTTCTTTTGTTTCCTATAAAGTACTTTTGTTTTGGTTGATATGGAGAAATTAACTGTCTCTCGTTACGCCTAAAAATAAGAAGTGGCTAAATATGAGATATGATAAAAATCAAGTAAACATATAGAGGAGAAAAATATTCAGTCAACTCAAAAAACACGTTGAGCCCACGCATGCATAGTAGGCCATTAATGACAGACCATTGTTCATAATTAAAGCCGTTCTGTTCATTTAATGGAAATTAATTTTTTCATGTGAATTACATGAAGTTTTCAACAACTACATAGAGAATTATAAAATCAGACGACTTTGAGTATTATGCTTGCAGTGCCGAATTATCACAAGTAAAAACTTTTATTATATAATAAAAGAAATTAGTGTTTTTTACAGAGCAAATGAAAACAAAAATAAGAAATGAATGTGGAAAAATGGGTAACTTTGAGAAGTGGCATTAGCAAAACGCATTTCTAATCTAAGTAAGTTGGTAAGTGAAAGTTGCGTGTTGCGCGTACGCACCAGATTTTTTTATTATTGTTCCTTATATTAGAATAGATATAAGATAAAGATATAGAATAATTAGGCTGGTCATAATTATTCAAATAATGGCTGATGGTTTGTGGAAATTATTGAAAGGCTGATTGATGACCGCTTAGGTGTAGGCTTTGTTGGTATCCGGTTCGCTGAATGACCTTCACCCTTTCGCAGTCAGATGGTTTTGCTTTATCTCGTGCTATATTTACACAAACTAAACCCGATCCTTCCATTAGGTGCTAGTTTGAATATTCAATTTTGCCATTTATGTATTTCCAAAGAACGGTTCTAATCTCTGGGAATATTTTATTTATGCCATATCCTTATAGGCGATTCTCAAACTACAGGCAACATCATGCGTTAAAATTTTATTAACAAAGTACAAAAATTTTATGATAAACGTATTAAGAAAACGGGTCGTTTCTTAATGCAATCGCCAGTTTTAGTTTCAAAAACAGAGACCTTTAAACTTTTTGAACCCACACTGATTACAGATTTTGTTATGGTAATTACACATTTTCTGGCACGGCGATTACATTCTACAATTTTAACTCAAATATCTTGACTACTTTAAATAACGATGGAATTCCAATTATATTTATTAGTCATACTGAGTGAAACAAAAAAAAAAAAAATCATATTTATAAGCGAACATAGTAGGTAATTATAAGCAATGAGATACGCTCTTTTGCATTACAACAAATTCCAACCTTAAAATTCTTTTGTGATGAAATCAGGTTCGCAAATTCCCGCAATTCTCTAACAGATTTGGTGTGGCACAGTGATTACATTTTTTTTAGGGAATTGCCTTCATGTTCCACTCGACAATTAGTAACAATTTGAAATGGAGGTTTACTTTCTATATTAGACCATTTTAATTTTCACTTCTGAATAATATAACTCTTAAAACCACGACATAGGTGTAATTTATGTAAGGATATTTTTGAAATTCTAATTCGTGATGGGCTGTTCAACGGTATTTACTAAAAGTATGACACCTTCCTAGAATTTATAGTCTATTCTACCGTTGGATTTTGTAGATGAGCTCTCCCATTTACAATTAGGATGAAAACTTGGAGAGTGCGACGAATGATTGCTCAAAAATCTCATTGGGAATCAATAATTGCCCCTAGTTTCAGAATCACTCATATATTTGTGCATAATTGGGACAAAGTAAAAAAAAGGGTCGAAATAACAATACGTTGCGGTCAAGGGGCAAGTTATAACATTATCCGCAGTAATGATGGGTTATACAGGTTCAATTACTTGCACAGCGTACTTACCTGCCTACGTAGCCTGTCATGAACGTAAGGTGTTTATTAAAGTATTTAAAGGTAAAAATTAAATTATTTTTGTGTGCTGACTACTTTAGAATCATTTTAAGTAATAATTATTAAGTATTTGTACTGTAATGATATTCTCTTCATAATTTACACATTTAAAAATTATGCGTATACATACATACAAAGAAATCTGGAATCAGTACTTTTCCTTAGCTTTTTAAATATAAGTGTCACCTCACTCAAATAATTTTCATAAATATAATGCAAAATAGACATAGATATAATAGCAACAAGTACTCTAACGAGCTGGTTATATACATAGATGTGAGCACAGACATATTCCTCAGGAAACTTGTCTGACATGGTTCCAAACAGAGAGAACTACTTATCTTTAATGTTCTGCCTTATCTAGCTAGAATTATGCCCAACGAAGACAAATGAGCCCGTAATTATGAAAGTGGTCCTTTAAAGAAAAATGAGCTGATCCACATTACTTTTAACTGTATTAATTCCAAGTTGAAATTATAATGTTGAAGTATAATGTTGAAATTACAACCACTATGTAAGGGCTCATTTTTGGCAATATCTTAAAATTAAAATAATTGATATATTTTAAGGTAATGTGAAATAAAAAATAAATTCCTTTTAGTTATTTTATTTTCTAATGTATCTATTTTACTTGGACTAATTTCATAATTTGTTCCGCAATCCGTATTCGCCAAATATTTTAGTCAGGATTAGAAGTCAAAGTTTGTCATATATTGTAAGATTGTCAGGCATGCCTGATATTTGGCTAAGTATGTAAATTGGACATCATTGTAGCAAAAAAAGGCGGGATCTTAACGATGCCAATTATTATTTGTGGAAACATGTCAAAGTTCGAAAACCTATCTTATGTTAATCTTACCCATTTCATCGTTCATGGTTAGTGGAACGTTTGTCGAAAAAATAGTAAATATGTGTTTATAGCTCGTGAGAGTCTTTTTTTCACCATTGAAACTGAATTCATATTAAAGTGGCTTTTTAAAATAAATCTGAAATAATGCTATCATTGGCAAATGCATCTTCTAATCGAATCAAGGGTTATAGTTACAAAGATTAATTAAATATAAAATCTACCAGATTATTGCCCCTAAGTTGAAAAAAAAAAAAGATTTTTAATAAGGACATAAAATCACATGTCACTTCAGCAGAAAGAAACATTTAAATTTGGCTGATAGTTGGTATTTTTGACATTGAACCCATGGGTTCTTAATGGAATATATATATTTTTTGGCCATACCTTAACTTTTATCATATATATGGCATATTGACAATTGTATTTATTGTGAATTGGCAGGGATCGCGACAGCCGGAGGGCAGACCCAAGACCACAAGCCGGAGCGGTGGCTGTGGACCGGGGGAGGCATCGCTGCCAACATGACGCTCTGCTCCCTCGGCTGCTGGAAGAGCTTCGCCAACAACTACCTCCACTGGGCCGCGCTGGCCACCTGGGCCGTCCTCAACATACAAGGTATGGTCTTTTAGTATTTACAATGTTTACTTAAAATCGACGTATATTTTTTAATTCAATGTTTTATCCTTTATATTAACCCCAAATACGACTGAATTGACCCATCAACTGTCAGCTTCTTCGTTAATTATAACTATTTCATTTCCCTTCTGTTGGTTTATCGAAGATGTGCATGTTTAAATAATAATGTATGGAATAGAATTCATGCAGGTTGTCATAGGGAAAATGGGGGGAACCCTTGCGGTTGAAGGTTACCTAGGTCTAATCACGTCCTTGCAAGACTGCCGATCAAGAAACAGTACTTCCTTACAGAGTACTTAGCCCTTAGACCCTTCATGGATTGTAAATATAAAGATTTTTTTTTAATTTATTTTGTAAATGTTTCATATTTCATTTCCTTTAAAGGGAGCAGCTTTAAGGGTTCTAGGGAGAACTTGATTTCATAGATAGTGACACAACGAAACGGAAAATTAAAAAAGCTGGGTCAAAATATAAAATAATTATTTAAATAAGGAGTTTCATTTTTGGAAAAGATTATATTTAATTTTAGTGGTAGTTCCTAATATTTGCAAGTTATTAGTGGATTATGTAAGTTGGACATGGTTTGATAAATCAATTACCACCTTAAATTTCATTCCAACCTTATTCAGATGCTTGTCCACAAAGAATTTATATCCATAAACTATCCCTTGAATTGAATCGAAACGACCGGATCAACAGGTGCTGAAATAAGTTTGTAATAATTACTGGGTGTACGCGATTAAAGTAAAACTTTTTAACATTATAAAGGTAATGTTAAGTTCATCATTTTACTGGATAAATAAAGTAAATAATCAAGGTCCTGTAAGAAGTATCATTTTAATAATCTACACTCCATAATAAGTCAACCACGATTGTACTATGATCATATGGTATGTACTTGTTTCTGTTCCAATCAAAGTTGATCGTTGCTGCCTTAACTGTTCATGAAGAGATACGCATACCTATGAAAGTGGGCCAAGATCACAAGGTGGGTCTTTTTTGGTATCTGTCTTTTGACAGGTCAGATCAAGTTTTATTTCTAACGAATTTTTTTCGAACCAGACTAAACATATTTTTCTGCCGATACAGACATAATTTAATTATTGAAATAACTAATTTTTTAACCAAAAAAAAAATTGGCCCACATGTCAAAGATCAAAAGACAGCCTCTTAATAAACGACTGAAAATACCGTTCTCTATTTTTTGAAATTTAAAATAAAACGTCACCTACCTCCTTATACCCTTATATGCAAAGGCATTACAGATTTTCGATTTAGCTAAGAAGTCTCACTTACAAAAAGTACAATATTTTCAATAAAAAAAAAGTAATGACAGCACAATAGCTCTTTGAAAGTTTTGTCAAGTTTTTTTTTTTTTTTTCGAGTATTTTGAAACAAACAAAGTGAATACCAATAATATCAAGGTGATGAAACTTAAATTTAACAGTGACTGGAAAGTAACTGTATCGCTTCACTTGTCTAGGCTAAACTGACTCGCTCTAGTCGTTTATATTTAGCCAGAATTATTATATTTATCAATTTCTTATTTTGCAATAGAATGTGGAACCTTTGAGAACGTTCGGTAACAGGTAACCACGAGATAATTGTTTTAATTTTTCCTGACGGGTTTATAAAGTTCTACGAAGTTACAAAAATAAACGTCTGTTTTGGTTTCTTCCATTATAATATTGATATCAGTAAATTTAACTCAAATTAGGTGAAAATCGTATATCTCTGTATCATTGGTTGCTTTATTCTTAAATAGGGAATAAAAATATTGATAATTCAAGACAAAGCAAACAAAATTTTATCAAGAGTTAATAACGGTAAGAATGTAATAAAAGTCTTTTATCCTGACAGAAGGCGTGAAATATTGGAACTGAAAGAGGCGTTTATTTTTTACTCAGTGTCCGCCACTATTGATGCCATTTATAAATGTTATCGTGTGGTCCAGTTTCATTTGAGCCGGCCGATGCTAGAGAATATGACAGCATTGTCTCAGCCGTCAACAATTGTCAATAGCAGTTCCATCAGGATGATTTCCCGACAAAGAGCTCCCATCTAGACATCGCTCTCAGATATTCCTCCTAAAGTATTTTTGACTTTATAACTAATTTTTATTTACATACCTTTCAGTGGTTAAACCAACAAGAAAGAGAAAACTATAGCTGTATTTAGATTTTTTTTTTTTCCTATTTAAACTGCTAAAAATCAGAACAAAAATGATGACTTGACTGTTTGTATTTGAATAATGCTTAGTAATATTGAAATATACACGTAAGTATCATATCTGTGTAATACTTTGTGATATTACTAATAAAAGTAAAGACCTAGTAATTAATGAAAAGAAATTAAATAATTATATAATTAAAGAAGGATCATATCCTACTAATCAAAATAAAATCATATGTTAACGTTCTAGAACTCTTGACCATTTGCCACGAGCCTATGGACGTAGAAGAAGTAGAGATTATAGAAAATAAAAAAATTAAAAATATTATTGATAAGAAAGAAATTGAAATCCTCATTCGTAGCGATCATATACGGAGGAAGAAAAAGAGGAAATAATTAATAACTTTAATGAGTAACTTAAAACCGGCAAATGATCAAACGTAAAAATAAACTATTTAAGGCATCACCCATTTTGAAACGTTACTATCAGGAAGACTGATGAAAATAAAGTCTACTCCCGCAATTATCGATGGCACCAAATTTATAAAGAAATTTTTTAAATTAGAAACTTAAAAAATTATTGGAGAAAAAAATCATACTAGCCTCTAAGTTACCTTAATCTCTCCAATCTGGATAGTCTCAAAAAAACCGAGACTCCTCTGGATAACGAAAAATCCTTATAGAATGAATTATTGAAAATTAAATATAAAACCTATATATAACTAACAAATTCTTCTAATACTACGAATTTAGAAGCTATTTAAAACTTCGCTAACGGTATTAACGGTATACTGCAGAAAAATTATAAAAATAAAGCAAAATCTGAAGCAACATACAATAGCTAAAGAAGGCATTAAAATAGAGATCAATTACACCGCAAGAATACAGGTCATAAATGAACTCAAAACGATTTTACAGAATAATCCCAGTCTAATAATGCCAAACTTCAAACATTCACTGTGACCATTTGCTCTCAGATGCCTCTAATTTCGCCTCCCGTACTTAAAATAAACATGAACGAAACCTCAGTACGATCAAAAGAATTATTAAGCGAAATAGCCATAGTATGAGCTTGTAAAACTTTAAAAACTATGTATTTAATGGACGAAAATCTTGATACAAACATATCATAAACCTTTTTGAGATGTAAAATAAACGCGCCCTAGACCGAACTAGTCCTTAGACCAGGGGTTCCAAAACCTCCCCATCCTCAGTCGAAAAGTAAACCTCCCCTCCCTGTTGAAATGGATGGCAGCGACGCCCCCCACTCTACTAATTTTAGGGGCATTTTTTAAAAAAGAAAATATAAAACAAAACAAGTAGGTATTACTCATACCTTGAAAACATTGTTTCAATTTTCTAAACAACATATTTAATTAAATTAATCTACAACGTTAAGTTGTTATAATGAATTCTTAAAGAAAATTTTATCTGAGATAGATTTTTTTTTCAGTTGGCATGTCAACCCCCTTAATATTCTTCACCCCCCTGATCGCAGAACCTATGCATATCTTGTCAGCCAATTATCGTAAATCAACAACGACGAGGGTAATTAAATATAAATTGCTTACACTATCACAGTTTTCAGAGAGAAGAGCAATAATATAATTTTTTGGGAGCGATGAGCGTGCGCTGTTGCATTTGAATGGATGGACATACCTGAATCAGAGCCTTGTTCGGCCATAGCCAATCCTCGATTTCTTATTTGACAAGATAAACTGTTCGTCTGTTAATTTTAAATGACCGCCCAAGATTCGGTTGCCTGTCAGGTTATACAGTACAACTTCTATAACGTGGTAGTGACCGAACGGGTACATCTAAAATGTTCGAGGAGACGTAATTTTTTGTCGGTCTCTCTCAGCGCAAGAGGCGTCTAGCGGGTTTGTGTTTCGAGTTGTCTAATCCTGTGTTTCTTGCACATCAATTTCTAAATTCAATTTTCAATGATTTAAAATATATTCTACCATTAGCGGATGATTGGCATTCATTGTATAAACATAATTCTGGAGTTTTACCTTCGTCATAGTATTAAATTTTATTTTCTTGACGTTTCTAATCGGAGAACAATATAATTTGATTTTTCAATTAAACAGCATTTTCAATTAAATAGAATTTTCAATTAAATACCTTTTTCAATGTGATATAGCCATTTCCAACCTGTTTGCGTGAAGAGAAAAGCATTGTCTGTTTTTCTTCATGAAGCCCAAGCGGGAGCTCTCACAAATTATCGTTAGCGATCCGGCCATGCGAGATTTAATAAAGAATGGAGGGATATTAAGGGATATAGGGAAGGGGTATATAAAGGTGTTTCGAGCATCCATCATACTAAATCAACAGTTGGAGCAGCTTAATTTAGGATAAGCTGAAATTGATACCGGAAACGACCCAGCCGATTAGCTTTAACAGTGGCGACTTAGCTCCCTCAACGCTTAACTTTCTACCTTCAGATATTTCATTGTATTTTATTTAAACCATATTTGACTTTTTTTAAATAATTTTATTAATGCTAGTGAAATTAATCATGGGGTAAAATAATCGTAGTGGTATGCAACTCGGCTTTCAATGGACCCTTATAAGAATTATTAGAAGGCCATTTATTTAATATTTTATTTTATATAGGATAGGATAGGATAGGATAGGGGTTTTAGGGCGATAAATATCGCGATTATTACGCCCGTTTTATTTTATATATCATAACTGTATTAGAAAGTAAGTTGTGTGTTTTTTCATATCGCTGCGAGAATTAAAAACATTTCCGACTGCACTGTTACTCGTTTTAGTATAATAAATATGTGTAACCCTGAGGTATCCAAACACCATGCCTATTTTTTTAATGGCATTTAATTTAAAAATGTTGATTTTAATACCAAGGTAAAAAATTCTAATTACTTATCTAAATTATCAAAGTTAGAATGTGGTATTTCTTTTATTTTTTTATTATTATTTTTTTTTTTTTTTTAGCATCTGCTATGTTACAGGAGATGCATAATTTCTCCCGATATTCACCTATTACTTCCTTTCTTTGACTAAAAATGACCAATTTTTTTTTTAATGACGTAAGCGCCATCAGAAAGGGAACACGCTAAATTTGTATCCACAATGAAATTTTTTTAGATATTTTAATTAAAATCTGATAAAATTTAACATTCTTCCAGTACATGTAGTTTATTAAACTGTCACATATAAAAAAAAAAAAAAAAAAAACTATTCCCTACGTTTCGAGCCAAAACATTAAAATTGTTTTTGAGCGAGTACATACCGTAAAATGAGGTGACATTGTGACTAATGGGGTGACTTTGTGACAAGGCTATTTTTCTACAGTTTTTGAATTTCCCTCCTTAAAAAGAATCAGGTTAGGCAATTCAGTGTACTTGTCAGTTGGTCAGTAATGCGCTGCAACCTACTGGCCACATATGGACCTCTATAACTTCTTTCATTCCATTCATCATGGTGCTTTATTTCAAAGTTTCAGCTAAATGAAAACAATCAAACATATATGAAACAAAGCACCATGGTAAATGGAATGAAATAAGTTATATGTGGCCAGTAGGTTGCAGCACATTACTTACTAACTGACAAGTACACTGAATTGCCTAACCTGATTCTTTTTAAGGGGGAAATTCAAAAACTGTAGAAAAATAGCCTTGTCACAAAGTCACCCCATTAGTCACAATGTCACCTCATTTTACGGTATGTTAATAGGCACACAGGCCATTTTGGTCTCAGTGGATCAAAAACGTGCATTTCCAGTGAAACCCGGAATACTTTCCTTTACTTTATATTTCATATATTGATAAGTGAAAGTAAAAGGTTTCCATTAGACCTTTGAAAAATCATTCTTATCAAATAGAAACAAACAACTAAAGCCATAAGTTGTGTCACCTCTGGGGTAGAATGTTGATAGCCTAGGTCTTTTTACCCAGGATTGCGGGTTTGTAGCTCGGCAGGTGACCCTAGAATTTTTAAAAGGTAATAAAAAATTCTTGGTCATGTCGCCCTTCAGAGAGGTTGTAATGGCGGTCAGGAACCTGCGCGAATTGTTAAAGATCCTTTTCCAAATTATACCTGGATATGCAAAATTTAGGACTCCAACTGTAGCATTGTCCGAATCCTAAGTGATACTTAATATATAAACAAAGTCATGTACACCCATGTACCTGTATCAAGTTCAAAACAACTTAGACATTGAGTCCCATATGTGTTATCCTTGAAAATACGGTTTTAAGTGTTTTTTGTTGTTTTTTTCCTTTCTTCCCATCCTAATTTTGAAGAAATTTATTTATTTTTCAAATTGCATATTATTCACGTGTATGAAATTCATATAACCAATCGTATGAATACATTTTGAGTAATACTCTGTAAGAAATTTATTAATCTCAAAAAAGAAAAAACCTGGTCAATCATTGTCATTTTTTTTTATATACTTTCATAAATAAACAAAATAAAAATGTTTTCATCTTATTGATTTAGAAATTTATAGACTATAAGTAATAATTTATAATTTCAATTACGATTAATTTTTTTCATGTTTCCATATTTTTTTCAGGTCTATTGGGAAAGTGCTATGGATTTTCCCCTCCTGAATATTTAGTATGGTATGTGCTGTTTATAATTTTTGTAACATACTCAATGCTGCCGTTACCTCTTCGCTGGTCAATAATATCAGGATCTGTTACCTCAATTCTTCACATGATCATCACAATGACTGTTCTTCTGCAAGCAGGAGAGGTTAGATTTGATATGAAATTACTCCATATTTCCTTAGGTTTTGGTAAATCAATAAATTACTTTCCAAAAAAAATTCTTACAATTACTAGTTAACTCTCAGTCTCACCTGATCCAGGTAATCAAAGATCCTATTTCATTAACTTGAAAGCAGATAAAAGTTCTGTAAATATTTTACAAAACTATTTCCCTAGACAAAATAACTTAAAAAAAAAAATGAAAAAGTATCTGAAGTAGGTAATCTAATTAGTTAATATTGTTTTATAATGAATGCTTTTTTAAAAGTATTTTTATAAAACCTAACCTACCAAAAATTCCAGATTTTACTTTAAATCTCTTAGCCAAGAACTCATCACAAAATTCAAATTATTATAGGAATTATTTATAGGTCCACTCCCGGATCATAAATTTATAATTCTTAAAATTTAGTCACTTCCTATCCATTTATTTTATTTTATTTTAATTTATTTATTTTTAGGTTATTCCTTTGAAGCTGTTACTCATACAATACTTATTAACTGACCTACTTCTTTATCAAAAAGGGTTCCACAGTTTTTTGTTTTTAATTATAAGTAATTCTTTTAGATGAACAAGTTATAAATTAAAATTAGTCTTAATTAGCTGCACATCAGTCTTAATTCTTTTTTTTTTTTTAGGGTGTAGTATGTTTGCTCAAACAACTATTTTCAACCTTTCTCATCTACAGTGCAGTTAATTTCACTGGAATGTATACCAAGTATCTTACAGACAGAAGTCAGAGAAAGGCATTCTTAGAAACTCACAGATCAACTGAGACTAGATTTAAAACACAAAAAGAAAATGAACAACAAGAAAAACTCCTTTTGTCAGGTATTTATTTTTAAAAAAGCTGAAGTTCATGAGAAGTGTTACTGTTTAGATTTAAATTGGTCCTTAAGTTCTATTTTTAAATATTCCTTATTGTTTGATTTTTTTCTTCTAAGAGCAATTAATATTCATATCACTATAAAAAATGTATACTAAATTTAGCCTCCATCACACCATTGCTCTTTTTTTTATAAATAATAAATTTTCCATTCATGAAAAACATTTCACCTTCTTGTAGTTTTGCCAGATTTTGTAGCAAGAGAGATGATTCGAGATATTGCTAGTGAATCTGAGAGGGGAGCATTCACACCTCATCAATTTCATCGAATTTATATTCACTGCTATGAGAATGTTAGCATTTTATTTGCAGACATAAAAGGTTTCACAGGTAAGTAAAAATTCTTTTTTTTTTTTTTTTTTTATTCACTTTTGATTACTTGATTTTTTTTCTAATTTCATAACAATGCTTCATTAAAAATTTTAATTTTATAAATATTTACAGCATGGGCAAGCCAAACAAGTGCTCAAGAATTGGTGAGGGTTCTGAATGATCTCTTTGCTAAATTTGACAAACTGGCTTTGGTAAT
Source organism: Aelia acuminata (assembly GCA_911387785.2). Taxonomy (NCBI): domain Eukaryota; kingdom Metazoa; phylum Arthropoda; class Insecta; order Hemiptera; family Pentatomidae; genus Aelia; species Aelia acuminata. The sequence continues at coordinate 76,963,916 of OU426982.1, forward strand.
GTATCATACTATTTGTTAACACTGTTATCGTTAAAAATAATTGCAATAAATTATTTTATTTTCTAAAATACCTGTTAATAAAATAATATAGGAAAATCATTGCCTGAGAATTAAGCTTCTTGGAGATTGCTATTACTGTGTTTCTGGATTGCCAGAAGAAAGACAAGATCATGCTTCTTGTTGTGTTGAGATGGGTCTCCATATGATTACTGCCATACAAGATGTACGCAACAAGCTGAATGTAAGGTTTGCCTAAAGTTTTAATATATATTAATGAATATTTTGAATTTTTTTGTAATAAACGGTCCGATACCTCCAATAAAGACCTACACTGCCTACTATAAATTTATCTTATTTAAGTTAAATAATTAATTTAATATTATTTTATAGAGGCACATGAGGAATGATTACGGCATATTTTTAAAGATAACATATTGCTTAACTAATTTTATGGCTCTAAGGATTTATATTTACAATAAATGTTTTAAATATTTATATAAAATATTAATCAATCAGAATTAAGTTAAACAATAAAGACAAATAGTATATTAATATTATTAACTAATAGTATAGTATATTTATTTAATATAACTAATATATTGCATTATACTTTAAGTTCTTATTAAGCATTTGATTTTCAGGTTGATTTGAATATGAGAATAGGAATTCATTCAGGTTCAGTTCTTTGTGGAGTACTCGGCCTTAGGAAATGGCAGTTTGATGTATGGTCCTATGATGTGACGTTGGCAAATCACATGGAATCGGGTGGTATCCCTGGGTTAGCAATCTTGAATTTTCAATAATCAATATACTAATTATTAACTATTGATTATTAGCGATTATTGATTTTTGTTATTTATCTAAAATGTTGATTTATATAATTTCAGGAGAGTTCATATCTCAAAAGCAACATTAGCATGCTTAAATAATCAGTATGAGGTAGAACCTGGATATGGTGAGACTCGTGACTCCTACTTGAAAGTAAAAATTTAAACACATAAAATTAAATTGTTTAGCTTATGATTTATCTAATAATCGATTCTTATAACATAATTTTTTATGGATACATGAATACATCCTATCAAAATGCATGATCAATGATTTCATTTTCTATATTTTTTTTAAAAACCATAAATGGATATTAACATTTTACTTTGTGATTAAAAAAAATATTAATATTGATTAAGTTCTTATAAAATTATTCTAACCAAACTATAAAATAAGGCATAAATATTCACAATTCCCTCACTCTAGAGAATGGGAAAATGACCCGAAGCGGAACGTTTAAGTATTCGAGCAGATGGCTATGCACAGATCGGGATGTAATCTCGACAACATTGAAAAGGTCACAAAGGGTAGGAAGGTCATACGCACTCTGAATTCATTGCTATGGAGCAATGTGGTGCAACTTTCGAAACAAGGCTTTATCAATCCTTTGTTGAGAGTGTTACATTATATGGTTGTGAAACTTGGGTCATCACTACCAACTCTGAAAATAAATTTCTGGCTATGAAGATGGCCTTTTGGAGGCATAGGCATAGGCAGCAATCCAAACTCTAATATATCCCTAATCAGGGGAAAAGTAAAGGGAAACATCAATATCCTGTACACTATTGGAACAAGAAAGCTGAGTAGGTATGCTTATGTAATGAGAATAACAGAACATAAAAAATAACAACAAAAATAATTAAATATACCCCTTAGAAAAGGAAAATAAAAGAACGGCCAGAGAAGAATTGCATAGAGGAAATATGAAAAGGAATTGCAGTCATAGTGCTCAGCAAAGAAGACTAGACAAGAATAAGAAAAATTGAAGACCGGCTTACAAATATCCTAACCTACTGCACAAAAAATATCCCTTACTTGGGATTTATAAATTTTCTCAGCTAACAGATGAATTTAATTTACAAACAAATAAATAAACAAGTTGTGTTGCAAGTGGCTTTAGCTTATTCATAAGCCAGTAAATTTCAATAAGAACCTCACTTGGAACATCTAAGCATGTGGTTGCAGTTTTATGGAGCAAAAAATCAGACTCTGTTTACTCTAACAGTGATTATGATATATTGATCCTTAGGCTTTTTTTATCCATTTTTAATACTTTTATAGGGTGCTGAAAGTTTTTTAGTTTTTAGTTTAATAGTTTTACTGACAAAGTTCATAATAAATTTTAATTTAATAAAATTATTTATGACCAGAATCAGAAGAATTTTGATAGGTTGTATAGGTAATAATCATAAATAATTACTTATATGAATAAATAAATAATCTTAAAATTACTGCAACTATTGTTTTAAATAGGAACATGAAGTAGAAACATTTTTAATAAAACAACAAGCCCCATCGAAACCTCACACAGTCCAGCGTGAAATATCTCGTACTAGGTTGTGGTCTGAAGGTGATCAAACATTGATTACAGTACAGCAATTTACAAACAGCAGTGAGTTGCTTATTCATTAGACTGTATTATTATTCATAAATGTATTTCCAAAATAATTTTTTTTTAATGGTTATTTTTAGAAAAGAAAAAGCAAATGGATAGTAATGGTAATCATGGTAATCACACAGCAGAATGTTATACTGAAGATTGGACTCCAGAAATTCCCTTTGAAAATGTAAGTTAAACTAAACAAGTAAAAACTTTATAATAAATAATTAAATAATATTTACAATATATGGTTAGTCTAAAGCCATAGTGAACTAAGTACCAAACCAATTTAATATTTTTTTTTTCTTTATATTTGAATAATATAAAATACAAACTGAAATATATTGTACTTCAAAAGCGAAGTAAGCAGAACCATATTTTATAAAATTAAACTTTAACTGCAGTTTTCTCAAAATATGGAGTTTGGCGCTTAGTTCACTTTGGCTTTACACCGACTGTATATTGTTTTGATATTATTTCATTATTTATTTTAATTTTCTCTTGTTTAGTTAAGTGCTACTGGTCCAGAACAAGAACGGAGCGAGACTGAAAAGGAAGGAAACCCTGTTAATCTCAGCTCAGCTGAAGAAGCCGATGTTATTATGGACCATTGCATAGAAATAGAAAGCAATCAGCGGATGAGAAACGAAAATATTAGTTTGTGGACACTAAGGTTTAAACAACCTAAGATGGAAGAAGAGGTTATAAATTATTTTTATTCTTACTTTTTTCTTTATCTTATTGTTTTTACCTTCATTATAGTTACTTACAATTTATTTTGTCTTAGTCTAAAGAATATTCTTCTTCTTCTTCTTCTTCTTATATATTATATATTATGAGCTAATTCCAGATAATTTTATTTTAAGAGAATATTTTTAAAATATTACCAATAGAAATAATTAAAAATTACCTATAGATAAATTACCTAATTATTACTATACATGGAGGCGAGAGAAATATTTTAGAAGCTTTTTGAACTAAATGAATGGCTTTGTTATTTCCTAAATCTAAGCTCAATACAACATTGCAGTCACTATTGAAAGCCTTTTTTTTTTTCCTTTTCTTTTTACTCCTCATAATTATATGGAAAAAATAACAAAGCTGTAAGTATTTTTTTTTATTCTTATTAGTTCAATATATTCTTCATATTTTTCATATTTATTTTAATTCAAAAAGAACACTTCATTTGGCTGTCAATTAGTGGAAATTATTGATATATTTTCTGTAATTATTGTTTATTAATCACTGTAACTAGGATAATACTTCTTGATTTACCATACCAGTAAACTGTAAATATAATATGTAATTCATTGTTACAGTTCTGCCAATTGAGGGAGGATATGTTCAAATCAAACATGCTCATATGCTACATTATTTGGCTATTTATTGTTGCATGTCAAGCAATAATTCTACCTAAGTGAGTTTTAATTTTCTATATTTAGATAGAGCTGAAAGAATGTTTGCAATCGATTAATGCTTCAATTTATAAAGTAAACAGTTTTTCTTTTCAGGTGTCCTCTCCTGATAGGATTCGTTATTTTTTCTACAGTACTTTTAACTAGTGCTGTTCTTCTTGTAATGGCTGAAGAGTTACCAAAGCTTCCTCATCGCCTTCAACACATGTCTGCAGTTTTAGTTCACAATAAATTTCGAAGAACACTGTTTATTTTAGGTTTTCTGATTATAATGTGTGCTGCGTCAACTTTAACATTGGTATGTTATAATGTATTTTAATTATCTAATTTTAATTAGATGATTTTTTTATTTTAAATAGATAAATTTATTTTAGGAAAATGATATTGTTTCATGTATTGAAAAATATTTGAAAACAAAGATGTCTAGGTAATTCCATAATCCCTTCTTCCTGGAGAACTGCTCCAGTCCAGCCGTTAAACATATAAACATATTGTTCAAAATCAACAATATAACTTCCTAGAAGAACATTTCCTCATCAACCCTCTCCAATTGGGCTTCTGATCTGACTACTTAACTTAATCCGCTCTCCTGAAAATTTCCCATGGTCTACAAAGGTCCATCAAACACTGAAATAACTATCCTCATCCTTCTTGATTTCCCTAAAGCATTTGACCTCAACATCCTTCTTAACAAATTGCAAAAGCTCCATTTATCTAGCTGCACTTTACACTGGTTCAAATCCTTTCATTCAGATCGGTCACAGTTCGTAGTCATTCCAGCCCAACCTCCATCCAAGACACTTCGACCGAACCCTTTCCTGGAAAAACCACATCTCCATTATCTCCTGCCGTACTCCTTTCACCTTAGAGCAATTAAATAATCTCCACATTTTTTTTTCCATTTGAAACATGTAGGCTTCTGGTCACTTCCCTGATATTTCCACACTTTGGCTATTGTTGTGCGGTATGGGGGTATCTCTGTGGATCTCGAAGCAAAACTAAAATATTTAATTAATTGTTTTCTTTGATTTATCTTTGGGGTCCCAAGATACATCTTTATATCAACTTTTTATGAAAGATTAAAGTGATTATATCCTTCCTACCACCGTAAGTACTTCCTGGCATCCTTACTTTTTCAAGTTATCCGTCCCGCCACCTTCGTATATTTACAAACTTTTTCAGTTCAAATCCTTGGTTCTTTCAATTACAGAATGAAAATACTATTTCTCTGACAGATGTTCCACAAACTTTGATAACCAGAGAAAATCAGTAAAATGGATATTTTCTCTAGTTCACTGATTTCACTCTCCATCAGTTGAAACATTCAAATCTGTCAAACTGTTCAAAATCTTATTTCCATTAATAGAATTGATTTGCCACATTTATTCCTTCAAGAAAACAGGATATGTTATTAAAAAGCTACTAAGCAATCAATAAAAGATGAAGAACACTTGATTTTATAATTGATTTTCTAAATGAATCTTGTTGAACCTTGAGACGAGCCACACTTTTGGTCTTTAGGTGTCTCTACTCAACTCATAAACTTCAAGATGGCACTACTGTGTTTAATGGAATGGTGATGGAATTTACTGTAGTTCTCAATTACTTTTCTGTTTTTTAGATTTTTGGCACTTACATCCTTTCCCATTTACATGCCTCAATCAATATTATTATCATTATAGTATATTATCAATTCAATACATATTATTATCTTTCGGATATATCTTCTATTAGGTCAATCACAGTAGGATTGACCGGATTAAGGTTCCGTGCTCGCTCCATTACTCTACATTATGTTCACAAACAATATTCCTTGCAGCCCTGACATTTTAACAGCAAGATATGTAGACAAAATGGCAATTCTAACATGACACAAAAATCCAACATATGCATCACATAATCTTATTATTTACACATTATTTTACAAAATTACATAACTGGTTTAAAATCTGGAAAATCCAACGAAATCATGACAAATCACAGCATATAGGTAACCTTTACTCTTCGACATGCAACATGTCTTCCAGTCTTTCTTGACAATACACAGTTACCACAGACAGTCACATTACACTACCTAGGTACATTTGATCAAAGAATGACGTGGGGCTTACATATTAAAAAAAAAAAGAAAAACTCTAAACCAAAGATTAAAACTTCTTTACTCAATTCTTTCAAAGCATTCGAAACTAAAACTAAGACAGAAATTGAACACCTACACTTACTTACTGAAAACTATTTGGACCTATGCATCAGAGATATATGGGACAGCAAAAAAGACACATATTAAAAAACTACAAATCGTTCAAGCAAAGACATTCAGAACAATCACTAAAGCACCATGGTGTGTTAGCGACATTACTTTACACATGCTGATTGCTAAGGAACACATACAAACCCACTACAAAAGATTCCATGACAAATTACAAGGGCACCCTAACTCACTCATTAATGACATTGCCACAACAGTCATGCCAGGTAACACACATAGAAGGCTGAAGAGGAGCTGGATGAGGAGCCTCCCCTTTTAGTAATTAATCCTAATAACATTCAAGCCAGTAGGAGGTGCTGCTGGGTAATGCTCCCCCTCATGACTCTCATGCCATTGTTATAAATGTTGTGTCAGCATGTTCACTGATTCTTATTATATTAACTGGTGTGAATAAAGATTAAAAGTTAAAAAAAAAATTCTTATCATAGTTTATATTATTAAATAAATAGTAAGTTTGTTACTATTACACAGTTTTTTTAATGAAATACTTATTTCAGGTACTATTACCAGACCATCTTGTTATCAAAGATGACATGAACAGTACTTCTCTTGGGATCAATGGAACAAACTGCACCATTTGTGATGATAAATTTATGAAAAGACTTAATCGCCATATTAAGACATCTCATATAAATAAGTCTAGTATTAGCAAACTCTACCCACCTCTTATAATGACATCAGATGATATTTATGATGATGAATGGTTACCAATCCATGTTAATGAGATCAATAAGCATCACCATTTGAGCAGCAAAAAATTAAAAAACAACAGTATGCATGCTATAGCTCACCATAGAAGATTTAAAAGAAACATGATGTCAAATGTAAAAAGTGGACTTGATGAACCTGTAACAGATGATATTTATCTCATTGCTTGCATTCATGTTGAATATATGGTGTTTACTTGGGTATTATGTTTAATCGCTTTGGCAACCACTCTCAAAGTTTATTTTCTGGTAAAAACTGCTCTTGCTTTGGTAATGGTTGGAGGTTTTGCCACTTTAATTGTTGTTTTGTATCCTGAAGTTTTCAAACAAAGACAGTTAGAAAAACAGTAAGTAATCCTAGTGAAAACGGTTAAATATTTTTAGAAATCACAATGCATAAATAATGTAATTTTTTTAATTAATTAAAAATATGTTTTTTCAGCCTCAATATGCCATTTTCAGCACAGATGCTGTTAATGCTTTCTATATTTTTTACATTAGTTGCCTATCATGCTAGGCTAGTAGAAATCACTTCAAGGCTTGATTTTTTGTGGAAACTTGATGCACAAAGGGAACTGGCAGAAATGAGAGAAACCAGAAAAAACAACCGGCAGTTATTAAGAAATATATTGCCCGATCATGTTGCACAACATTTCCTTAATGATCGTTTAGCTGATGTAAGTGCTACGTTGGCATAATCTTTTAATATTAATTAATTTAATATTGAATACCAATTCTAGTAAGATTTTATTTATTGCAAATTTAAATATCAACGTTAGGATACTCAGAGGGGATGACTCCTTGGCAAGAAAAATGGCAACGGTACTTTGGAAACCTTGGTCCTCAGCAATTTGAGGCTGGTTGAATCTCTCTAAGTAGTTTCTGCTCCTACAGGAGTTACATCTCTAAAAATAAAATATGAATAATGGAAGCCACCATAGAAGTCTTCGGAATCATAAAACTAAACAAATCATAAAGATCATAAAATGTTTTTCTAACATTATATATTTTAAAAATATGGATTCATAATTATCAAATTCAGGGTTAATCACCTTTTCTTCTATTTCTATCATTCTATCATTCAGCCCAAAATGGTCCCTGTGTCAGCAAGATGACCTGCACTGGGCAACACCCTTCTCCCTAGCCCATGACACCGCATTACTGTTATTTCTATAGTTAGGGAATATATCAATTCCAATCAATAACCACAATACTCATAGTCAATGAAATTTTTTTTTCTAGCTGCATTCGTAATTTTTTTGTTTAATAAAATAATTAATAACTTTTGTTAATATATGCCTAAGTAGCATTTTATCTACTTAGTTATTTAGTTTCATTTGGAAAAATATTCTAGGTAGTAGATGGTTTCAGGAAATCCTTTATTTCTTTTTCCTGACGAGATTTTTTTCCTCTAACTGCATTATAAAAAATATATAATACACTTTGTTATGTACTGACAGCTATACATGAGCAAATGGTTACCATTGGTTTAAGTTTTATTTGTATGATGTGGAAAAAAATTTCCATATAAGAGTCAGTATGGTGTCAAGAACCACCATAAAAAGAAGTAAATCAATACCGTAAAATGAGGTGACTTTGTGACTAATGGGGTGACTTTGTGACAAGCCTCTTTTTCTACAGTTTTTGAATTTCCCTCCTTAAAAAGAATCAGATTAGGCAATTCAGTGTACTTGTCAGTTGGTCAGTAATGTGCTGCAACCTACTGGCTACATATGCATCTATATAACTTCTTTCATTCCATTTACCATAGTTCTTTATTTCAAGGTTTCAACTAAATGAAAACAATCAAACATATATGAAATAAAGCACCATGGTAAATATATAATAAATATATAAATTCTTTCATTCCATTAACCATGGTGCTTTATTTCAAGGTTTCATCTAAATGAAAAAAATCAAATATATATCAAATAAAGCACCATGGTAAATGAAATGAAAGAAGTTATATGTGGCCAGTAGGTTGCAGCACATTACTGACTAACTGACAAGTACACTGAATTGCCTAACCTGATTCTTTTAAAGGAGGGAAATTCAAAAACTGCAGAAAAATAGACTTGTCACAAAGTCACCCGATTAGTCACAATGTCACCCCAATTTTTGGTATATATTAAGCACCGATAAGGCTCAAAAACCACTCAATTTACGATCAAGAAAGTTATGTTGTTGTGTAACCCTATAACCACTAATGGTGGAGAAGGTTTCCATTTTTATATTTAGGGTGTAAAATTGAGGAGAAAAGGGCGAGAATATTAAGCCTCCTGCACCATGTAATTAGCCTATCTCTACGGGTTAGTGAATAAAAAATTAGTTTGATCTCCAGACTACCAGGAAGCGCTAGGGTGTGTTTATTGTTCATTCATTCAGTTTGTAATCGTTCTATAGTTTTTCAGCTGTTCTTTCTAAATTACTAAAAAATTAAGCGAAAATAATTAGTTTGCGTTTCAAAATAAAATAACGATTTTACATCTCTGCAATTAATTAGAAAACCAACTGGATTCAATTTTACATAATAAGGCTAATTGATCAACACATTACATGTAATCAATATTAATATATAAGTAAATTTAATGCAATAAGAGTGAACATTTGTTAGTAGTGAGCGAATAAAAACACACATAAAAAATAGAGATAACTTGACTGAATATAAATCGAAAATAAAAAGTTTGAAGTGTTCTTATTTTAGTTATGAAAAAGAAGTTGGTTTGATTAATATGGATGATGAGCCTTCCAGTTGAGAGATTGACTTACTCCAATTTCAACATTTATTCAATTTTATCACCCCTCACATTTCAGGATAAAAAGAAATATGGTAAAAAAATTGTTTTGTTTTTTCACTTTGTAATAGTCACAATAATAATTGTGTTTGTAAGATTCGAGATCTGCAGAGTCCGCCCAAAATAAGGGGGATATCATAAGGGAGGTTTAAATTGAAGAAAGGTCTTTAAAAAAAAGTTGCTATCAATCTTCGTTAGTTTCTATACTTCTTGATCTAATAGGACCATTTTTATGACGTTACATTCAAAAGATCAAAATTTGTAACAGATTATAGTTGAAAAACCATACCTTGCTAACACAATGATTATTATGCACATATCGCACGTTGGCAAGAAAATGGTTAAAACTTGAAAAACTATTTTAATTTTTTTTTTGGAAAATCTCATATGAAATTTCAGCTGCTTTCTCAATACTACTAGGAACCTACACACACGGACTAGGGAAAATAGTCTTTGGTCATAAATAGTCTACAATTGGGGCGTTTAGTACCAGTGGTATTAACTGTAACTCAAAAGTAGCCCTCTACTTGCGTTAACATGATCATCCCCACCATAAAAGAATTTGGTAAATTGCGCCTGAAGCTAACGAAATTTTTAATACTTTTGTGACTATTATGGCATTGCAGGTTTTGTCTTGCAATTTACAGATATATACGAGTCCACTGTTTCCTCTCCTCTTTTATTCGCCGTAATCTATAGACCTCCCCGCACCCCATTCGAAAACCTGTTTGAATCCTCCCTTGTCAATCTGGTCTCCAATTATTCCAATATCATTATAACCGGCGATTTCAATGTAAACCTACTTTCCGAGTCCTCGGAGAAGTCCTTTCTAACCAACCTCCTGTATTCCCTCAATCTTTACCTAGTTCCCTACTACCCAACACATCACACGCAATACTCAGATACTTGGCTTGACCTGTGCATTTCCGATTCTCCTGTCAAAATCATTTCCTCTTCGTAATGTCCCGTTCCTTTTCTCTCATCACATGACCTCATCCAGATTTCATACGACATCCCCGTCAAACGTTTCTCTCCTAAGGTCATATCATCTCGCAATCTAGACCACCTTTCCTACGAATCCCTACAATCCGATCTCGACGCCGTCCAATGGGATATCATATATTCCTATGATTCTGTTGATTACTTCCTCACCTCAAATTTGAAATCCATTTTAGATATCCACGCTCCCCTGAAAACCCGAACCCTACGTCGCCCCACTGCACCTTGGCTGACTTCTGAAATAAAGGATCTGATGAAAAAAAGGGAAGCTGCAAGACCCAAGTTTCATCGTACCCGTTTGGCAGCTGATTATGCGTCTTTCAAAAAGCTTAGAAATGTGACTCAATCCGAAATCCGACGAGCCAAATCCCTCCACTGCCACAATGCCCTCTCCAATGCCCGCAATCCTAAAAGTAAATGGAAAATCCTTCGTCAATTATCCCTCCTTGGTTCCAATAACTCCAGTTCCCTTCCGTTCACTCCAGATGATCTCAATATCCATTTCTCATCCTTCACTTCTTTTTTATCCCTACCTGCAGTTATCAATAATCATAATTTCAATCCGGAAAACTTCTTTTTTTCCCACATTACGTACGATGACCTTTTTACCGCAGTCCTAAAATCCCGCACTAACGATTAAGGTCCTGACGATGTTCCAGTAAAGCTAATAAAGTCCTGCCTCCCCTCACTTATTCCTGTTCTCTATCACATATACAACTTCTCGTTACAAAACTCGGTTTTTCCTTCTTCCTGGAAAACCACTCTAGTCCGACCTTTTAACAAAACCTCAAACCCCTCAACAATGAATGACCTCCGTCCTATTTCCCTTCTCTCCAATCTCTCAAAACCGTTAGAACGCCTTGTTCAAAATCGACTATCAAAATTCCTAGAAGAACACTCCCTCTTTAACCCACTCCAATCTGGTTTCCGATCTGGTTACTCAACTCAATCCACTCTCCTAAAAATTACCCATGACCTCCAAACCTCAATCAAACTCCGAAAGCTAAATATTCTTATCCTTCTAGATTTTTCCAAATCCTTTGACACAGTCGATCATAACATCCTTCTTACAAAACAAAAACTCCACCTATCTAGCAGCGCCTTACAATGGTTCAAATCTTCTCTTTCAGATCGGTCACAGTATGTAGTCGTTCCTGGTCAACCTCCATCCAAAACACTTTCCCTCACCTGTGGTGTACCTCAAGGATCCTCTCTATCCCCCACTCTGTTTGCTATTTATATTAACGACCCTCCTCTTCTGATTCACCACTCCCAATACCATATCTATGCTGATGATTTCCAAATATACCTGTCTTTCCCACCTTCCGAGTTGGTGCCAGCGACGTAAAAGCTTCAAGAAGATTTGAATCGAATCTGTCTCTGGGCAGAGGCTAACAAGTTGAAGCTGAATGCAGAGAAAACAAAGGCAATCTTAATAGGCTCCAACCACCTCTTTAAAACCGCCCCTAACATCCCACCCCTGTTCCTAAATAACAATCCCATCAAATTCTATCCAACAATTAAAAACCTTGGTGTAACCTTTGACCAAACTCTTTCCTGGAAAAACCATATCTCCCGTCGCACCATCTCGACCTTAAAGCAACTAAACCATTTCCGTGACCTTTTCCCTTTCGAAACATGCAGACTTCTGGTCACCTCCTTGATATTCCCCCACCTCTCGACGCAAAACTAAAACGTTTAATAAATTGCTCTATCCGATTTATTTTCCTTTCCTCGGGATCCCAAGAGACGTTTCCATATCGCATTTTTATGAAAAGTTGAAGTGGTTATATCCTTCCTACCGCCGTAAGTATTTCCTGGCAATGTTCCTTTTCCAAGTTATCCGATCCTGCTGTCCATCATATATCTCCAAACTTCTTCATCCCAAATCCTTGGTACATTCCCGCAATACCAGCTCTAGGCCTTCAGATCTATATACACCGGCCCACCGAACGTCAGCTTTCGATAGATCTTTCATTATCCGGTCCACCTCGTTATGGAATTCCATTCCCACTTCCATCCGTAATTCCAATACCCTCTCCACCTTTATATCCCGTCTATACCATCACTTCATATTCATCCAACGTCCTTTTTAAACCGATGGCAGTTCTTATTTTCCTTATATATTTTACTTTATTTTTCTATAATCATTTTTCTTTTTTTTAGGAAATATAAATACTATTTAGCCAATCTGTAAATAGGTGTGTAAATATGTACATATTATTAGATGTGAAAACTAGTTTCTTTCACCTGAGCGAATATTTAATTTGTATTTTATTTTCTCTTTTTAAACTTGAGGTTCCCTAATTAGTTGTAGTTATTAAGAAGTATCATTTTAATTTGTTTATTTAAACTTTAAGGCTCTAAAGCCCCCTTTGTATATTATTTAAAATTGTTCTTAAGGGAGACTTGTCCCAGAACAAATAAATAAAGAATTTATTATTATTATTATCATTATTATAAAAAAAAAAAATACAAATCTCATATTGCTGAACATGTTAAGAGTATTTTACTTTTTTTTTTCCAACAGGAGCTATACTCTCAATCAAGAGACAAAGTTGGAGTTATGTTTGCCACCATTCCAAATTTTACTGAATTTTATTCTGAAGATGTTAACAAAGGAATGGAATGCATTCGCCTTTTAAATGAAATAATTGGTATTGTTGTATTCACTTATCACATTTATCTGACTAAATTTCTGTTATTTTATTTTATTTTAATTATTTTGATTTTTAATTTGATGATCACCAGTTGATTTTGATGAACTACTATCTGAAGCAAGATTTAGCTCAATTGAAAAAATCAAAACTGTTGGAGCATCTTATATGGCTGCTTCCGGATTAAATCCAATTCATGAGGTAGATTAAATTTAATGAAGCAGATCATTGGCTAATTATATTAACATATAACTAATACTTTTTACCCGATTAAAATTCTATGTAACTTTTCTTTTCTTTTTCAAGACAGAAGATGAATATGCCCATGTATGCTCATTGGTTGATTTTGGTTTAGCCATGAAACAATCACTGGAAGCCATTAATAAGCATTCTTTCAATAATTTCCATCTGCGGATAGGTAAGAATATAATTTAAGTCAAGCGACTATTTTGGAATTTGTTTGTCGGTTAATCATTTTCAAATTTGATGAAAACTTTCCAAGTTGGTTCTATTTCTGATAAGAAAGAAAAACAATAAAATAAAATATTGCTTTGTTAACCCTCCATTGGGCATGTGGACTGCAAGTGTAGTCCAGTTGAAGGCCGGGCCCACATTGTTCATTTTTAATATTAACTACAGTTCTTACAATTATACCTTTGAAATACAAAAACCTTTTTTGGTTATCTCTTGTTTAGTATATTAAGAACATCCCCGATGTATTTTTAAAAAATAATAAACAAAATAATTCTAATAATATTTTTTTCATGCACGTCTCCTGGAGAGTTAAAAGTAATTTTAGTGAATATTTTTTTAAGAATATGAATATTTTTTAATTGAATCCACACAGATATCTATGGTGTTAATACTTTCCTTGGATAAGTACAATCTCATGAAAAAGATTGTTTATATCTAAAGCACGAAAAAAAAACAATCAAATTAATTTGAAAGTAAAAATAATATGATTAAGTATCATCAAAAAGTTTGATCTATTTTTCTAGTTTCAGTTAAAATTACAAATATTTTCAGGCATAAGCAGTGGTGCTCTTGTTGGTGGTGTGATTGGCGCTAGAAAGCCTGTTTATGACATTTGGGGAAATACAGTGAATGAAGCTTCAAGAATGGATTCAACTGGAAAAATGGGAAGAATTCAAGTGCCTAAACATACTGCAATGGTAAGTAGAACGACTGTCATCATGCTATATTAATTTTTTCTAGTCAATTAATCTAAATTTTAGAGAATCATATAAAAAAATTTTAAATTAAAAGCAGAGCAGTACGTTTTTGGTCAAAGAGCACTTACTTTGATCAAATAAAATAATTTTTTAACCTGTTGTTAATGTATTTGATGAAAATAAATATGTTACTGGTATACAAATTTAAATTAACCGTAACAATTTCCATTTAATAATAGTCAACTTTTGTTTATAATATTAATATTATATAATAAAATATTAATAATTGTCAAATTGATTTAATAGAATGTAAGTATCCATCATATGAAAAAAATCAAATTAATCTCCTGATTTTGCTTCTTTTTTTTCTCAAGTATTCAATACATTCAGAAGTCTTCCAACCTATTTTTTAATCGATCATGCTTTGAGATACTTTGATTTTTAAATTCCAAAAGAATGGTTTAGATTGAACATGAGGACCAAATGGGACTAAAAACAAAATATAGGGAAATGGAAACCATAACATGGTTGGTGGATCCTGTTGCCAGCAAATAAAATAATTTTATTCATGAAAACTCAAATAGCAAGAGTTTCGGCTTTTCTTAATTGGTACTTGTCAGTTTTCAGACTAGATTGCAATCGATCCTGTTACCCATCTTATTTCCTGTTGCCTAACTTCTTCTTTTCTTTTACCTTATGTTGTGCTTTATTATTTTCTATTGTTTTTTGTTTATTACTGTTCTTTTTTTAAATTTGGGTTTATGCTCTTTATTATATCTCTTCAGAAGAAGATGCAGTGAAATATTTTCAAAAATTTTGATAAATTCAAGTTAATTCATATGGAGGCAATTTCATAAAAAATAGGACCCTATTATTGCTCTATTGAACAGCATTAACCTAATTGATCCAGTCCTTAAAATGTATCCCTATTTATCCTAATTAATTAAATTGTACATTAAAATTTAAAACAAATATAAATTATTTATAAGCTACCAATGTTTGAGTT
Organism: Aelia acuminata; assembly: GCA_911387785.2. Lineage (NCBI taxonomy): Eukaryota > Metazoa > Arthropoda > Insecta > Hemiptera > Pentatomidae > Aelia > Aelia acuminata. The sequence continues at coordinate 76,979,364 of OU426982.1, forward strand.
TAGCTAAAAATATAAATGTAGGGGAAAACATAGTAAGAGGAAAAAATATATAAAATATAACAAAATTAAAAATGAAGAAAATATTAATAAATTATTATAAAATTTATTAATGGCGGTATACATGAAGAGGGAATTTGTATTTTTTCCATCTATACTTAATTATTTGTAAATTTTAACAATATAAAGTATAAAAACTAATCAACTAAGTAAAGCATCAAAGTATGGTTGGTTACATGCTGAGGGTAAATATGTAAACCCCTCTTTAAAGTTTGAATTTTTCATTTTTCTATATAAACTTTGATTTTTAATTGGCTCCAATTAATTTTTTTTTATTACTTTCAGATGCTAATTGCAAGAGGTTATTTGATGGAATATCGAGGCTTTGTTCCTGTGAAAGGAAAAGGTGAAATGGAAACTTATTTTGTTCTCGGAAAAGAAGAAAAAATACAAGAGACGACATCGAAGCCAACATTTCAGCATGCTTCACTTGCTGCAGTCGTCTATGGAATGGTTCAAGCCAGAAGGCGGCATTTGACAATGAAACGTTCAAATCGTAAGGCATTTCCAATTATTTGAATTGTTTTTTAATCTCTTCTATTTTGTATTTATAACAATTAAATTAATAGCCAGTCTTTTCAATAAAAACAAACAAACACAAAAAACTCAACTTCTTTTTTTTAATTTCAGAGCTTCGAATTTAACCACAACATGATTGGAAGTTTTTGTTACTGGTACAATTTTTTTTTATTTTTTTTTCTATTTTTTTCATTTTTCCAGAAGCTCATGCTTAAATTCCAAGTAACTATATTAATCCAATCTCACCCTTTGGTCCTTTCGGGTCTTTAATGACTTGCATGAAATATTAACAATATTGGTGGTTAAAGTGGTTTGGGGTTTTTGGATGGTATAATAACCAATACTTCCTTCATACATGTTCTAATCCAGGAATGTTCAACCCAAAGCATGTGCCGCCATTCGATGCACAGGGGTTTGATAATTGGCAAGCAATGCCGAGTAGATTTTAACAAATTTTATTCTTGATATTGTTATTTAAAATTTAATAAATCTCGTTTTCTTTTTGGAGGCAAAGAGGTATTGAATTTTAGTATCAAAATTTACGATCCCTTTACTTGAAATTTTTACATGAAAATATTATCATTTTATAAATTATAAGTTTAAAAAGGGAAAATATTTAAAAAAAAAAAAAAAAGCAAGTGTCTTCACTATTCAATATATTATGATTTTATTATTTTAATAGCTGAATAAATGGCGATATTTATCTTGTCCCCGAATGGGAACCCTTGTTTGTGGCATGTGTTACAAAAAGGTTGGACACTCCTGCCTTGATTTATAACTAAGTAGTTTCTGAGTATTAACAAAATTTTAACATGCATGATACAAATAAAAAAATATTTTAATTTTTATTAAGCACTATCTAATGATTATTTATGTTACTCAATTATTTGAAATATATACATATTTTTTTTTTTTTTTTAAGAAGATCTCTACGACCAAATACCTCTCTGTATATCAAATCAAATTTCCTTATACTTAAGATAAATCTTAGAATTTTTTAAATTATATATGTTTATATTTGTATAGTAGTAATATGTGTATTGTTTTTGATTAAGAAAAAATATATTAATAAAAATATCAAATTGAAATAAAAAATAACCTTTAATTATAATATACAGTAGGGGTATGATAATAATTAATGATGCTGAGATTTTATGTCTTAGTGCATTTTCATCCAGTCAATAACTACAACAAATAAACATATTATGTACTTCGAGTTTATTTTAAATTATCTATCAATGCCATGGCAGCCATAATTATTCCAATTTAATGGGAAATTTGAATAGTTCATTTGAGGCTGTGGTGGCTAAGCATTTTGGGACAGCACCCCAGCAGTCCCAAGTTAGACGCAGTGCCGGTTTAAATCTGGCTTAGAAAGACTATTTGTGATGGACTCAAAGAATAAATTTCGACCTTCCCACTCTTGCTAGAATAGGTTGGTAACATGTAAAATAAACCCCTCCCCCCCTACCTAGTAGGTGTCTACACGCAACCCCTTAAAAAAATTAAATAGCCCCATTGCATAAGATTTTAATTGTGTGTGATTAATATATATATGTGATACATAGTAATTTTAACTAATGATTAATTTTAATTCCATGAATTTCCTTTGGTAATTGTTAATTAAAATGTAATCATTTGTAACATCTAATGCACTAGTCAAAAACTACTTAAATCCTTTCTTTTAATAGCTGTTTTTAATTATGTTATATAATTGTGGTTCCTGTAGCTAATGAAAACCTCACCGACACCCATGAATTGGAAAAGTGTAGTAGTGAAAATAGGGGATTATGATTATTGCACCTAGATTGAACGACCTCTACAAATGGGATGCTCCTGTACTCTTCACAGTAATTTTGTACTCCCTAGGATTAGAAACTTTAATACACTTTTCTATATATTTTTTTATTATAGTGAGCACTGAAACAGTCCTTAATAAATTTATATCTCTAAAGTTAATTATTTTATTAATACACCTATACAAGCTTTTGTTGCTTATGTTAAATTCAAGGGTGTAGCCAGCTAATGCAGCCATTTAATTATTAAAGGCTGGAAATTAATTAATTTACATTTCAGGAGTTTGTTTTTATTTTGAAATGATTTACTTTTACACAATTTAAGGCTTTACAACCAATTTGTCTGTATTAAAAATTGTTCTTGACCTTCTTTGTTCATAATAATTGCTATATTATTTTTTTTTATTAAATCATTATTTTATTATTCTTTCCATATCACATTTCACTCCTTGAACCTGGATACGCCCTTGCTTAAGTTATTGATTGTAGTTTATTCTATAGTAATTATTAACTTGGGACCTTTTGAAGTTCTATTTAATGAATTAATTAATGGATTTATCTTTAATCTAATAACTGTTTTCAGATTCTGTAACAGCTTATAAACTAATTATTAATTTTAGATGGAGGAAGCACTCTGAGTCGAACCAAGTCACAGCAAGCTACGCCTCTCTCTTCAGGACATCGCCTTGTCAATTTTAGCAGTTTTCGAATCTCGAAACCCTCCCCGTCCCCTCTTCGACGCAATACAACTCGTGCAGGTCGCCAGCTTAGTCAGCCTATAGGAGTTCAATGCAATCGTCAGCTTTCTGTTGATCCAACATTACTTCACTCTGCTCCTGATACTCGTAATACCTCTCCTAATCTTTCGCAGGGTAATGTGAGGTCTATATCTATGAACTTCAGCAACTCGACAGAACACAGTAGATGATAAGCCTCCTCACAGTTGTAAAACAAAAATTTTAGTTTATTGATTATGTATATTTGTACTTAATGCTTTATTTAAGTCATTGTTGATCTCGTTGTATTTTATACTTTTATTTGTATGAATCAGTGGATGAATGTGTTTTAGCTATTATATTAAGTTAAGAGTTATTTATTTATTATTTTTTAAAAATATTTTTATTAAATTCTTTGTTTGAAGGAAAGTGAATGTATTTTATGGACTTTTATTCCCAGATCATTTTATCATAAATATACTATTTAAAAAAAAAAAATGAATGTCTCAAAACTTATATCTGTTTTTCTCTGGAAACAGTATTAATCAATTATCTTGTCTTTGAATTTATCTTTTGATACCTTGAAATTTTAAATTCATAACATTGCCAAAAATTGTTAATATTTTTATTATATACATTAACTATGTAAAATTGTGATTGTTTAGTTGACACTATATTTATGAATAATTATTTAAAATATTTGGATAGTTGAATACCATATTATAAATATTTTATGAAATAAGATTATTGTATATTTTAAAATATGGACCATTATTCTAATTGTTGAAGAAAAACATTTTCAAAAAGTACAATGTGATCTCAGTTTTTTACATCAAATGCAAAATTAACAACATAAAAATCATCAATAAACCTAGGTTCAATTTTATTTTAAAATACCATAGTTTTTAACAATATATATTTCATATATTTTCCATAAAACACAATAATCTTGAAGTGCTTTATTGTTAATGTTATAAAATAAATAATCTACAATTTTTGCATTAAATAAACGTACCCTTAAGATATATTAATGAAAGACTGCATTATTCATATTTGTATACACTCAATAGTATTAATAGTTTTTGAATGAGTCAGTTGATAATTTTAAGTAATATCTTTAAGATATCTACTTTGTATACAAAGTGTTCAATGAATATTTATTCTATTATTTATTGTTAGGTGTATATATATGACCAAAAGTCATTGTATTAATGATACAGTTTTGAGGTAACTTGTAAATAAAATATTTGTTCTATGCTGTCATGTAAAGCAAAATCATAAAATTAATTTAATTAAAATATTTTTATTTATTTTGTAAAATTATTTTGTTCCCGAGTGAATCACTTTCGATTGTTTAAAGAAGTTCAAATGAAAGAATTATCCCAAAGAATGCAATATGGACAAAAATAATACATATATTTAAACAACCATTAGATTTTAACACATTGTATATCAATTCACGATTAACAATTTTCAATTACTGTAGTACTAGTAAAATATTAGTGAATACAGTTTCAATTTAGGCGGTGATACTACTAATATGTGATTGAATACATGGGTGTCCACTGAAAATTTTAAGAAACAAAAACTACAAATTAATTTATTTTTTTATTTATTTATGTCATATGTTTTAAATTTGCTATCTGCAAAAATTTTTTATTTTGCAATGAGCAAATCTGTGCTCTACACGTATGTGTGATACATTGGCCATAGTTATTCCAATAAGTCTCTAGGCCACCGCCTCAACAACCGTCGGTGTGGATTGTGTGGATTTGTTGTGGATTAACGTTTCTGCATTTCGAAAGTGTTTCTGCTAGTGGGTTAACGTTGAAAGTTATTCTTTGATGGAGGTTTTTGTAGTATAGTGTGGCTGTATTGATTACTGTTTGGATGTTAAGGTCCTTGAGTATTAAATCATTAGTCACGTAGTACGGTGCATCTACTATCCTCCTCAATTGAAAGGATTGGATCCTTTGGATATTTGAGGGCTTTGCAGTGCCCCATAACTCTATCCTGTATGTCCAAATTGGTCTAATGAGCATGTTGTATATTGTCAGTCTGTTGGTTAGGGATACTTTAGAGCGTCTGTCAAGTAATCTTGATAACATTCCATATCGTTTGTTTTGTTGCTTTCTGATTAGTGTGATGTGGGTTTTCCATTTCAGTCTTTTGTCCAGGTGAAGCCCCAAGTATACCTGAGGACACACCCCCTGCCTGATTGAGAGTAAGACTATAAATACGCTTTTTAATTCATTCATTTTTACTCTCCATCTTTTTGCCCAAACTGAAATATCGTTTAGATGATTTTGGAGAGTCAAACACGCATCATCTGGGGGGTACAAATTAAATAAATTTGTATTCATTTACTATATTTATTAAGCATATAATACATTTTTGTTTTGTAAAGCTGTGGGACTTCTGGGCATGGTATATTTTGGAAACTTATGTGACACTCTCCCTTGCTAAGCACGCTCTTCAGAGATTTGATTTTGTTTACTCCACATTTAAACAGGAAATACAATTTTGACATTATTTGCTATTTGGAATGTGAACTCTTTAATAAATGTTATCACCATCACTCTTTCTATAGCTGATAATATTCAAATGTTATCATTATATTAGAGCTTGGAGATATTTTAGTTAACTTTATTTGATTCATAAGTAATGTTATGGGTTAGCTAAATTATTCCTTATACACTCTGAAAACTGTCCTTTAGCTGCTTGTTTTTTTTAACAAGTGTCTTGTTATTTAAAAGACACTAATTAGTTGCAGTACAGAAAAATCTCGTAGGTATACAAAAGAAACTTCTCTTTGTTTTGTGAAGATGACATCATAAGTAGAAAACAAATCCAACCCATGGATTAAGTATGTTATGAGAAAGTACCATTTTTAAGCCAATGGTGGTTGCCCCTTGGTGATTTGGAAAGGAACAAACTCAACAACCTCAACTTAAAGGATGGTTGCTCCTTGAAGAATAGTGGTGATAAACAAATTTCTCTATGACACCTAGTTTGATACCTTCCCTGTATCAGAATTATAGATTAGTATGGAATCATAGTTTTTTATTTATTATTAGACGAAAGCATACCATTTGTCGATTCCTTTATTTAATAAGTTTGAACAGGAAAGCATTTATAAAGTATTTTAGCTAGTTTCATTTTGACTAAAAATAGTGGTAGATACAAAAATAGCTGTTGAGAAAGTTCTATTTATAACTATTTTTCGCAATCTGTATCAGACTGGATGGAGCGAAAACATTCTCGTTATAGAGGACAGCGACCTCAAACCTACCTACCTACATATGTACATGGACCGGTTTGAATACTTTAGTCCTTTACTACAACAATATCGAAACATAGTAAATGTAAATAGATTTTCCTATTTTATTCAATACTGGCTGTATATCCCGGTTTCATCCGGGGAATTTCATTTTTCTAAGTAACGTGAACAATTCTATAAAAAAAAAAAAATACAATAAACACAGGAACGGCTTTACCGGGCCTTGTTGGCCTCTTCAAAATCTATAAAATGAGACTTTTTTCGACTCAACCGGTAGATTTCGTAAAAAACCACGGTAAAGCGAGATCATAACGATTTTTATAACAATATAAATATACCAAGAGATTGGCTGAAGTTATGCAATTTTAATATGGACAGGTGTTCGCACCTGGTATGAAAGAAACACGAAGCGAAATTTCGAGAATTTAGGACAAACGGTATGGACTTCAATAAAGAACAAACAGAATTTCATCCATATTTGTATAGATTAGGAAAATAATGTACTGGTCGTTAAAAGGACAAAAATGCACGAAACTATTTCTATTTTCTTTGCTAGTATTCGTTGTTCTTGTTTATTCCATCATTTTATAATTTTCCTATCCACGAGATAAAAGGAAAGTATTTTAATCTTCCAAAAATATCGACATGCAGTTTTTAACGGTTCTAAACGTTTCGGCATCCCAAGTCTCATAAACACTTTTCCGGCCATTGGTTTGATTTTACCACTATTACCTATTTCTCACAATTGCCAGTCATACGGCCACACCTAAAACTTATTGCCACCATTTAACAAACTGCATGAAATGGGGCGGCCAAAAAAAAAGGCGAGTGCACTAAACCTAAAGAAGTCACTGCGGTATGTGCATGGAAAATCATCCGGCCAACTATAAAGGTTGTCAAATTTACAAAAAACTCAAATTTCTATATCATAGGAAACCCCATCGTCATGATGAAGAAAATAAAACTAGAAGAGGACCTTCCATATATGAACTGGACACTGGTTCCAACTTCTAATTTCTTATATGCCACCTCCATCTAATGCTACGGACCTTACCTCTTTATTGGCATCTTTCCTCTCCGTCTTCAAATCACTTGTTACTCGATTGATATCACTCCTCACGAATCTCGTATCCCATATCATTCCTCCCTTGAGAAATCCACGAATGACTTCCGAAAAATCCCTATCTTCTCCTTTGGAATGCGAATGTTGTAATCCCTCTCTCATCATCTTCCTTTGCCTACCCACGACTTCCTGCAATCCTCCACAATAGTTGTCTAAACTTGTTCCTTTCCAGTCACATTAGCATCAAAATATTACCCACCGAACTAATATACCTCCAATACCTAAAATACTTCTTAACAATTATACCTTCTAACATGAAACGTATTGAATCCTTCCAGTCCAAAATCCTCCGAACACTTGTCAATGCTCCTTTTTATGTATCCAACAAAACCATACACCATAATATCAATAGCCCGTTCTTTCAACAACTATCTATGACTAATTCTCCAAATTTCACAGTAACCTCACCCATAATCTAATCCTACTAGTCAATCAATGTAATTCCACTCGTCCCTACACCAACATCGAATTCGCTTCCCTTGTATAAAATATCGAAATCTTCTTTAATGTCAAGACATCGGTATTGAAAAAATCAATTTCTTTTTTTTTTTTTTTTTTTGTTGTAAAAACATCAATATTAAAATATATCTCTACTTTTTTTCAAAACATCGAAGTTAAAAAACCTTTGTCGAACAGAGATCCTATTACAATATTTTTTTTTGTCAAATGACGACTCTTGTGTAATTCACGTTTGGGCCCTTTACTTTTCTCTATATAAATGAAAACCAAACAAAGGTTCAGATATGTCAAGATTCCATGCGCCCTGATTGGCCGGTTATCGCCCGTTTGTCATATTTTCTTATTTGTATATATCCCTTTCAAATTTACATTTACAGAGTGCTTTTCTTAAAAACTATGCCACAGTTATCAAAAAAAAAATCTTACAATATCGAAAACATCGGTGAATAACATCGATGTTAAAAATGTTAATGTTTTAGTCAAAACAATGATGTTTGAGAAATATCTATATCGATGTCGCATCACTAACTGTTGTGTCAGTCAAATTTAGCAGAAAAACATATACGTAGCAGAAAAACAGCAAATTAATGATTATTAGATAGCAATATTAATTCGTCGATCCTAGTTAAATTATGTACCTACATCAATTAAATAAATGAATAAATAGATTAAATAAATGATGGATCGGTTAGTCACACCTCCTGAGTAACCTCCCGTATGCCACACCAGATAAGGTAGGGGTACCGTACAAAAAATAGTCTCTCCACAGGATCCATTATTATTATAATATCAGTTAGGTATCCATCTTTGAAAGTTTTTAATGAATCATCGTTCTTCTTTATTCCCGAAAACATCAATGAACACCTTCTGATTTTTCTTTACAAAAAAGAAGACTATATAGAAACGGCAATAGGTTAAACGTTATATGTAAAAACTATATCAATAAAATGGTAGCTAAGAACTGAAAGAATTTAGATAGATGAAAACGAATTAGTTACGAGAATAAAATTTAAGGGATCGGAGAAATTCCTTCAACGGTTACGTATTAGAAATGGCGGATTCCTCAGTTTTTCTGCTTTGCTCGTGCACCTGTCAACAAAAGTCCAGTACCTGCCTCGAACCCACATGTCCCAAAACACCCAGGTATAGATTTCTCTAGCCTGCTGTGGATGGGTCCATAGATGAGGTTAGGTGTTGACTATTGATCAAAATATTTCGGAGTATATGGTTATATTTTTATCGGACGATGACGTTTTCGGGGAAATCAACTTAATCTAAACTAACTCAAGAACAACACTAACGCTTCCACTAAACACGCGACCGAAGTTCCTGTTCATGCTTGAGTCCTTTTTACTTTCACTTACCTATATATGAAATATATAGTAAGGGAAATTATTGCGATCGTCAAAAATTTCGACTTCCGGTTTTCAACGGAAATACATATTTTGGGGTCCCCTGAGTCCAAATGACCGAGTCCCGCGAAATGGTCTGTGTGTGTGTGTCTGTGAACAAACTAGCTCAAAAAACTATAAACCTTGCGAATCTGAAATTGGGTATTTAGTGTAAGTATATGCCCGCGATGTGACAGCGAAAATTTCATCAAAATTGGTCAAACGGTGGGGGTACTTTATTTAAAGAATTTTGTCTAATTTTTAGGGTTTTTTTCATTTTCTCAAAAACTGCTCTAACGATTTTGATTAAACTCGGTATTTGGTGTATGTATATCCCCGCGATGCGACGGTAAAAATTTCATCAAAATTGATTAATTGGAGGGGGCACTTTACTTAATAAATGTTGTCTCATTATCACGTGTTATCTTTGTTTACTCAAAAACGGCTTTAACGATTTTGACCAAACTCGGTATTTGGTGTATTTATATGCCCGAGATGTGACAGTCAAAATTTCATCAAAATTGATCAATTGGAGGGGGCACTTTACTTAATAACTTTTTTTCGAATATCTCAAAAACGGCTTTAATGAGTTTGATTAAATTAATCATTTTTAAACAAAATCAAGTCATATTTTTTAAATTATTTAGAGAAATGGCAATTAAAAAACATGTCAATTTCTAATCTAAGTAAGTTCATAAGTGAAAGTTGTGTGTTGCGCGCATCGCACCAGATTTTTTGACTAGCGGACAAGTGCAAGAGAAATGACTGTCCTGCCATCCTAACATGTTTTGTTTGGTGGTGGCAAAGAGGAGGGTTTTTATTTTAAAATTGATTTTAATTTTCATATATTATATTCGTTTCTTTATTGATCTCGATAAAACTTTGGGATAACATATTGTTTTTTGGGGGGAAAAATATATTTATGTATATGTTTATATATATTTATCGATGCTCTCTTTTTAATGTTTATACCTCTGTGTACAGAAATAATCATCTCAATACTTTGTAGTTTACTGGTATAATATTAATAATACGTCTATTTAGTAGGAAAAAAGTAAAAAATTTAACAACAATATTTTTTTTTATTCATTATAATTTAGCATGTTATTTTTTTTGTATGACAAATCCCTTTTCATGCTCTCAGGTTGAACGAATTTTGATGGTAGAGGTATCAAATAAAAGGGAATTTGCCTTAGAGGGGACATAGCCCAACATCATATAATAAATTCTTATTGAGGCTTCAGTAAAAGTAGAAAGGTTATAAAAACATTATATAGGTAAAGTTCGCAGATCTGGACTGGAATATTCCACCCTTCCCCTTCCTATATATGTATACATAATGGACTCGGCTCTCGTTCAAATTTCAGTCGAAGATGAAATGTTTTAAATAACGTCTTAAGCTTGTATTTCGGTATATTTTTGAAGCTAAGCTCGAAACCAGAGGCGAATTCAGCACGAAATTTGGGGGTCATGACCCCTCTCTCTCATAATCAAGTGACAGACAGCACCGTTTATAATGAGATTATTACCTTGTATTAAGAAGGAATGCGATGTAAAAAGCTAAAAGTGTTATGTTTAGGGCATAGTAACTAGGTAGTTAATCAGGTGATAGCATTATTCGGAACTTGTTTCCCGATGCCCCTTCTGAACTTGACAGCTGATAAGTGCTTGGTGCTTGTGCGAACTACGTTACTTCTCCGGGCAAAGCCGACATTGCGCCGTTTAGGGCGGATTCACACTATCGCTCCGCTCCCGCTCCACTCCCGGTCCGCTCAAATATTCTAAAGAGAAATAGACAGAGAATTCCACTATCGGCACCGCTCCGGTCTCGCTCCACTCCCGGTCCGCTCTCGCTCTACCCCATTCACACTAGCGCTCCGCTCCCGCTCCGCTCCAGGTCCGGTCTCACTGGCAAAATATTCTACAGAGGAATAGAGAGAGGTTAATCACAATATTGGCACAGGTCCGGCCTCGCTCCGCTCCCGCTCCACTCTCGCTCCACTCCCGCTCCACTCTCGCTCCACTCTCGCTCCACTCCCGCTCCACACTCCTAAAGTCTTTTCATATTCACATTATATAATTTTACACCGTTCACGATTGAAGCCATTAATAATCGAAGCCGTCTGTATTTGGATTTTAATTAATAATTAACTTTCAGTTATTAAAGTATTTATTTATTCATCAATTTTACGGCCAAAAAAGTTCAAATTTAAAAAAAAAAAAAAAATATATATATATATATATATATATATATATATATATATAATTATAAATTAATTTAATTAATGGTGAAGAAATAATTTAAATTTTTTTCCGAATGTATTAGAATACGCTTGAAATGATAAAAAAAAAAAATCAGCAACAATACGTGCGGTTTTTCGACGTGAAAAATTCATGTTATGTTTGAGATATATTTTGCTATGAATTAATGTACTCGTAAAAAATGGTCACCGATTTATTTATTGACTACATACTCATTGCTATTATAAAATAACGTTTAATTTGAAACGAATAAAAATGCAGTATATTATGAAAAATGTCAGATCATTAACAAAAAAATATATTAAAGCAAAAAATAATTAAAATATTAATCAGGAAAAGAAGAGAACACAATCGGTAAATTTGTAGCATTTGCCGATTTCAACTTGAAATTTTCAAGCGTATTCGAATGCATTCCGAAAAAAATTTAAATTATTTCTTCACCATTAATTAAATTAATTTATAATTATTATTATTAATTATCATTGTGTTGCAATATATTCTTATTATTATATTTTTTGATAATATTATCTTCTTCATCAAGAAAAGTACACTTACCAGCTATTTCTACAAACGAAAAATTGATTTTTTTTTTGGCGTAAAATTGAAGAATAAATTAATACTTAAATAACTGAAAGTTAATCATTAATTAAAATCCGAATACAGACAACTTCGATTATTAATGGCTTTAATAGCTTAAACCTTTCAAAATTGAACGGTGTATAATTATATAGTGTGAATATGGTAAGACATTAGGAGAGCGTACCGGGAGTGGAGCGGGAGCGGAGCGCTAGTGTGAATGGGGTAGAGCGAGAGTGGACCGGGAGTGGAGCGAGAGTGGAGCGGATAGTGTGAATAGGCCCTTATTGTGGCTTAGTGTGATCAGGAGCCGAAGGCTGTGATCTAATAAAGCTAATCAAAGAACTTTTTAACTGAAAAGAATGCGATGAGAGTCCTCTTAAATCAAATAAAAGGCTAGGAAGGGGGGGGGAGGGGGGTAGTAGCTCACATAAGCACCAACAGATAGCGAAGCTCTTATCAGCTGTCAAGTTCAGAAGAGGCATGGGGAAACGAGTACCCATTATTCATTTAAAAATACAAAAAAAAAAACGGAAGTCGAAATTTTTTACGATCACAATACTTTACCTTATTATATATTCCATATTTAGGTAAGTGGAAGTAAAAAATTGAAAAGCCAAAATATTTAAGCTGGTCATCACCCTTATGACTCCCGCGGGGTCTGCCCTTGCCCGAAACTGCGCTCACTCAATATCACAATATCACTCACTGTGCTTGTGCTATCAATGTAGACTACAATTTGCATTATATATAATAATAAAAATCTTATCAACTACAATAAATGTTTATTTGTTAAAGAATATTCTTTTACAAGTTATTTATATACATAATAACAAAAAACTTTAATAGTTATCTTTGCGTCTGGTATTCTAGGAGAAATTAACATAACCATAATGTTGGGAACAACAACCATCTTGAAAAGTAAATGAATATAAATTAAAATAAGCTACATAAAATAATAATATTTCATGATATTCACAACGAGTAATATAAATTCATTTGTATTACTATTATTTGAAACAAAGTACAATGTATTAAGAAAAATGGTCAATAGTTTCAACTAAGAGGATATTTTGAAGTCATATCCTAGTTGCCAACTATGTATTTGTTTAAGTATATATTTCTTGGTTCTTGAAGTGAGGGACAATGAAGCAGTAGATGTTGAAGGCTGTTTTCGACAAACATTCCACATGAGGTCAGAATTCATTTGCTTTCAAGGAGTAGGATTTGTCTCTCAGGCGCAAATTTATAATAAAAAACTTTATTAGCCTAGTCCGTTCAAGTTACATGAAGTAGTTTAGATCAACAAGTACAGTCTCCATGCTATTATTTACAAGGTCAAATTTAACTCCTCAAGATAAAATTATAGAGGAAAGAAACTATTAATACACGTTAATATTTTTCATGTTTGCTGAAAACTAAAAAGAATAGACTCTTTGTTAAAACTATTAACGGTATAATTAGTATTGGTGTTGAATCCACATACGTAAAAATTTTAATGATTAGTTAAAAATTTGAATTTAATATAATAGTAAAATAGTAATTTTATTATGATTTTTTTAAATTTATTTATAAAGATATAAATAGCTGTTCCCATGAATTATTTTCTATTCTAGAGGAAAATATATTCCATAAATCCATTGTTATAACGATTATATATCTAAATTCATTACTTATTTTCGATGTTAATCTTGTTCAATTTCTAACTTTCGGCGATGGCAGGTTTTTGTCTCCCAATGCCTATTCGATTAATCGATTGGTGTATGGAAATATAATCACTAATTATAGATTACATTTCTGTGATGGAGCACTATTTCCTATTCTTAGTGTAGGTAACATTGGGACTTCAATATTACCCTACCCCCCTCAACTTCTTATCAAAAATCCTCTCGTATTTAAAAAAAAAAATATATATAATTTTATATTTAATCTGAATCATATCAGTTTAAAAATGTCATTTTACTCATTTTTTAAGGCCTCTGTACCTTAGGTTTTGCAAATTAACGTCTTTGTCACGTCTACATTGTTGAAATGATTTTAAATCTCTATACTCCCAAATCTCCTAACAAATACCATGAGTGAACCCTCACTCGTTAATAGCAGAAATAGACATATTTTATAAATTGCACCTAAAGCCCAGGGTAAAAACCAAACAAAAAAACATGCAAAAATTGATTTCAAAACAAAGAACTCTGTAAGGAAAGAACTCTGGGGTATCTATAAGACTATTCGAATATTCAACTAATTCTGAAAGAAGTGAAGGTAATTAGCAGAAATTTATTAGTAAGTTGTATTAAATAAAATGTTTATTTTGTATTTAAGGAGGCCTCATATATTTTCACGATGAATATATTTAAAAAAATAAAATTGTGTGGTCATTATGCTAAAATCTAAAAACGGTGGTATTTGGCTCTTAATTTTTATCGAATTTCAAAGTCGTCTTTTCTTATGTTTCTGGCTGTAGATGGCATGGTCACATGCTCCTTGGCAACGATTTGAAGTGTGCACGCACATATGATATTCAGAGAAAGTAATGTTCTAGGGAATGACAAAATGGAACACAGAGTATTTAAATATTTTAAAAAATGATTCCTTAAATTTTACCGTGTTTGTACGAGACAGATTTTCTACTGTCAAACTCCGAGTAGATGGCGTAATTGTCCTGACTTTAGGAACAGTTACTTTGAAGGCATGCCGCATTACGATAATCGCAAGTTCATGTTCTCATATTACTTCTGTTACGCTTCTTTATAAGTTTTGCCAGCTCGGATAACCTTTCAACGGGTTATCCACTTTCTCGTGTACCCTGCATACATTTTATCTCTATCTCATGCCAGAAGCTTCAAGTTTGTAGGAACATAATTTAGCATGCATTTTTTAAAGGTGTTAGTGAGCACTCTCCTTTGTTTTTCTACTTGTAATCACACGTTTTTTCTGAACTGATAATCTGAACTGGTGAATTATGGACATAATCAAGTTACAAATTTAATTACATGTCTCTCCCTGACCAGCATTGCTATCTGGTAAAAACGTAATCAGTATCATCAAGCTAGGGAGTGACAGCTCAGGGAGGGACAAATCAGCCATTTATCATCTATTTTAACAAAACAAGGACAAAAATGACCTTAAGGAGTTGATTAAGGATATGAAGAGATTCGAAAGTTCTATAAAACTTTAATAAAAATGTATTGTTGACCAGCTTACTAGTTTACTTATCATGTTGATAAGGTGTAGGGAGAGACTCTCCATAAAAATACTATACAGCTTTACACCATCACCCACGTCCAGGGAGCAACAGTAGAATGAAATTATAAATTATATGACGCATAATAACATAAAAGTAATTCATAACTGTATACGCATAGATCTTAATTTCATAACTGTTTATCCAACTGTCAGTAATCTGAAGAAAACTGATATGGCTCGGCGTATTGTCGGGCTTATTGGGTCAGCAAAATATTTCGTTTTCTGAGGGGTCTATATAAAAACCCATCTAGGGAGTAACGTCACAACTGAGCGACAAAGGGAGAAACAGTTCTGGTTTTTTTCCGGTACCCTTTGAAGCTCCAACTCAATTTTATTTCGCACCCTGAAATATTGCTGATAAGTTTGGTGCCTGATTTTTTAGAATAGTTGTGAAGGAAAAGTATTTATTTATTTTTCAAAGTACCTACATGACCTTTTCTTTATGACAGGCTAGGGAGTGACAAAAAGAGCACTGTTATTGATTTTAGCGATTGTTATACTGTCTCTAGGTGCTTGAAAATGAGATAGCAATGTTCGTAACCAATATGGTAAACAATAGGAAAGGAATGGTGAAAAATCGACCAGGCCGTTCTCAATTTATCACGTTGTTACCATCATAATTTTAGAATCACAAATGTAAGAATAATCGTGGAGTTTGAAAATCAGAAGTTTACTTCAACCGTATCAAACATTCCAATAAAAGCAGTGCATTTCCTTATCGAGAGAACTGATATTCTGTTATATAATGAGATCTGTCGTTTGTAGTACTTCGACCGGAAAGCCCATGTTTAGTATTTCATCCACATTGAATTCTTTCCAATTAGAAGTAGAAGTCTCCAAGATATATTCTTCGGCAAACCTATAAAGCTCGCTAAATAGTATCAATGATGTTATTTATTTATAAGAAATGTTATCGTTTCCGATTCAAGATAACTGACTTCTGCATAGTGCAGATTATAAAGTATCAATTCCTACAATAATAAATTAAAACGATAAATAAAAAAATAAAAATAAGCCGATTAATTCACATTATTAGAGATATTGTATAATATCAAATTTAAAGTTTAACAACTATAATCTAGAAATGGAAAAAGGTGCTCATAAAAAAAAATTGTTTAAATGTTTTTATAAGAATGAAAAATTAAAACTAATTAAAATATGGTAACGCTGATACGAGTTTAAGCAATTTTTATTTACGTGAAGATTACAAATATCTCAAAAAAATGACGAGAGCATAAACAAAATTATCCCAACGTCAATACACTTACCACCAAATAGTAAATACACTTAACACCGATATCAAAGTAGCTCTATCTCTTTGCTGGTCTAGTCAATTGCTTCCTTATATTTAATCGGCATAAGAACATTCAAGATCCTAGTAATTAAAATTCTAAACGTCCCATACGGTTCCAGAACTTTCCGAAAAATGATAGAAATATACATGATGTGTTTTGGTTTCTTCCATTGTAATATACTTCATTTAAAATAATGAAGGTTTATTCTTTGAGAAATATCTGGACCAATTCGCTCAACATTTTCAATTGAATTATTTATAAAGGCACGCAAAAAGAAAAATGGATCTAATAAGTTGATTTAATTGATGAACAGTAAAGGAAAGTATAAATTTGCACCTAATTATTCAATCATTTTATAGAATTTCTAATTTATGAACATAATTCACATTTATTGAGTCTCAAGCCTAGGATTATAAGAACATAAAAATGATTTGGTACACTAGACTTACACATCTAAATCTTATGCAAGATAAAATGCTTCTTCAGATAGGAAGCAATATAATGAAAACATTGTAAGTATATAACTATTAGTGCTTAAAGATGTTCCATAAGTAAAAACAATGCTATTGATTTTAAAATTGGCTCCTGACCAACGCAGATTTGGACAAGGCCGAACTTGGCAGTAAACATTTTTGAACTGCCTTAACAAATAAAAACAGCGTGTTTTAAACTGTGTCAACAACCTCATAACAGTCACAATGAAGATAAAACTCTTCAGAGACACGGAATAAGTAATGGTAGTAACATATTCAAAAATTTTTAATAGCAAAAAAAGAAGAATTAACCGATTTTTTGCTATTTTTCTTTTATTATGTGAATTGAGAAAGAACATTCTGAACATTTATTTTTTTACACCTGCTCAAACAAAGATATCAAGACAGATCACTTTCTAATTGAGGTGGATAAAATTGTTGCTTCAAAGTAACTTTTGAACTTGATATTGTATTCTTCTTAACATATTCATTCATTCTTCTTAACAGTGGATTATTGATTATATTACATTATCGATTTCATATTATTCGATTGTTCCGTTTCTTAGTACGTACAGCATCTAGAAGAAGGAAACCCAAAATACATGATGTTTAAAAATGAGTTAGAGGTATTTTTAATATCTTTAATCTTTAATAGGAAAAAAAATTTCAAATAAGTTCATTTTCATCAATCTACATGTAACATATACTTATTTGAAAGCATTCAGATTTTTTAGGGCATTGAAGTTAGAGCCGAGGCAAAATACATGTACTGTGAAATATTTCCCTCCCCTAAACTTCTGAATTACACACTTTGGGAGCTTATTTAACACATTCACGCCGGCGTGTACCACCTTTGGCTCACACTAGACTGCCGCATCGGACACTATAGTCAATCACAAAACTTCCTACGACGATGTATAACGAGGTAGGATGGTATGGTTTATTTCATTAATGCTGGATTTTCAATACTGCATAATGCTCTTTAATAACTCCCATCCGATAGAGCGAAAATCATTATGGTAAGCCGCCAATGGGCGAGGAGCATGGATTACAGCCCGGCGCACAGTGGTCAATAATTGCTTTTTGGCGGACATAAATCTGCCATTTCCACAATTTTACAGATAAATTGATGAGGTCTTTTTTATTACCTTCTTAATAAATTCAAAAACCAAGGAAATAATTCCCGTTAAGATTGCTTCGGTATAAGTGTCCTTTTTGCTTACCCAAAACCAGGTTTCTTGTGTGTTAATAGATAGTTTTCGTTAGTATGCAAAAAACATGGAAGAAATCAATATTTTTCAGAATTTTCTTTTTTATTTTTTTAGTCTAAGGGTGGGCTTTGATACCACCGAGTATCCAAAATAAAATTCAAATTGCATAGAAGTTATGGATATTTTAAAAACAATTAAAAATTCAACATTAAACACGATTTTCTCCTTTTAGAAATAAGATATCAATATGCCGATTTTACTGAAAGTTTACATTCAACGGCTAGTATATTACGCATGAGCAATATGAATTTGGTTTGCTTATTAGGGTACAAAAGCAATTTATACACTACTTTTTTCAATAAAAACCGTTTTTCTTGGTTTCAAAGGGGTGCTCCCCGGAGTTATCACTGAGGTAATTTCTAGTCTTACTTGTACTACGACCACATAAAAAGATCATTTAAATTCACTTGCGCCTTTTTTAGAAATGTATGTTTTGTATATGTTTACAGAACAATTGGCAATGTTTGGCCCTGTAATCTGTTCTAAATGGTACAGGTACGTTTACAAGCTCCTTCTAATCTATAATATAAAACGACTACACTTAAGTGTTTAAGCTTGTTTTTAAAGCATAATAATTCGTATAGATTTAATTAGACCTTATTCTATTTGGCTTAGTCTTCATATGCAATAATAACAATATTATTGAATGTAAGTATGATTATGTAGAAACGTATATCGACTGCAACATTCGTAACTTTTGAATTAAATATATCTGTAGCCCCAAGAAAAATAATAATAGTAAAATAAAGTAGATAAATATATATGTTGAGTAATTTAGATTTTAGCTCTCTAAAAAATAAATCCTCATAATTCTACAATTTTCTGATAAAATTATTCCATGGTAGAGAAAAACAACATTATTACGCATGCTAAAAAATAGGAAATAACTATCTCGTAAGTTGCGAAAGCCTGTAGTACTAGTCGTATATTTCTTGAGTAGGCCAATACGTCTCTTTCTCTATCAGCTCTAAGTAAAAAAACATATTTCAGGGAGATAGCTTATCTAGAGAGAGAAATATTAGGCAGGCCTGATTATTTTTAGGTTAGCGTACGGTTTCAGATCGAGAAAATCGATTCCACTTAAATAATTAATACATATATTTAGCTGAATATAAAGACAATTTATTTATAAAACTACAGTAATGTTTTTTTTTTCTCGAAAAACATCACATTTACTTGACTATTAGTTGAAATAGTTTAAATTTTCTGTTAATATCCCCCTTTATTTATTAGGCATACTTTGGACTCAAATATAACGAAATAACGCACTGAAGTGAATGCCATCGGAAGGGAGTTGGGATGTTGTCTTAAACCCTAAAATAAAAATTGAGACTTTTTAGGAATGTCTGATGTACAATTACATTTTTTTCCCCTCCAGCTTGAGTCAAACGAGCTGAATTTTAGAATGTAGGGTTTTTATTTTATTGGCATCACAACTTAACCGTTTTGTTGCGTTCTGTATATATGATCAAATGTTTTTTACAGTATCGGGCATATCTACAGCCACCGTACTTGAAGGTTGAAGTTTTGCATATAAATTACGGTGGTGTTGAACAAGTACCTTTCGAGGATCTTAAATTTTCCTCAACTGTAGTTTCAAAAGTTTTTTACTTTCACTTACCTATACGTACCGAATAAAAAAAAAAAAAAAAAAAAAAAAAAAAAAAAACTTACCTATATATAAAATATATAGTAAGTGGATATATATATGAAATATATAGTAAGTATTGCGATCGTGAAAAATTTCGACTTCCGGTTTTCAACGGAAATACACGTTTTGGGGTCCCCTGAGTCCAAATGACCAAGTCCCGCGAAATGATCTGTGTGTGTGTGTGTGCGAACAGACTAGCTCAAAAACTATAAACCTTGCGAACCTGAAATTGGGTATTTAGTGTAGGTATAGGCCCGGGATGTGACACCAAAAATTTCATCAAAATTGCTCAAAGGGAGGGGGTACTTTATATAATAACTTTTTACGTTTTTTTTCGATTTTCTCAGAAACAGCTCTAACGATTTTGATTAAACTGAGTATTTGATGTATTAATAGGCCCGAGATATGACTGTAAAAATTTCATCAAAATTGATTAACCGGAGGGGGGACTTTACTTAATAAATTTTGTATCATTTTCACGTGTTTTTTTTATTTAATCAAAAACGGCTTTAACGACTTTGATCAAACTTGGTATTTGATGTATTTATATGCCAAAGATGTGATAACCAACATTTCATCACAATTGATCAACCGGAGGGGGGACGACTTTACTTAATAAATTTTGTATCATTTTCATGTGTTTTTTTTATTTACTCAAAAACGGTTTTAACGATTTTGATCAAACTTGGTATTTGATGTATTTATATGCCAAAGATGTAATAACCAACATTTCATCACAATTGATCAACCGGAGGAGGGACTTTGCTTAATAAATTTTGTATCATTTTCACGTGTTTTTTTTATTTACTCAAAAACGGTTTTAACGATTTTGATCAAACTTGGTATTTGATGTATTTATATGCCCGAGATATGACTGTAAAAATTTCATCAAAATTGACCTACGGGAGGGGGGACGATTTTTATCAAACTCTTCATGTTTAATGAAAATTAGGTGTTCTTTAATATCAGGTAAGTTTTATCATTATTAAAATGTTCTGAGGGGGCTTAAATGGGGTAGGGGCCTTTTTTGTTTGTTTGTTTTTGTTTCCTATCAAGTATCTTTGTTTTTGTTTATATGGAGAAATTAAGTGTCTCTCGTTACGCCTAAAAATAAGAAGTGGCTAAATATGAGATATGATAAGAACCAAGTAAACATATAGAGGAGAAAAAAAGAAAAATATTCAGTCAACGCATAAAACACGTTGAGCACACGCATGCGTAGTACGCCTTTAATGAAAGATCATTGTTCATGATTAAAGCCGTTCTGTTCATTTATTGGAAATTATTGGTTTCATGGTAACTAAATGAAATTTTCAATAAGTACATAGAGAATTATAAAATCTGAAGACTTGGAGTATTATGCTTGCACTGCCGAATCATTACAAGTAAAAACTTTTATTTAATAATAAAAGAAATTAGCGTTTGTTATAGAGCAAATGAAAACAAAAATAAGAAATGAATGTGGAAAAATGTGTTATTGAGTGAGAAGTGGAATTAACACAACGCATTAATTTCTAATCTAAGTTGGTAAGTGAAAGTTGTATGTTGCGCGCACGCACCAGATTTTTTTTATAGAATTTTGTTCCAAAATGGCATTTACAATAGCTGAAGATTATGAAATTTCTTAAAAAGAAAATTTCGAAAATTAGAGTATTATTTGTAAATGACGTTTTTATAATGTGCTACTTATTCGCACATTTAAATATTGTTTATTTATATTGCAGATCGTTGCCTGTTCTCATGTATAAAAATAAATAAAATAAAAAAATAAATAAAAAATAAAAATAAATATATAAAAATAATAAAATCAATGAATTAATAACAATAATTAATAATGATGTAGTTAGTTTTAGAGATTAATTATTACATGTTATTAATTAACATTATTTATTTAAGAGTTTTCTTTATTTTGTCATTCAACATTTTTGTTCATACGTTTTAAGATTTAAAATTAAATATTCTTCTTCATATCGTTCCGATTTTATAGCATGTTACCATTTCGATTTCGTAATATATTAAAAAAGTAATTTTTAATAAAGTATATCAAAGTTGTTTCGAAAATTATTTGTTTTATGTTTTAACCCTATATGCTTGATAGTAGCTGCTATGACGCGTTTGAACAAGTAATTTAGGGACATTAGGTGTAGCTTGTTATGGTCAATTTTCCCCTCTCCATTGCTCGTTTACTGATTTATAATATTAGCACTCGGAAATCCGGTGTAGTTTAGTTGTTGCACATCACAGATATATTATAATAAATAAAAAAATCTGGTGCGTGCGCGCAACACACAACTTTCACTTACCAACTTACTTAGATTAGAAATTAATATGTTTTGTTAATTGCCACTTCTCAAAGTTATACATTTTTCCACTTTCATTTCTTATTTTTGTTTTCATTTGCTCAAAAAAAAAAAAAAAAAACAATTTTTTTTTATTATTGATTAAAAGTATTTACTTGTGATAATTCGGCAATGCAAGCATAATACTCCAAGTCGTCTGATTTTATAATTCTCCATGCACTTGTTGAATATCTCATTTAGTTCCGATGAAACAAATAATTTTCATTAAATAAACAGAACATCTTTAATTATAACGCATCGGTTTGTCATTAAAGGCGTACGGCTCACGCATGCGTGAGCTCAAGATGTTTTATGAGTTGACGGAATTTTTTTCTTTTTTTCTCCTGTATATGTTTACTTGATTTTCTTCATATATCATATTTAGCCATTTCTTATTTTTAGTCGTGATGAGAGACAGCTAATTTCACAATATAAACTAAAACAAAGGTACTTTATAGGAAAACAAAAAAGGCCCCTTCCCCATTTAAGCCCCCTCCGAAAATTTTAATACTGATAAAACTTTCCTGATATTATTGAACACCTAATTTTCATTAAACAAGACGAATTTGATCAAAATCATTAAAGCCGTTTTTGAGATAATCGAAAAAATGGTAAAAATTGGAAAAAAGCTATGAAATAAAGTGCCCCCTCCGTTTGACCAATTTTGATGAAATGTTGGCTGTCACATCTTTGGTATATACATACGTCAAATACCCAGTTTGATCAAAATCTTTAAAGCCGTTTTTGAGTAAATAAAAAAAATACATGAAAATGATACAAAATTCATTGAGTAAGGTCCCCCCTCCGGTTGATCAATTTTGATGAAATTTTTACAGTCATATCTCGGGCATATAAATAGATCAAATACTCAGTTTAATCAAAATCGTTAGAGCCGTTTAGGAGAAAACCGAAAAAAACTTAAAAAGTTATTAAATAAAGTACCCCCTCCCCTTAAGCAATTTCGATGAAATTTTTGCTGTCACATCGCGGGCATATACATACTTAAAATACCCAATTTCAGGTTCGCACGGTTTATAGTTTTTGAGCTAGTCTGTTCACACACACACACACAGACCATTTCGCGGGACTTGGTTAATTGGACTCAGGGGACCTCAAAACGTGTATTTCCGTTGAAAACCGGAAGTCGAAATTTTTCACGATCGCAATACTTCCACTTACTATATATTTCATATATAGGTAAGTGAAAGTAAAAATTTAAAACACCCTATCTCTGAAATATATTTATTCTGTTTTTTACTTTCACTTACCTATATATGAAATATATAGTAAGTGGAAGTATTGCGATCGTGAAAATTTTCGACTTCCGGTTTTCAACGGAAATACACGTTTTGGGGTCCCCTGAGTCAAAATAACCAAGTCCCGCGAAATGGTCTGTGTGTGTGTGTGTGTCTGTGTGTCTGTGTGTGAACAGACTAGCTCAAAAACTATAAACCGTGCGAACCTAAAATTGGGTATTTAGAGTATGTATATGCCCGCGATGTGACAGCAAAAATTTCATCAAATTTGCTCAAAGGGAGGGGGTACTTTATTTAATAACTTTTTAAGTTTTTTTCGATTTTCTCAAAAACGGCTCTAACGATTTTGATTAAACTAAGTATTTGATCTATTGATATGCCCGAGATATGACTGTAAAAATTTCATCAAAATTGATCAACCGGAGGGGGGACTTTACTTAATAAATTTTGTATCATTTTCACGTGTTTTTTTTATTTACTCAATAACGGCTTTCACGATTTTGATCAAACTTGGTATTTGATGTATTTTTATGCCCGAGATATGACTGTAAAAATTTCATCAAAATTGATCAACAGGAGGGGGGACTTTACTTAATAAATTTTGTCCAATTTTTACCTTTTTGATCGATTATCTCAAAAACGGCTTTAACGATTTTTATCAAATTCGTTATGTTTAATGAAAATTAGTTGTTATTTAATATCAGGTAAGCTTTATTATTATTAAAATGTTCTGAGGGGGCTTAAATGGGGAAGGGGCTTTTTTTGTTTTTCTATAAAGTACCTTTGTTTTAGTTTATATTGGGAAATTATATGTCTCTCATCACGCTTAAAAATAAGAAACGGCTAAATATGATATATGAAGAAAATCAAGTAAACATATACAGGAGAAAAAAAGAAAAATATTCCGTCAACTCATAAAACACCTTGAGCTCACGCATGCGCCGTACGCCTTTAATGACAAACCAATGCGTTATAATTAAACTGTTCTGTTCATTTGAGAAGTGGCAATTAACAAAACGAATTAATTTCTAATCTAAGTAAGTTGGTAAGTGAAAGTTGTTTGTTTCGCGGACGCACCAGATTTTTTTTTTTTTACTTTCACTTACCTATATATGAAATATATAGTAAGGGAAAGTATTGCGATCGTGAAAAATTTCGACTTCCGGGGTTTTCAACGGAAATACACGTTTTGGGGTCCCCTGAGTCCAAATAACCAAGTCCCGCGAAATCCCGTGTGTGTGTGTGTGTTTTATGCTTGTAACCTATGGATTTCTTTATAATAGGTTTGTTTATAATTAAAGATGTTCTGTTCATTTAATGAAAATTATTTGGCTCATGGGAACTGTATAGTTTGCTACAACGAAATGGTTGTGTGTGTGTGTGTAAATGTGCGCGTGCGTGCGTGCGTGGGTGTGTGAACAGACTAGCTCAAAAACTATAAGCCGTACAAAACTGAATGTATGAACTGTGTGTATATGCCCGCGATGTGACACCAAAAATTTCATCAAAATTGCTCAAAGGGAGGGGGTACTTTATTTAATAACTTTTTACGTTTTTTTTCGATTTTCTCAGAAACAGCTCTAACGATTTTGATTAAACTGAGTATTTGATGTATTAATAGGCCCGAGATATGACTGTAAAAATTTCATCAAAATTGATTAACCGGAGGGGGGACTTTACTTAATAAATTTTGTATCATTTTCACGTGTTTTTTTTATTTACTCAAAAACGGCTTTAACGATTTTGATCAAACTGGGTATTTGATGTATGTATATGCCAAAGATGTGATAACCAGCATTTCATCAAAATTTGTCAAACGGAGTGGGCACTTTATTTCGTAACTTTTGTTTCCCATTTTTACCTTCTTTTCGATTATCTCAAAAACGGCTTTAATGATTTTGATCAAATTCGTCATGTTTAATGAAAATCAAGTCTTCTTTAATATCAGGTAAGCTTTATCATTATTAAAATGTTCTGAGGGGGCTTAAATGGGGAAGGGGCATTTTTTGTTTTCTTATAAAGTACCTTTGTATAATTATATGGAGAAATTATCTGTGTATCGTTACGCCTAAAATAAGAAATGGCCAAATATGAAAAAAATCTAGTAAACATACAGGAGATAAAAAGAAAAATATTCCATCAACTTATAAAATATGACAGACCATTGTTTATAATTAAAGCCGTTCTGTTCATTTAATGGAAATTATTTGTTTCATAGTAACTAAATGAAGTTTTTAACAATAACATAGAGCATTATAAAATCAGACGACTTGGAGTATTATGCTTGCATTGCCGAATTGTCGCAAGTAAAACCTTTTATGTACTAATAATAAAAAAATGTAGTGTAATTTAGAGAGCAAATAAAAACAAATATAAGAAATGAATGTGGATAAATGTGTGACTTTGAGAAATGGCAATTAACGAAACACGTCAATTTCTAATCTAAGTAAGTTGGTAAGTGAAAGTTGTGTGTTGCGCGTATCACACCAGATTTTATTTATATTTTTTTATCACGTGGTTTACTATTTATTTATTTTTTATTGGATTGTACACATATGTTGTACGTTTTTTTTTTTTTAAAGAAGATTCATAGGACGTTATGGTGAAAAACTAGACTTCATGAAGAAACTCATAAATACCCTCGTCTTTAAACACACACACACACACACACACACACACACACATATATATATATGTATATGAGCATGAAATGTTTAAATAATATACTTTAAAAAAAGAAAGAAAAAAAGATCTTTAATTTCGGATTGCTAATACAGATGACTAGAAAAACAATAAACTCAACGAACCTGCTTTCTTATTCTGTAAGATTTAAATTGATTCAAAAGGAACTGCCGGAACACTTTGTACCCAGACGTTGTCATAAATGCAGAATATCACAGAGGTCATATTTCTGTCGTTGAGAAATGTTTGAACCTAAAACCGACGTCGCTATATAATAAGATTCAACCTGATTTAAGAAACATGCTTTTCTGGAAGTTGATAGATCTAAAATAAATAAAAGTTAACTAAAAGGAAGTAATGCGCAAGGAGGAAAAATTTGATGGAAATTTCCATTTCCTTGAATTTTTTATAAAGATGAAGTGATAAAAATTATTTATTGATGTAATACGATTTGAGTATTTCACAACTGGGGTCTTCCTGAAAAATAAACCTATATATATAAATATATTTATATATATATATATATATATATATATAGAGAGAGAGAGAGAGAGAGAGAGAGAGAGAGAAAGATAATTGCTGAATAAAAAAAAAAAATTATTTAATGAAGATTAATTTAACCATTAACTTTTTATCAGAATGAGAAAAATGATAAACAATCACATATTTCTCCAAGCTGCTTTTAACTAATAGATTTGTCTATGACTGTTTTCAATTATCGAAACTGTCGAAATTTTGAACGTCGTCAAAAAGGCGCCATATTTAAAATAAATTGCTTGGTTCAAAAAAGGCCTACTTTACTTAATTGAATGACTTTTGACAATTTAAATTCAAAGCTATTCCGAAAACAATTTTTTTTTTTGGTCCTGTCTTCAGGTCGACCATAATATCTTCTCTAAGGTGAAAAAAGAAGAAGAAAATCTTTCTCGAGATAAACACAAAAATATAAATTTACTGAAGTCTTAACGTTGCAGATAGTTCACTATTTTTCTTTTTTAGAGAGTTGAGGAGGGAACTTCGGCCCATGAAACTTTTAACGCTTAGGGTGATCACTGACTAGCCTTAACCGCCCCTGATGTTATCCATTTTGTTTTCATTTAAATTTTAGCAATTTATCTTTGCGATTGTTAAATTGCTCTCATTGTTTTAGAAACTAGGAGGAAACTAGAAATTTTAAAAACTATTTTGGCATAAAGATGACAAAAGTTACTTTTTGGATGCATTGTTTCAGTTATAGGATACAATGAAATAAGATAAAAAGGCAATGTTTTAAGTGAAACCGGTTCTACGGGAAATCATGGCTCTCATTTTACCTTGAGAAAGCGGGACGTGAAATGAAATATTTTGTTTTGTATTTAATAATTCAAATCGTAAATGAAAAGAGAGGAAAGGATTTATTCGATTACGTTAATTGAAGATTCGATAAATTTCTAATAAGCAGATGATTTACCAATAAATTCTAATCGACACAATTTTTCAAAAATTTAAAATTTCGAAGCCGTCAAATTTCAAACACATTCCTTCAAAATAATCACATATGTTGAAAAATTTTATATTGTCACTGATACAGCAAAAGGTCTTCTGTCAAAAATCTTCGATTTATCGATATTATTGGATTTTTAATCAAAATGAGTAGCTCTAGGGTCCTAAAAGACGAAGTATGTCACCACTAATTAGAAAAGAATAATGAAGTGAAAAAATATTCGAATTTCAGGATTCACTTGGTCATAAATCCTGAGTGACACACGCCTTTAAGGAAAATTTAAACCCTACACAAAGAAAGTTTTACAAATAAATGTGATAACAATTTTAATGTGTCTTTCGATAATCAAACACAAAAACTAAAAAAAAAATGAATTGCAAATAAAATGATTTTTCGTTCTCCTGAAAATCAGCTGTTAATTGACATACGACCTTTTGCAGTATCAACAATACATTCAAGTATCAGGGATTTTCATAAAGGTTTCTACCTCTTTTTATTTACTGATAAAGTTAACTATAGACCATTCCATGTCGAGATGGCAGTATGTGTTTTGCCTAGGGAGTTCTGTCTCTCTCTCTAACACGCGCCGCTCTAGATAACTCAGTCCTTATTCCTCCGAGCGACGTTCCCACTAATTTCAACTTGGTCCAATCTTTTCGGGAAAATTCTATAAAATTTGATTCTCTATCAGCCTATCCTAAAAATAAAACACAAAACATAAATCTACAATCGCAATAAATTATTTTTGGTAATTTTTTTACTTAAAATTTTTAATGGGAATTCTTGTTTCTCTCGTTCCTGTGTGTTTATTTTTAGAGATATTGCTTTGAAATTTTTCATAAAGACACCAAACGTTGCCTACACACGTAACAAAAAAATAAATGGTTTTAATGTTGTTCCTTTCATATTTTTTGGCAAAATGAAAATAAAAAATGACATTTTCGACAGCTGTACGCATCCCACAATTGTCGGACATAGCTTGAAATTAAATTTGAATTGTCTTTTTTATAATGGAAATGCCAAAATTTCATAGACTGCTGTAGTACGAAAATTCCTCGCTGGCTACTTTTTAATAATCTACAATGTCATTTTCTATTTTCATTTTGCCAAAAAACAGGAAAGGAACAACATAAAAACCATTTTCTTTGTTACGAGTGTAGGCATCGTATGTTATCTTTATGAAAAATTTCAAAGCAATATCTCTAAAAATAAGGACAAAGGGACGAGAGAAACAAGAATTCCATTAAATTTTTCAAGTAAAAAAATTACGAAAAATAATTTATTGCGATTGTAGATTTATCTTTTGTGTTTTATTTTTAGGATAGGCTGATAGAGAATCAAATTCTGCACATTATGAAAGTTAAAAAAATAAAATGAAGTTTTTCAGAATTTTAATTGATTTGAAGTGGTAACAGCGCACAAGATCGACTGCCATCTCGACGTGGACTGGACTATAGTTTACTCGATAAATAAAAGAACGTTTGTTCTCTAGGAAGTTTTGTTGTTTGTTTGTTTGACGTCCATTTATGCTACTAAGAGTAATCGGACGATCTCGGAAGTTTTTATAAACCTTACCATTAAATACAGGGTGTTTCGGAATTGCACGGCACTATTTTAGGTACGTGTTCTCTAACACAAAATAAACAAAAAAGTTCATATTAACATGTATTTCAAACTCATTTATTAAACAGATATCAAAGGTTAAAGATTTATTATTACTATTTATTTATCATTATTACAACATTTAGAGTAAATGTTCAAAGGCGCCTCCGTTTTGTTGAATGCAACATTCAGCACGACGAATCCATGCTTCTCTGGCTCTTCGTATAGCATCAGGATGGTGGTTGATAGTTACTGCGGCTTCCACGATCCGATTTCTTAGCTCTTCTTGCGTGTCAACTGCCGCAGAATAAACCATAGACTTCATCCAGCCCCACACAAAATAATCTAATGGCGTTAAATCCGGAGATCGTGGTGGCCATTTAACAGGTCCGTTTTGACCAACCCATCGGTCTCCATAAGTTGCATTTAAATAATCAGTGACACTATGAGAAAAGTGAGCTGGAGCACCGTCATGCATAAACCACAGCCTTTGCCTAATGCCTAGCGGAATATCTTCTAGAATATCATGCAGATTATTTTGCAAAAAATGCAAGTAAGATATATCTGACAGCCTAGGTGGCAAAAAGAAGGGGCCCATGATTTTGTCGCTTAGAAGACCACACCAGACATTTAAAGAGAATGTATGTTGGTAATGTCCAACAGCAGTCGTAAGAGGGTTTTCTTCGGCCCAAGTATGGGTATTTCGAAAATTAAGAATCCCGTTTCTTGTAAAGCAAGATTCATCAGTAACCAAAATGCAGTTCAGGAAGTTAGGATCCCGTGTGCATTGTCGAATTAACCACTGGGAGAAATTTCTGCGCTTGTTATAATCTTGTGGTAACAAATCTTGCCTACTTGATACGTGAAATGGATATAATTGTTGTTCGCGTAAAGTTCGCCATACGCTGGTAGAGGAAACATCGAAACGACGTGACAATCTTCTGGTACTAGTAGTAGGAGATAACTGAACAGCATCGAGTATTTCTTCTTCTACGTTTGCAGTTCGTCGAAATCGTTGTCGACCGGCGTTCACTCGTATAGGTTTTAGCGTACCATTATCCCTAAGACGTCTTTCAATGGCCTCAAACGTTTTACGATTTGGTATTCTTCGGTTAGGAAATTTTTCACGATACGAGTATCTTCGAACAGCAGCAGCACCGTTTGTATGTACCTCGCCATAAGTTAAAAGCATGTCTGTTTGTTCATCAAAAGTGAATAAATTTGTGGTATCTCCCATGATAATCATAAATTGAACTGTGTCACAAGATTCACTCACACTAAAACACACAGAACTAGACAAACAGATGAGCAACTACTGTCATTGCTTATCGTTCATTTGTTTATCAGGTGATTAAAACCTTTTATTTAGTATTAAACACGTTAAACGTTGTACAGTCAGTCTTAATGCAGTAAATAAATAATAAATCTTTAACCTTTGATATCTGTTTAATAAATGAGTTTGAGATATATGTTAATATGAACTTTTTTGTTTATTTTGTGTTAGAGAACACGTACCTAAAATAGTGCCGTGCAATTCCGAAACACCCTGTATATATATATATATATATATATATATATATATATATATATATATATATATACTAGCAGACCCGGCCACGCGTTGCTGTGGCTCAGTAGTTATATCCTAATATTTTTAAACAAATACAGTAATACCAATATTCATTGATAAAGATGAAAACCTTTCAGCTAATCAAAATCCAACGTGATTGAGAATAGAGCATTACACCATTTAAAAGTATTTGGTAAAGAATATAGGAAAGTTAAAGTTTTTATTTTTTACATCTCATACTTCAATGTAGTTTGATTAAAAAGGAGCTGGTTGTGTTTACGACTCACAGAGCTGCCAACACTATCGCCCTTTTTTTATGGATCGGTATAAACTAACTCGAAATGGCTATATTTTTCCACTAATTTTAAAAAGGATGACTGAAGTAAGTTTTGATAACCTCAGCCATTGATCTATTGATTATTGGCCTAACACTACTTCAACTTGGTATTGTTAGTTTAACAACGGGTTTAATTTTGCTCAGGGTCATGCCAATCTTGGTTAACGCGTCATATATGTCTTTTTGATAGGCGTTTTTCTCAATTTCTTTGAGACCTCGATTTCCCAACCCTTCGGCTAATAAGTGTTCGGTAGGAGGGTGCTGTGTTGAAGCTTTTAATTTAGCAATATATTTGAGTGATAATAAATCTCTTCTTAAAGAGGTTTTTACATAATACAATTAAGAATTTTTATTTATTCAAGTACTAATTTGTTCAAAATGTTTTGGGTTAACCTGTTTTTTTTTTTTTTTTTAACACAAACCAAAGATTTGATGGTTTCCACTCACGTGAACAGGCGATATCCATTTCCCACGTGAGTTATGCCATTGCCCAAGGGAAAAACACGGATTTTTAAAGTCCAAGTGGACATTGTTTGCCCTTGGGATTTGTTTATGGTCATGGCAAAAGCCAAACGAATAGGATATTGAAGCTTTTTAAATTTTATTGAAAATTCTGTTGGTTCCAAGGGAATAGGTGGCAACAGGGCGATATCTCCTGTAAACCTTCCAGGTAACATTTTTCCTTCAATAACATTTCCTGTGATCCTTTTAATGACCAAACGTGTTCCGTTGCACAATTGAGGTGGATTTAAGTTACGAAGAAGAATGATCGGTGAGCCAATATTCAACTGGAGATTGTTTGGGTGTATATCCAGGGAATTAAAAAATTCAGATGGGAAATTTACGGCTTCGTTTACATCTAGAACATTGTCAATTGATTTTGGAAGTTTATTTTATCGAAATCAACATTTTTTGCTGCCAAAATAGCACGACTACCCAGCCACTTATAGTCCAAATAATTGTTCAAAATATCAGGAAAGACACTTTATATTTCGTAGACAGTTCATTTTTCGTCTCACAGCAGTTCAGAAATTTTCTGGTAATTTGATAAATTTTGAATTTCGATACAGCTAGCTCTATTTCACCGTTTCCAATATAGAACAATTGTTTAAAAAATATATCTGCCGATGGATTATTTTGCAGTAGTACTCTCATATTTATGGCGGATAAATCTGAAACTTGAGGTTACCCAAATAACAATTATTCCTGTTCAGTAGAGGTGTAATAATCATTAAATGTAAAATTTAAAAAATGCCGCGATTTGTAATCCTTTCTTAATCAACAATCATTTAAAGATAAGTAAATATTATATCCAATAATAGCCTACTTTAAATTAAAGAAAGGATTAAAATCTTCGCTAACATTTCTTAAATTTTACATTTAAAGATAATTACAACTTAGGAAGTAACAGCCTCTATTCGATTGGGATTAAATTTTCTCAACTTTAAATTATTGTTGATAAAGGAGGAATTACAAATCTTCACTGACATTTTTTAAATTTTACATTTTAGATCTCGGGATAAAAATGATAAAAAGGTTTGGTAAAATAAAAAAACACTGTATTTAAATAATAATAACAAAACGAATAATGAAAATAAAGAAACTTCTGATAAATAAATTAACTGAAAATATAATATTAAAGTCTTAATTATTCAGTTCTTTAGCAAATCACAAAGTATCCCACAACACCTAATCAAAACACACCCTTTTTGTGAGGGAGTTTTTACGACTGGTTACCCGCAGTGTAGCCAATTGACTAATTTTCACTAATTTTTGGCAACACTGACTCCCCCAAGTCAGGCTTCTATTAGGTTAAACCTATGACAGTAGGTGCTGTTACAACATTTATAGAGTATTATTTCTAATAATAGCCTAATTTAAATTATTAAAATGCATTTACTATACTAAAAGTTGATATCAGGGTGGGCCCAGCAAAGCGTTTCAGCGCTTAGCTAGTAATTTAATTTAAATACAAATAAAAAAGGAAAAGGAAGAAAAAGTACCTACACATTTGAGTATTTATTGTAACCTTTTCTTGATTTATTTATTCTTTAATGAAAATTAACAATAAATACAAATTTGTATTACTATTTGTCTGTGGAAAATAATAATATAGGAAAAATAACTGCACTCACATAACGCAATACAAAATTATAATAATGATAACCTGTATTACAATAGCATGCTTAAAAACAAAAACATTATGAAATCGACATATGACGCCATGTTAAAAAATCGAAACACGACCTACTGTATTTGCAATAATTCGCTATATAAGAATTATTTTGATCACTAATCAAGTTAAAAACTATCCGGTCCGGTAAGTTGGCCAAAACTATATACATTGAGCCAAATTTCATTAAAATCGGTTGAGTAGTTTCTGAGAAATAGAGAGACAAACATCGGGACACGAGATTTTTATATATATAAGGATATTTATAACATAAAAGCGTTTATTTTTTATCTTGAATTACTACACCCCTTTTAACATGTTATTTGTTCATCTAACTTTTTACACCTTCATTTATTCTTTGTTCATTTATTTGTTTATAATATTTATGTTTTATTATTAGGAAGATTATTATTGGTTGTTTGAATGTTGAGTTGAACCAATATGATTGATAAATTGACTATCCAAACATCGGTTGACCTTCATGAAAAGGCTTGCACGTTTCAACTTTCTTACCTAGTTATTTCTTCGTTATCTTCATTAATTTTTTTAAATATGTTCCCTGAACTTTTTCAGTAATGCTGTATACCTTACATGAATTTCAGGAAAGTTAGGGATTCCAGTTCAAGATAGTTGACCTTGCCAGGAGCAGGTCAAACAGAGCGATTGCAGAAAACAAGCAACATCTATTTCGGGGCATCAAGACGATAATGGTGACCTTCAATTGGCATAGTGTGCCGATGGTTAACTATCTTACCACTCAACGTGTTATTCAACTTATGAATTTGACAGCCAGGAAAGAATAAATAAATCAAATACAATATCAGTCCAAAGAGATAATTTGAATTATTTTTTATTCCATCCAGTTTTATCATTGTTTTTCACCTTTAGTCTGATCATAAATGAAGAGTAAAATGGAAAAAAGAAGTTCCACTCATTCATATTTTGATTGAAAATAAAATTTAAATTTAACATTACAGATTTTCTTTTTTTAGAAATTTTTAGGAATCAAATCACTAAAATATTTTTCTTGTACACAAAAGCAATTTTGATTACATCAAAATAAAACACTTACAAATGTGTTTCAACAAGTCCGGTATGTTAAAAATATAATTAAGACGAAGTGAAATATGAAAAATTAACTGTGCCGTCCAAAAAAGCCTCATCGATGTTAGTAACTTAACTGTACATAGCACTAAACGATTATCTCGAATTGAAACTAGTTGTAAATTGTTCCCGGTGATCCTTATGGTCTAAATTACGATGGTTTTAATTTCTACAAAATATTTGTGAATGAAATTCTGAAAAAAAAAATTATAGCAAACTACTCTTAAAGATTTTAGTTTTGATTCTAAAAAACGTTCATTCAAATATTTTTTACAATTTCATTGATATAAAACAGAATCTTTCGAACGGCTGTATTTTTCCTTAAATCTGCACTCAAAAATGAAAATGTTGGTTTAGTTATCATGTCGATATAATTTTTTTAATTCACTATTCAAAATAAAGTAGTTTAATGATATTTTTTCTCAGTTTTAGGGTCCATTGTTGCGAACTGCAAAATACATTGATTGATAGTAAAGTAGTTCGCCATTGAATAACACTAATAGGAGAAGAATTACACTATATTAATATCAACATTATCTTAATACCACGATAATATTATCATTACTAGGGTATCAGCTAAGCAAGGTAAGGCTTAATATTAGTTATGTTTCTACAGGCACTTAAAACACGTTGAAAACTCTTAACGTAACGCATGCGCAGTACTTCTTAACTTATTACTAATGGGCTGTTAGTAAAGGCTGTTAGCTTGTTGGAACCAGAGTTGGGCATATTTAAATAAAAATGTAATCATGATTATGACTAATAATCAAAAATGTGAATAATGATTGTAATCATCATTCACAAATCATTCTTTAGCGCGGAATCATTAATCATGAATTGTATTAATCACTAGTCGTGGAGTATTCATGAATATAATGTATTCAACAATCATGAATGACCATTATTCATTATTAAATGTTAGTCAGTAATCATGATTAAGAAGAATTCATTATTCATGATTACTAATTACTCATTAATCATGACTAATGGGAATTCACTACTCATGATTACAGATCATTCATTAATCATGAATAATATATATTCATTAATCATGATTACAAAAAAATCACAATTCTGAGTTTTACTAGTCATGAATGATGATTGAAAATTTGTTTGCTCTTTCTATACTTGTCAATAGACATTTACTGATACCCATTGGAATTAGGGTCTAATTCTTTACTTGTGACTTCTAATGCTGTTCAGTTGACTACACCCACTCTTAGGACTTGTCCTTGCTCAATAGAAAATCTTTTAATTCAGAAATGCATCCTCGTATTTTAAATTTAAATGAATAATGATTATGAATATATCATATTCATGATTGATGATTGGTGAATATTTGTTATTCATGATTGATGAATATTAGGCATTCATGATTGATGAATATTATAATAATCCTGGCTCATGAATATATTTTATTCATGAATAATGACTAACTGAATTCATCAGTATTCGTTAACCATAAATAATTGAATACCAGTTATTCATTATTCATTTCAAATGAATACCATAAACAATCAATAATCATCAAAAATACTCCGCACTGATTATGAATAATGGTTATTCATTATTCATCTGTTGTATGATTACAATTATTCATATTCATTAATCATTATTCAGATTACAATTTGCCCAACTCTGGTTGGAACATACTTGTAGCTTAAAAAAATAGTAAAAGTGATCTCTGTATAGCACTATGAATTTAAGATTTACTAGTTCCCTTTGGTTATAAATTAGATTTTCAATCAAATTTCTATTATATGAACTAACGTAAGAAGTAATAAAAAAAAAAAAAAAAAAAAAAAAGGGTGTGAAATAAAATAAATAAAAACTGGACTATTGGCAAATTAATTGGTTGCGTCTATCTTTTAGTACATCTTAAGTTAGCTCATATAATATAAATTTGATTGAAAATCTGATTTATAACCAAAGGGAACTAGTAAATAAGTAAATCTCAAATTCATAGTTCGGTTTTATTTTGAGTTGGAAAAAATAAAACCGAACTATTAATTTGAGATTTACTTATTTACTAGTTCCTTTTGGTTATAAATTGAAAATCTAATTTTTTCAGTTTAGACATAATAATAATATATTATATTGCCCCTGTTCAATAATCATTCCACGTAATCTTAAGTAAACACTCCCCCTTTTACGATAAGAAACAAATGCCATAGATATAGACTATTAAAAAATGCATAAATACTTTTATTTATTTACAGAAGACCAAGCGAATTTAATGAATTTATTTAAATTTGTAATTATATGAATAAATATAAATTTATATTTATTTATGGTCTTTTGGATAAATATTTATATTATAATATTTAAATTATTTTATTAGAAGATAAAAGATTCGACTACGATTTCAATTCCCGGCCGTGGTCGAATCTTTTATCTTCTAATAAAATAATTTAAAAAATATAAATTTATATTTATAAATAAATATAAATAAAATAAACCGGTCACTAAAAACGTTTTTATTTAATGTGAGATATGTGCGGCAATTTATTTGGCAATAAACAAGACGTTTTCCTTGAAATTAAATATTAGGTCTATACTATAATAACTATAAACATTTAAATATTTCTTTAAAGGATATATCAAAATAGTAGTGCAATTACTTCCAGAATCGAAAACATAGGAATGTTAGTATTTACTTTTTACATGAACATGAATAATTAGGGATTTAGATCATTTTTTTTTTTTTTTTAATCTTTCTATGAACAATACTAGCGTTAGTTTATGAAACAGGAAAAAAATGAATTTTGGTGAAGCTGCTCAGCCTAGAGGGTCCAAAAGAGATTTGGATTTTAAATTATTTATATCCTCTGAGGTAAGGCATTGCATTAATGTGCTCAAGGTCCCATATTCGAGCATGGCTACGGAAAGGTGCTTCCCTATCAGAACTTAGGTCCAAAATCCATATTGAGGCTCCATCTTGACATAAATCTGCATTCAAATTATCTTTATGTTGGGCATTTTTTTCTATGTCGAACAAACATTTTTACACTAAATTTGTGCTGAGTAGTTCTGCAAACAAACATGGCTGACCTTGAAATAGACACATTTCTCTCCTTATAATCTACAGACCTATTTGACCTAAATTAGAAAAATATAATATATTATATAATAACAAATAAAAACTACTGCATCTACATTGAGCACAATATCGAAACTTAAACTAATCTAACAACATATTAAAACAACATTAGCAGCTCTAGTACAAGACCCTAAAGCTTGGACAAAACCAGTCTAAACAACAGCTACATGTTCGCGCGACGTTTACACGAGGCTGTTCGCCAAAGTTCGAGGAAAGTGTAAAGGTAATTTTTCTAGAGATGAAGAATCCTTGTCCTCACGCTTTTAGTGGCTTTTCAGGCAAAGAAATATGCCAGCATGAATAAAAGTATGGTTAGTAGAATAATTTTAACCTACGAAAAATTATTTAAATATACAGATTTAAGAAAATATATTTGGTGCCAGTAGGCTGTGGTGATCACTCACTCACTGCTGGGCGCTACAGTCCAGCTTATAATAGGGTGTATAAAAAAAAATGACCGTTTCGTCAAATGCATGAATTCCAAGGACTGTAAAGACGTTAATCCTATTTATTGTTTACCAACAAGTCCTGTACTCTTTAGAATGTTAATCCAACTTTATTTATCAACACTGGACTTACTCAATAATACCTCAGTTCAAAGTTTTTGCTGGAGAAGCAACATGACGGTGTCTTACGAAATTCTTGTTATTTTGAGACATTATAGGAAAAAATCGTGTTCTGCCGCTGAAGCGGCTCGTGAAATCAACAGAATTGAAGGAGAAGGTCTCCTTGACGAGCGTACCACGCGGCGTTGGTCCCAAAAATTTCACAGTGGAGATACGACCTTAGAACGGAAGAAGGGGTCAGGGCGACCATCGTTGGATATAGATGATGCTCTTCAGTAAGCTATAGACTCAAATCCAGCCACAAGTACTCGAGACCTTGCCAGGGAGTGCGGAGCGTCGAAAGATACTGTGTGTCGCCATCTGCACAGCATGGGGAAGGTGAAAAGGAGCAGCAGACTGGTCCCGCACGGGGCTGACGCCCCAGCAATCTGCCAAAAGGGTAGAGATTTGCAAAAATCTTTTGAATCACCCTAACGATTTGCGATTTTACAAAAAAATTGTTACTTGTGATGAAAAGTGGGTTTACTGGCGAAATCCTGATACTAGTGGGCAGTGGTTAAGTCAAGGTCAAACGGCCTTTCCGGTTGCTGGAAGAGGACAATTCGAAAAAAAATCAATGCTTTGCGTATTTCGGAACTATGAAGGTGTAATCCATCATGAATTCGTACCTCATGGAACCACAATTAACTCTGACCTCTATTGCATACAGTTAGATAGAGTATATGCAAAACTGTCGCAACTTTATCCAGCTTTGGTCAATCGAAAAGGAGTTCTGTTATAGCAAGATAACGCCCGGCCGCATACTTCCCGTCAGACCAAGGAAAAATTAAAAAATCTTGATGGGATCGAACTTCTTCCTCACCCACCATATAGCCCAGACCTTGCTCGTTTCGGTCAATGGCCCACTTCTTGAAAGGGAAAAAATGTGATACCTTTGAAGAAGTCGAAACAGCGGTGCAGGAATTCTTCGATAGCCATCCTAAAGAGTGGTACCAGCAGGGGATCATGCAACTGGCGGAAAGATGGCAAGCAACATTAGATAACAATGGGTTATATTTTGAATACTAATTTTATTGTAAAGTATAAAAAAAATATATATTAATTTTTTGTCTAAAACGGTCATTTTTTTTTATAC
Source organism: Aelia acuminata (assembly GCA_911387785.2). Taxonomy (NCBI): domain Eukaryota; kingdom Metazoa; phylum Arthropoda; class Insecta; order Hemiptera; family Pentatomidae; genus Aelia; species Aelia acuminata. The sequence goes on from OU426982.1 coordinate 77,018,826, forward strand.
ACCCTATTAGCATATCAGGCTTCCCAAACAATTCCATTAGTTCGGCGTTGCATCTGATTCTCTACCTGTGCTTTTCTTTGGCGGCTCCAAAGATGTTCCTCAGGACTCTTCTCTCCCAAACCAGGACTGCTCTTCTGTTTTCCTTGGTCAGAGTCCACGTCTCACTACCATACATTACCACCGGATTACTTCAAACTCCAGCTATTCTATGTACATACAAAAATAAAATGAAATATTTTATCGAATGCGGTTAATACTTAAATAGTACTAAGAAAAAAAGGATAGGAACCTAGTGGGAGATTTCTCGAAAGTATTTCTATTTTACATCAACTACATTTAATCGCATTATTAAAAAAAATGGATACATGAATTACACTCGAACATAAATATTTGTTATACAGCTGGGTTATGTACATATCGACATATCGGCTTTATATAACCGATATAGGGAAAAAGGTTTAAACCTCACAATTATCGAAATGTACTTTTTAAATTAAATCGTTTATTTAGGGCCGAAGAATCCCATAGGCGAAAAGCCGAAAGCCTTGGGTGTCGGGATGGCCGAGTGGGCAAACGCGCCTGGTTCATGAAGATGAAACTAATATCAAAGATCCAAAATAAAAAAAATCTGGTGCGTGCGCGCAACACACAACTTTCACTTACCAACTTACTTAGATAAGAAATTGACGTGTTTAGTTAAATATCATTTCCCAAAGTCACACATTTTTCTACATTCATATCTTATTTTTATTAATCGTTAAAGCCGTTTTTGAGTAAATAAAAAACCCCGTGAAAATGATACAAAATTTATTAAGTAAAGTCCCCCCTTCGGTTGATCAATTTTGATGAAATGTTGGCTATCACCTATTTGGCATATACATACATCAAATACCCAGTTTGGTCACAATCGTGAAAGCCGTTTTTGAGTAAATAAAAAAAGCTAGTAAAAATGATACAAAATTTATTAAGTAAAGTGCCCCCTGCGGTTGATCAATTTTGATGAAATCTTTACAGACATATCTCGGGCATATAAATAGATCAAATACTAAGTTTAATCAAAATCGTTAAAGCCGATTTAGAGTAAATAAAAAAAACACGTGAAAATGTTACAAAATTTATTAAGTAAAGTCTCCCCTCCGGTTAATCAATTTTGATGAAATTTTTACAGTCATATCTCGGGCATATAAATAGATGAAATACTCAGTTTAATCAAAATCGTTAGAGTCGTTTTTGAGATAATCGAAAAACACCTAAAAAGTTATTAAGTAAAGTACCCCCTCCCTTTAAGTGATTTTGATGAAATTTATGCTGTCACATCGCGGGCATATACCTACACTAAATACCCAATATCAGGATCGCACGGTTTATAGTTTTTGAGCTAGTCTGTTCACATACACACACACACACAGACACACACACACACAGACCATTTCGCGGGACTTGGTCATTTCGACTCAGGGGACACCAAAACGTGTATTTCCGTTGATAACCGGAAGTCGAATTTTTTCACGATCGCAATACTTCCACTTACTATATATTTCATATATAGGTAAGTGAAAGTAAAAATCACTTGAAAGAAATTTGCAAATGATTCATTTCAAAGGGGTCAACTACAGTCAAAACATGATCAAAGGCTTAATTGAGCCTACTTTGATTTGCAAAAAGTATTAAATACATTTAATGGAGAAATAAACGTGTTCTTAATTATTCTCAAGTACGAAATATTCAATTTTCCTTATTTAAAATGTCCATTGTAATCAATGGTGTGAAAATTACGAACAACAAAGAAGTTATGGGAAAAATTAAAGTAATGAAAAACTAATGTAATTATAAAACTGTAAGATAGCTTTGCCGACTACAAATGCCTTCATCTTAAATACAAATGCCTTCATCTTAAATTTATTGAAATGAAAAGATTTGGGAAAACTGTTAATGTAAAAGCTGCATATGCAAAAATGATTACTACTGAGAGAAAATATTATGTTTAGAGCAATTGGGTTCGAAGAGAGTAATACCTGCATAATTTCAAGAACGTCTAAAGAAAACTAATGGAAAGAAATGCCTGAACAAGATAGAAAACGAAATAACTTCTTTATGTGAATGAAGTATGTTGAAGGAAAAAGATTCGAAACTTTTTCAAAGCTTTCAGATATTTATTAGTGAAAATTTATTGTTTGTAACATCTTTATTTTCCTAGGTTAGGATGGTAATCAGATACAGCTTAAACATCTACCAATAGTTGAAAGCTTTGTAATATTTAATTTAGACTTGTTAGGTATTCATTTATCCTACGATCAAGTGAAATATTGAGGGTCATTCTTAACTCTGCAAGTAAAACAGAAAAGGGAAACGCTGCAACTCACATTTTCTAACAAGTTTTTATTTATAGGAGCGTATATATAAGCCACTTTGTTTGTTTTATCAGTATAGTTACAGAAGACCAATCTTTACAAGAAAACAACATTTTTGTTGAGATAAAGTAAAAAAATAAATGAGAAATCTGTTATTTTACGTTCCTGTAAAATTTACAAATTGAGGGTTACTCCCTATTTCCTTTTAGGTACATATGTATATATGTTTAATTACAGAGTATATTCATCAATTTAATTATAACCATCATTCTGTGATATGTCCAGTGATTACCTCCATATCATTTTACTATTTTTATAATCAATTTCAATAAGGATTATTGAAGGAAGCATTAATCCTGGAATATTCGAACACTTCCGTCTTCATGAAGATATTATACCATTAGATATTATTTTAATTAAAGGTGTTCTTCAAATAAAAAAAATATTTTAGACCTGATTCACTCATTGCCCTGTGTAATAATTAATGGTAATCACTAAAATTATCTTTATATGAATGTCACATAGGTTTACAACTATACGAAGAAATGAATAGAAGCATTTTTGTTGTTTGCAGCTTGATTTTTAAGGAAAAGTAGCCCGTTGTCCGGTGCTATAAATCTTTTCTTTCTCTTCTGATAACAACCGCTATCTTCACTCAGAACAAAAAAAAAAAAGGACTAACCGCGAAAGAAAGAAAGTACGTACTCGCATGGGAAATACAGTCAAAGCATTTTTTGTTTTTACGATCCCTTTCTCAAATGACATAAAAAATGGGACTGAGAACTTACTTCATGAATTTTAATAATTGAAATAAATTTTAAATTGGGCATTAGAAAATGCTATTGTTCCTGTTTAAATTATATTTATTGAAATATACAACCTTATTTCTTAAAAATCATCTAAAATACAGGCCTCAACGGGCTTGTGTAGAGACTTACTGTAGCAATCAGTTCAGCAATTTTTCTAAATTGCTAAATTAGATTATCACCTTTTTACTAAATTTCTAAATTAGATTACCACACATTAATTTACAGACGCCTCAGATTATCAGGAATATAAGAGGAAGCAGAGATGGCAGCGAATGGGCTCTAGTGAGTGTGGAGTTTATTATAAAAAGGCAAATACTAGGGATGGGTCAGGTTGCATGAATCAAATACTTTATATCAGATACTGAAAAGTATCTGATACAAGGAGTTGATCCAGCTAAAATGAACCGGGTACTGATAATCACTGATCCATTGATACTCTGATACTCACAGTCCATTGATACTCGGTATTAGTTGAGTGTGGGATATTAATACAATAAATACTTGGAATTCTAAGCCCGTACTATGATCCAGATACTGGCTACTACTGATACAGTTGAATCATTTAGTACTTGAAGTATTCCTTGCAAACTACTTAATACCTTATCCCTTGATTCAGCAACAGGCTCTTTGGTAATTTTATTCATTTATTTTATTCGGTAACAATAATGAGATAATAGAAAGTAATAACCTAAATAAAATAATAAACTTGAATTATTTTTTATCAAAATAAATTATTGATTGCTACTCATATAGGATTTTCAAACCTAATGATTTTAATAATTGAATAGTTTTAACTATTCATAAATATATATGTAATAACTATAATTCAATAGCATTAACAAGAACAAGTTTATATTTTTTGATGTTTCATTTTTATTTAAACAAAATATGGTTTAAATTTTACAATACATATAGAGGAATATATTTAATTTAAAAAATAAAAATATGTTTACTCAGTAAAAAATTCGTTGCCGAATAAAGTTTCGTTAAGCCGTAGTTCATTTATTCAATTACAAATAACGGTCATTCATTCAATTATAATGCAACGTTCATTCCATTTTGTGTATCAGATATAAAAGTATCTAATAAAAGTATCAGATCCAAAAAAGGATCAGTACCATTTGTATCAGATACAAGATTTTCAAGTATCAACCCATGCCCATGCCTATACCCAGATTGCGCCAAATCAGAGAAATGTGGGACTTTAAGGTCTTTTGGATGTTTTTATTTTGTGACAAAATAAATCCCAGCTCTAAGAATTTAGTTTATAAAAAGGATTGGGATGCAAGAGACATTAATAAATTTCTGACTATCACATCACGTCACGAATTCCAGATGGGACTATAATTGCCATGTAAATGAGTCTTTTTTTTTTCATTAATTGGAAGCTTTGAGTAAATCTTAAGCTAGCCCGACTACATACAGTTCTAAATAACAATATTTTAAAAGAATAGAAATTTAGAAAATGTGAATTGAATTTGGACCTTCGCCATCTGTTGCTGATAGACATATGTAGATGTCAAGTCCCTTTTCGTTCACAGGTCAATGATGGGGTCTCCCCAAGTTCCCATGATTTCTAGCGCTGGCCAAAGCGTGAAAAGGGGATAACAGTTTCAAACTATTCACTTTAATTAGTTTTTGAGTACATGAAAATGAGCTATTACACCTTTTAACCTCCTGATTTTGGATCCTATTTAAAATTTCTCCTTACTACTATTCTATCCCAAAACACATTTGTTTTTTTTTTTCATTTTTTGTAATATTTAAAAAAAAATTCACTACACAAAATTTGTAGTGAATTTTGTAAACGAAAATTCACACACACATTTTGTATAGGTGAACCATTACTTCAGTTTCTGTTTGAAGAGTAAACATGTTTTAATTTTATCTTGACCTATTTTTCCTATAATACGGTAAAATTAAAAATTTTAACAATAAAAGGGGGTTTATCATACTGAAATCTCTGGAAAAGTTAGAATGTATTAGTTCCTGGCGGACATCATAAAAAATATTTTAAGGAAGTCGTCATATTTGGAATGAATGACATAATAATAAAATAAATTTTAGTTTGCAAGGTTGTTTAAAATAATCATTAAATTAGTAGCAAATTTTTTTCAACGGTCGAAATCCGAATGAAATGAAAAATCCGTGATTTATAATAAGCAATCATAAACACAGTTGCTAAGTAATCAATATATATTATAAAGCAAAGTGTACAATGTGCGTGCCGAAAAGGCTCAAAAACGACTCCACGTAGGTTTAAGGAAGTTATGTCGTCGTTTAGCCATATGACTCCTAACGGAAAAGAAGGTTTCCGTTTTTCTCTTAAGAGTGTAAAATTGAAGAGAAAAAGACTGGAATTTCGTGCCTCTCGCACCATTTAATTAGCGTCTCTGAGAATGAGATACGAGTTTATGAATGAAAAATTTAGTTTGAGCTCCAGACTACCAGGAAGCGCTAGGGTTCTTTTCACTCAACGTTTATTGTTCATTCATCCAGTTCAAATTGTAGAGGTTATATATTTGTTCAGCTGTTCATTTTAAATTACTAAAAATAATTAGTTTCTCCTTTGCTTTCAAAATAAAATAATGATTTTACATCTCTGCAATCAATTAGGAAACCAACTGGATTCCTCAAAGAATTAGTTTTCTCATAAGAAGGCTAATATATGATCAGCACATTACATTCAATCTATATATAATATATACTTAAGTAAATTTAATGCAATACGAGTGAAGATTTCTTAGTAGTACCGTGAGCGAATAAAATCAGACATAAAAAAAGAGATGAATTGACTGAATATAAATCGAAAATAAAAAGTTTGAAGTGTTCTTATTGTATTTATGAAAAAGAAGTTGGTTTGATAATTATGTATGATGAGCATTCCAGTTGACAAAACGACTAACTCCAATAACAGCATTCAAGATTTTATCATCCCTCATAGTTCAAGATAAAAAGAAATATGATGAAAAAATTGTGCCTTCAAGAAATTTTGGTTTTCACTTTGTAATAGTAGTAAGATACGAGGTATGCAGAACGTATACGGGGGGATATTTTAGGGAGGTTGAAATGGAAGCAAGGTCTTAAAATAAATTTCTATGAATCTTCGGTAGTTTCTATACTTCTGAATCAAATAGGACCATCATAGTAGTCGGAGCTTAAGTTTTACTCGAAATATAATTTTTTTAACTGAGATACCAGATTTTTCAACTATAATCTAATAACTTATTATCTGCTGACTACTTGGAATAGGCTTATAGGATTCAGAATCACAGAAACCATAACTCGACAAAGTTGCAGCAAAATTAATTGTTCATTTACCATTTTTAACCCCCTGTAAATTATACATAATCCTTATTTGGGCTCACTCTGCAGATCTCAAGTCTGCAGAATATTGATACCAAGTTAAAACCGAATTTTCAAGAAGGTGCTAATTTTGTTCCCTATTTCCTTTAATTTTAAAGTTTTCTGGTATTAAAGCTACCACACAACTACCGGAGCGAAGCCGGGCACCCCAGCTAGTATGTGATAAAGAGTTAGTAATTCATTTTTTTTTTTTTTTTTTTTTTTTTACAAATAAACACTTTGAGGAAAATTTATCACATGCAATAGCAATTTCCTTTACTGGTTTGTTGATATAATGATAGACTGCGTTTATGTAATTAAATATTCTTTGAAGAACACCTCATTATTTATAGAATGGGAAGGTAAAAGAACATGGCAACTGCACAGTTGCATTCAGGCTATTAAAGTAATTGCATACGGTTTTCATGGCCTTGAAAGTAATTGCATACGGTCTTTGATGGCCGTAGATCCATAGAGGATCTACCTATCTCTACGTGAGTCCAGAGTTTGCCCCAGTTTCGTTTATTTTAAAGAGCTCTTGAAAACATAATAATTTAAAGTTAAATTATTTCTAGGATCATATCGTCGTCACCATGCTAAAGTAACGAATGTGCGACTAAAAACCTATGCATATTCGTTACTTTAGCATGGTGACGACGATATGTATCGTAGTACATAAGCAGTCTTGCATAGAGTGTTAATGATAATTCGTAGAAATTATTATTAAAACTACAAATTTCATTTACACCAATCTTGCATTGGACCAGCGATACTTAGTGTTAAATTCTAATCGAGAAAAATAAATAAAAAGACGACTTGAACGCATTTGATCCCCTCAATGAGACGTAGTAGGTCTAGTATCCAAATAGTAGTATTTTACAGAATTGTAGTACTCCTATAATATTTTAACACAATGATCTGTGTTCTGTTACTGTTCTAGTATACAAATTAATTTAGCCTTTTTTGTAATGGGGAATTAATTATTTTTAAAATTTTATTAGTGAATATGTGCTAAAAACCTATCATCAAAATTAATATTAAAGTTTCCTTATTCTCTGAGAATAGCCATTCTTTGGCTATTACTTCATTTAAGAAAAATATACTTGTGTCAATTGTGGGCTTGTTGATTGGGACAATAAAGAAGACGCATGCTCCCCTGGCAGGACTCCCGCTCAGTCCCTCTCCTGTCGAGTGTGGGAGAGGACATTCGCCTCGACTGTTGTTTGTTTTGTGCCGGTAATTTTCGGGTGTTTTCGTTGTTGTTGATTTTTGTTTTTATGTAGAAATATAGTGCTTAATCAAGCTTTGGACTTCGTTTATTAGAGCGCAACAATTATTTTGCAAAAATGGTATGTTATTTTGTTTGTAAACATAACAAACCGGATTAGTGATTCACTGAAGGCACGAATTTATATAAATTAGTCAATTGTTTCTATCACTACAAACTTTATTTCTGACTGATATATAATTTTATTGTATTTACTTTTTTACTTTAATTTTAAAGTTTGCTTTTTTGGCGAGGTTATCACTGTTATCATAATAAACAAAGATTATGCAAATTATCTTTTGTATGATATGGCATACATTTTTCTTTGCCATTACATTTCCTTTCTTATACTAATATTGAACGTTGACAACTTTTGGTACCCTCTAGTTTTCAAAATGTTACTTAAATTTTTAATAAATATTTAATTAATAAATTTAAAGAGTAGATTTTATTATTCTAATCTTGTATTGTAAATGTCTGATTTTTTTATAGTTGAATTTTTGTGATCCCCTCCAGGAATGCTAAATTTAGGTAGATTTTGTTTCTGAATTGTTCTGGTAAAGACTTATTGTGAATTTCAAAATAGATTTAAACTTTTATTTTAAATAAAGAACTAGAAAATTCATGTTTAACCTAATGTATAATAATTTTCTGTAAATATAGAATCTTAGTACAAAATTTTAGATTACTTTTTTTTTTTGGCTGATTTAACTGCTAATTATTCCATATTAGTTCAAGAATAATTAATTTATAATGCTCCCTAAATAAATAACTTATCATCTATTAAATGATCTTTGAATATGATTTTTCTCTTTTCATATGCAAGATAAATGAAATAGAAAAAAATAGTGATTTAAATGTAATATATTCAGCTAACTGAAAGTTTCAGTACAATAAATAAGATAAAACAAAATGGTTTAATTAAAGCATTCTTTTATTATTAGAAGTGAATTTATTTACGATAATTTATTACCAATGAATTAATGATTTAGTCAGATTTTTTTTTTTTTAAAGTTCTATCGCTAGACATAAATTATGTTAAAATCTTTATGTTGAAAAATTATGGTTTTATTATTATTATCAGTTTTATTTAAGAATAACAATAATATTTAGTCGAATCACTTGAAATCTCATGGATTAATGATAAAAGATTTTTTTTTTTTCATATACATTGAGAACTTATTAAATTAACAGATATAAATGCAAATTATTGATTGGTAAGTTTAACATTTTCCAACTTCTTTTTTAACGAACTCATTTAAGAGCCGTTAAAAATACTGTCATAATTTGTAGGATTATTGTTATTACTTCTAATTTCTGTCAAAAATAGTAAAATGAAATAATATTATTTGGATAAATGATTGAAGTATAAGGAATCATGTACTTACTAGATTATTTTTTCCCTCTAGTTCAACCTTCAAATAGCTGTTTCGAGGCATTGTAAATATGTAATACAAAAGCGCAGGCTACATTTTTCTCCAGTTCTAAGAAATGAGAATAATAAACCACTTGGAGTGGCCACCAGCAGCTTTAAGATTGGTGTACCTAAAGAAATATGGAAAGACGAAAGAAGGTATATCATATTATTTACTATTTAATTTTTTTTTTTATTATTAAAATATATTTTGGAGTAATTCTGATAAGCTATTTAGGGTGGCCATCACTCCTGGTGTAGCAGCTACCTTAATCAAAAAAGGCTTTAAAGTTGAAGTTGAAGAAGGAGCTGGTATTGGTGCTAAATTTCGAGACAGTGATTATGCCTCCATTGGTGCTAAGATTGGTTCCAAAAAAGATGTGTTTACTTCAGGTAAGCATTTTATAGAGTTATTGTGTAACAATGTAGGTAATTAATTATTGGTGATGGCTAACTAAAACTTATGTCATTGTTTCAGATGTGATTCTAAAAGTTCGACAGCCTCTAGAATCAGAAGTACAACTTTTCCAACCAGGTTCAACCTTGATATCATTTCTGTATCCTGGACAAAATAAGCCCTTAATTGATAAATTAGCTGAAAGGAAAATAAATGCTTTCGGTATTATAATTTAATATTTTTTCTTATTTTAGTTTCTCTTTACTGCTTTTACCATATACATGTTATTTTAATAGTCCCATTTGTAATGTTTAATAGGTATGGACTGTATTCCTCGCATTTCTAGAGCCCAGGTATTTGACGCCCTTAGCTCCATGGCTAATATTTCAGGATATAGAGCTGTAGTTGAAGCAGCAAATCACTTTCCTAGATTTTTCGCAGGTAACCTAATAGTCCATAAGTTATTGCAATTTTAATTATTGACTTAATCCTTCTTGAAATATACTGTGATCTTGTGATAGCCATATTGTTTCTATCCAGAGGATCGCATAAGTTATCAGATAGGCTGATTTAATTTTAGAGATAAAAATATGCAATAGTTTATTAGTGCTGACTCGTTAGGATCTAAAAATGGTCTTTTTAAGAGTAAAATTTATAAAGCCAGTTTGTGTTATAATAAAAAGACCAGTTTCTTATCCTTCTGATCAATGGAAATCTTTTAAACTTTGCAGATTGAGCATTTTTAATTAATCCTTTGTTGTTCCTAATCCTGACAATGTTAATAATTAGTTCAGCCAATAGAAATGTATTATTTCTGATATATTTTGAACAATGTTTAAAATAAAGGGTCAATTTTTTGGTTGATAAATTGTTGCCACTATTTAATGATTTAGTCATCACATACAAAAAAAATACTTTGATTCAGTCAAAATTCTGTATGTTTCATTGTTGTATTGTCAGTCAGCAAGAATAGTGACACAAGTCGAAATTGTCAAAATTTAAATTTATCAAAAGAAAGATATAAATTTTCATTTTATTTATAAATAGTAAACAATAAACAAGTAGTAAATTGTTTACTAATTACCTATGCGAGAGGTAATTAGTGATGAAAAAAAAGCCGTATTAATTACGGTTTGAAAATTCAAGTTCGCGAGAGCTAGGTAGAGCGCGCGGGGTATCAGTCGGGGAATGGGTAGGCAAAGGGGGGACGGAGTGCGAAACGAATACAGGAAAACATCAGAGTGTACATGAATACCACTGATAAAAATATAAACTCTAAAGTCCAAAAGTATATTAACAGTAAGATTCAACAGATAATGAATATCATGGAAACGATCTATGATAAAATCGAAGAACATAAAACTTTGGTCCAACGGGTCGTTAGTGAAACATTGGCATCTTCTGGTATTTATGATGACATAATGAAAGGTATCATTGAGCAAGCAGTACCTCTGATACTACAGGAACCAAAGGCAGCAACTACAAGCTCTCTAAGCATGCAGGCGGAAACTGCACAACCTGGACCATCTAGAAAACTTAGTACTATAAGAAAAGATCAGTTCCAACCCTCCAATAACCAGACTACCGCAACGGAAACTGAAACCTTTAGTTTAGTTAAAAGAAGAAGGAAGAAAAAGCAGGATTCCCAGTCATCCAACAGTTGCGATAATACCCAGATTCAATCTCAAAAAAGAGCGGTAGTTCCTAAAAAGAAGGCAATGGCAGAAGTAGTGAAAGCTCTTCCATTAGAACCAAAGGAAACTCCCAAACCAACCCATGTTACTATAGTTGGAGAAGGCAAGAGTACTGCTGAAATAATTAGTAATTTGCCATCTCCTTCTGAAATAGGTGTAAAAGCAAAAGTTGTTCGAGCAACCAAAGCTGGTTCAGTTTTGGTTTGTGTGGAGGAAGACACACAAGCTACAAAATTGCTTGGGTGGCAAAAATTAAAGGATATAGGAATGGAGGCTAGACTGTCCCTCAAGAGGAAGCCAAAGGTCGAGGTCTAAGGTATTCCCCAGTCCTGGACTGGAAAATCGTGAAAGGGTTCTATGGGAGAAATTGGTAGCGAAATCAGTTCCCACTCCTGAGAATAAATCAAATTATATAAAGCCCCTGTTTTTCACTCGAGCAAGAAACAAGATTACGAACAATTGGGTATTAGAGGTGCACCCAACGGTAAGATACAATCTTTTAAGGGAGGAAATCCTAGCTGGAGGTTGGTGGGCATTGACATTCGCAGATTATCCTGACGCACCTCCTTGTCTTCGATGCCAAGGATATGGACATACAAGAGCAACTTGCCAAGAAAAAGGCATAGTTGACAGATGGTGCTCAGCAATCGGTCACATCGCAAAGGATTGTCCCGAGAAAATAAATAAGTCTGCCCCAACCTGTGTTAACTGCTTGAGGGAGGGTGTATTAAGAAACAAAGCTAGGCACCAGGCAGGGAGTCGGGACTGCCCAGTGCATATTAAGAAGTTGTAAGAAGAACTTTTTATGACTAGACTAAACATTCTTCAATTAAACATGGGCCGCTGTTGCCTTGTAGCTAATGAGCTCCGAGCTCTCTCCAAGCGCTATGACATATTGGCGGTACAGGAACCGACATGCCGTGGGAAGAGGGTAACAGGGTTTGGCCTCACGTCGAGGGTAATATCCCTGAGCTGTGGAGAGAGGAGGCCCAGGGCTGCCATAGTAATAAATAAAACTAACCTCGACGTGATGGATCTGAGGCAGCACACCATAGCGGATTATGCATCATGCTATATTAAGTGGGGAAACATTGCTTTCACACTTGTATCGACATACCTGCCTTTAAGGGATAGAATCGATGAATACATTACCGCCATAGAATCGATTATAGGAGACATGAGAAATGTCATTGTGTGCTCAGATACCAACTCCTGGAACACTGTCTGGGGGTCCACCCGTACAGATAGACGAGGTGAGAAAATCGGTGATTTCATTTATAGAAATCAGCTAATTGTGATCAACGAACCCTCTTCTATGCCTACATTTTCCGAAGGTATGGGAGAGAGTTGGATTGATGTCACTTTCGCAACACCTATGCTTACAAGATACATCGCGGATTGGACCCTTAGATCTGAGACGAGTTCCGACCACGCTGCTATAGCAATCGGCCTGGTAGATGGACCAGGATGGTTCCACGGCAACGATAAAGGCTACACTACACGAAAAAGTGACTGGAGAATGTTTAGATCTCAACTAGAAGAAGTTATAGATGACGATGAATGGGAAGAGGCGGAGACGGATGGAGCAAACAATCTGGATGACAGAGTGTTTCGAATAACAAATATCATCCGTGATGCTGCTGAAAGATCCCTTCGACGCCGAACAGCTACAGCTCGACCAGTCCCATGGTGGACGCCGGCCTTAGCTGCAATGAAGAGAGACCTCTACAAGGCCCGGCGTTCGTATCAGAGTTGCAGATGTGACGAGAGGCGCACTGCACTACGTAACCTGTACAAGTCTAAATCCATGGAATATCGAAATCAGGTGCACTCACAAAAACGCAGGTCCTGGGACAAATTCATTGTTGAAAAATCCACGAAGAATCCTTGGGGCATTCCATATAGAGTGGCAATGGGTAAAATTACTCCTTTGCAGACGTTGGCAGCTCTTAGGTATGAAGGTGTTCTGGCAACCACCCTTGAAGAGGCGGCCAACATCTTTATCGAAGCTACGTACCCTTGGGATGACCCGTCCCAGGATAATGAAGAACAAAAACTTGTGAGACGCACCACGGCACTTCCGCCTGGTACGGACTTGTGCCCTCCATGGGATGTATATGATCTTCGTATGGCCGTGGATAAGCAGAAAACCGGTCGTGCTCCAGGACTCGATGCTATAGATGCAGCGATCTTGAAGAATAGTATTCCTTACATCAAAGAGAAATTGTTAGGAATCTTTAATGATTGCCTTGATAAAGGATACTTTCCGAAAAACTGGAAGATCGCCGACTTGAGACTTCTCTACAAGGGAGGAGACAGGGATAAGCAGCTCCCCAAGTCGTATAGACCCATTTGCCTCCTCCCTGAGATGAGTAAGGTTCTGGAGCATCTGATACTAATCAGACTACGACCGGTTCTTGAAAAGGCAAGCCACCCACGACAATATGGCTGTACAAAAGGTAAGGGAACCGCTGATGCTGTGATGAGGGTACGCGCAGATGTTGCACTGAGAGTGGAGCGATATGGTATGTTGCTGCTCATTGACATATCCTTTGCTTTTGACAGCGTCTGGTGGCCTCGCATCCTCCAGCAGCTTCATAAGTTCGAAGAACCCAGCATCTTATATGCCCTCGTAAGAAATTATTTGCAAGACAGGCAGGTTAAAGTGCGAGGAAGTTTTTACAGAACAGGGTCATCCATCGAGAGAGGTTGCCCGCAGGGATCAATCCTTGGACCGGCCCTTTGGAAACTTGTTTTTGATGAGTTGCTGGGAGTGCTTGAGGAAGAGCGGTTCCCTGCCACGGCCTACGTTGACGATTTGGCTGCTGTGGTGTCCTCAAACAGCAGAGCCGATATTAAAGACAAGGCAGAAAGGTGCGCCAACCTGATAAAAGAATGGTGTGAGAACAATAGGTTGAAGATGGCTGTTGGTAAAACCCAGACGATTTTTCTAAAAGGAAAAACGAATCGGGCACACCCTATAACCCTTAGAATTGATGGGATAAGAATACGTCCAAGTGAGGAGGTTACGAAACTCGGAATAAGGTTCTGAAGAGAATTTAACATGAGACCCCACTTGGACTACCTGGGAAGTAGAGTGGCCAATAGCTTAAATGTTCTTAGCCGTGTAGGAGGAGCTTTCTGGGGCCTAAGATACCCAGCTACGTTCACCATGTACGGGGTACCATATGGGGTAGTTTTGGGTATCCTAAGGTACGCTTCACCAGCGTGGTTTTTGAATTTCTCACACCATTTAAGGAGCAGGTTGGCAACGATCCAGAGAACGGCTCTGCTGCGGATCACCAGAGCTTACTGGACTGTGTCTAATGAGGCGGCGCAGGTATTAGCAGGGGCGGTACCTCTCGACCTCCTACTGCAACAAGACATATATCGATACAGATTAAAGAAAGAAGGCACCGCAGGACTCCTGACACACATTAAAATGAAAGTCGACCATGAACCTTCTAATTGGAAAAAAATTATATGGCAGGACACATTTGATGAATGGAACCGGCGATGAACAACAACTCCGAAAGGAGCTACCTTAAGGAAGTACTTCCCCACCGTCCAGTCTCATATTGAAGTGAAATGGGTCCTCCCGGACTATTGGGTGTCACAGTTTCTCACAGGGCATGGGGCCTTTCGAGCTAAGCTTCATGGCTTTGGGAAGGATATCGATCCCCTATGCCCTAGCTGCGGTGTCTTAGAAACTGCTGAACATATCGTTATAGACTGCGCTGCCTTTGAAACAAAAAGAGCCAGGTTGTTGAGGAAAACTGGACTCTTTGTTTTCTTTCTTCTTTGTTCTTTTTATTGATTTTTTTAGGCAAGGAATCTCTATTTTTTGTATTGTCTTCATTTAATAAAAAATTAATTGTTCAAATTTTGGAGTAGCTCATTTGTACTCTTCAATGACCAAAAACTGGGTTATTTTCCAATCAAACAACAGTAACCCAGAAACAAAATAATCCAGGTTTTGTTATATTGTTGTTGTAATAATCCAGAGTACGAATGCAAAAGAAAATATATTACTAAATGACCTATCAAAATAATTATGTCTCAAATTCTAACAAATAGGACAATTTTGTGTAATAACACAATGATTATATCTGTTCTGAAGATGGGGAAATGCTACCCCGAAACTTTAACAACTCATGTTTTAATGAGTCAAGATATTACTGGAAAAATAGAGGTTCCTTGTCTGAAAACCCATTAAAAAAAATCTAACACCTCCAAATAAGAACAAAAGTAAGTGGATCTTACATTTTTTTCTTTTCACATTTCACCAAAATCAGTATAAGTGTTATGTTCTTAATTTGATTTTATCAATCTTTTATATTTAGGGCAAATAACAGCTGCAGGGAAGGTTCCTCCTGCAAAAATTCTTGTAATCGGAGGTGGAGTAGCTGGTCTTGCTGCCATAGGGCAGGCAAGAAATATGGGAGCTATAGTAAGAGCATTTGATACAAGGTCGGCTGTGAAGGAGCAAGTTGAATCAATGGGTGCTGAATTTTTAGAAATAAATATAAAGGCAAGCTTAGGTTTTATTTAATAATTAAATAAAATATTTTTATTTAGGTTTTATTTAATAATGAATTAATGTAAATCTTTTTCTTTTTACATATTTAATATTTTCTACAACATTCAAGTTGTCAACGACTATCTTACATGTTATCACTAAATACATCTTTGATTCCATAATTAATTTTACTAGACATTATCTTGTAAATAGGAAGAAGGTGCTACTGCTGGAGGCTATAGTAAAGAAATGTCAAAGGAATTTATTGCAGCTGAAATGGCATTGTTTGCTAAGCAAGCTAAAGATGTTGATGTTATAATCACAACTGCTTTAATTCCTGGGAAAAGGGCTCCAGTTCTCATTTTGAAGGTAGTGCTTTGATTTTTTATTTATTAACATTTCTTTTTTTTTAAACTATTATCAATTTTTTTCAAATTAGTGGATCAAGTTCCATAAACCGAAGGAACGATTTATATCTAAAAAGATTTTCGGTGGCTTGAACTGTGAAAAAATGGAATGAATGGTAGAATGAGGGTGAAAAAAATAAATAATTTTTTTATAAGTAATGATTAAGTAGCAACATATCCTCCTTTTTTAAATCATTACCTATCATATAAAAATCGTCCTACCAAATTTAAAAGAAAATAAAAAATAATTTTTTTGTGTATTTACCAACAGTTATTCCCATTAACAAGTTAAGTTACTCTATTATACGCCCAATGATGATACCTAAAAAGATTTTCAGTAGTGAGTAAGGGGGAAAAAAAATACAACTCTCAAAGATCATGGTGTCTTTCAACTGGTTACTTTAGAAGTGTGGCGTGACCTATTTGGCACCATTTAATGTGGCCACGATCTCAACTGAAAAAATCTTCATAGAGATTGTTTATCCCTTTTCAGAAAGCACAATTCAAAAGCTAAGATTAAATAAAGCTAATCAAGGCCCTTTATATCTAAAAATGACGCGATGGGTATCATCGTAACATAACCTGTCGAAATATGCCTCACTTAGAACCACTGTACAGTTTATGCGACCATGTTTTTAGAAAACGACAATCAAGTCATTATTAGTTTACAAAGGCCTTGATTAGCTTCGTTTAATCCAGCTTTTAATTTCAGCTCACTCAAAATGCATCTATCAACTTTTAAACTTAAATGATAAAGTATTGATCTTATGTCTTAATTGATCTAGAAATCATTTGAGTTTCACATTTTTTAAATATAATGCTGTAAAATACATATTCTAATCTTTAAGTAACTTTTTAAATAAATATTAATGTGACTTAAATACTTTGATCACTTATCTTTTAGGAGCATATTGATTCAATGAAACCTGGCAGTGTAGTAGTTGATTTAGCTGCTGAAACTGGTGGAAATATTGAAACTATTAAACCTGGCGAAATTTACTCATATAATGATGTAACTCATATTGGTCTGACAGATTTTCCTTCAAGACTTCCTACTCAAAGTTCTACACTCTATGGAAATAATATTTCTAAATTTTTGCTGTCAATGTGTAAGTATTATTGTATTTGATTCACAATGAATGTCGAATACTATAATTGATATAAATTGTGAAAGTGATGAAGGTTATGCGTGTGTGTGTGTGTGTGTGTGTGTATACACATTTATATATTGTAAAGAAAAAATATAAAATAAGTTACAAAAATAGGAAGACTGTAATGGTTTAGAGTAGCCTTGAAGTTAGAGTTGTTAGAAGGCTTACCTTAACAATATTGAATCTAGTGAAGCCAGTTCATTGAATTTATTTCATGGTGACCCCACAGAATATATCTGGACCTTCTGTATCAACATTGGACTTTTGTAGGATGGTTAATAGTAATTTTATTAAGTTATAATTAAAAGATATTTTGATTGATTAATCCTTGTTTAATATATCCTTAACTAAATAAATTTGGTATATTGTTTTAAAGTCTTTTATAATATTGTAGTTGAAGTCCCCTGACTCAAGGTGAAAAACCTATGAGCTACCACTGTACACCAGAGAGCTAGCTATATTCAAGGTAAAAGAAAATTATTGAGCATAACTAAGAGTCACTAATCAGGTGTTTGAAAATTTGGAGATTTTTCAGGAAAGTTTTTGGAAAGTTACTTTGGTACAAAATCCCCAAATACTTTTGTACAATTTCCCCCAAAAATATATAAAACCATTGATTGTGATACTCGTGACTTACTTCAAAGTTTTATGCTACACATTTCTCTAAAAATATCGTTTGATATTCCTCTTATTCTCACTTATTTCTATTAAGAATAAAAGGAAAACATTAAAGATTCTAATGATTTTATTTTTTAGAATCGACATTGATTCATTTTGAAATTGCTGTTTAAGGTCCAAAGGATAATTTTTACATTGATTTAGAAGATGAAGTTGTCAGAGGCTCCATGGTACTAAATAAAGGTGAACTGATGTGGCCGCCTCCCCCACTTGCCGTGCAGGCCACACCTCCACCACCAAAAGCTGCCACTGCAATAGCCAAAGTGGAGCCTAATCCTTTCCTTTCTACCAGTAAAGAAGTTATGCTCTATACTGCTGGTAAATAATATCTAGACACTACCATATATAATAATAGCACTGAAAAATTTACAAGTTGGGTAAATTTGAATAATTTGAACCATTTTCCGTTTGTTTATTTAAATTAACATAATATAACTCTTTACATTTTAACATAATTTTTCCGCATACATTGTTGCCCCATGTTTAAATTTCGAATTATCTACAAAATTTTCAGTTTATAAAATAAAATTTATCTAATATATCTTGATTTTTCTGTCAGGATTATCAAGTGTTTTGGCATTGGGTTATGCAGCTCCGAATCCTGAGTTTTCCTCAATGGCTTCGACTTTTGCTCTAGCTGGCTTGGTTGGTTACCACACCGTGTGGGGCGTGACTCCTGCCTTGCATTCACCCTTGATGTCTGTTACCAATGCTATCTCTGGAATAACTGCTGTTGGTGGACTTCTTCTCATGGGTGGTGGTTATTATCCTACCAATCCAGTTGAGGTATGTTAATGCGACATATAGAGACAAAGCTTTTTGGAGGATTTTTCTTGTGTGTTTGAGTTCAGAGCAGTGTGGTTTAAATTTTCGACGGATAGGGTTAAAATTTTTCATGGCTTATATAACAATAAAAGTCCAACTTTGATAAGAAAAAATAAAATAATTCGAGAAAAACACATTATTCTGATCTACCAGAATTTTCACCAGAAAAAAGAATCAAAAAATAATGTAATAAAAAGCACATTGTTCTGCTGCTAATCTATTGTAAGCTCCGATTATATCATTCGTCGAATTCAAGAATGGCTTAACTCAAAATCGCATTTTTTTAAAACAAATTCCACCTGCAATCTTCCAATTTCCCTTCACTATCTCTGAGCAAGACAGGTCATAGACTAAGATAGTGATGATTCCTGAAACATTTTAATGATCAAATAAAGTAGGTTATAGATATCCAAGGAAGTAAAAAAAAGATACATTAATTTACAATCTTGTAGCACTGCAATAGAAAATATTCCTAATGGGACTTACCTCATTTATCCCTAGTACTCTTTAAAGTTGTCATAGGGAGATAATTTTTCTTTATGTCAAAAATTTCATTTTACTTCATCTGTCGCTCCTTTTTTCTTTTAGCTTTAAAATACTGTTTATTATTTCTTGTCGTTCCAGTTGTCCCAGCTTTGTAGATAGATGTTTCTATTCTTCAGTAATAATTTAACAATATGAATATATTTTTCTGCCATTTTTTTTATTCTTTAACTAGCTGTATATCCCGGTTTCACCCGGGGAATTTCATTCTTCTAATAAACGTGAACAAATTTTAAGTGAGATCATAACGATTTTTATGACAATAAAGAATATACCCAGAGATTGGCTGAAGTTACGAAATTTTAATATGGACAGGTGTTCGCACCTAGTAAGAAAGATCCACTGAGCGAAATTTGGGGAATTTGGGAAAAACGGTATAGATTTTTATTAAGAAAAAACAAACTAACAGAATTTCATCTTTAAGCTGCATAACCCGGTTTGATCGGGGAATTTCATTTTTCTAATGAAACAGTTGATTTCGTAAAAAACCATTGTTAAGTGAGTTCATTACGATTTTTATAACAATAAAGAATATCAGCTGAAGATCGGCTGAAGTTATGCAATTTTAATATGGACAGGTGTTCGCACCTGGTATGAAAGATCGGCTTGCCTAAGCCTCTGTGGCGCAAGGCGGGCCTCGTATTCCTGGGCAGACTCAGTTTCCCGCGATTCTGCCTGTCTAAGCCTCTGTTGTTCAATCGTATTTTGATGTTTGTCGAGAGTTTCAGTTGCTCGTATTTGACGTTGTTTTTTAGCTTTTGAGCTCACTACTCCTGTTGAATCTCGCTTCTTAGGAGGCATTTATAAAAAATAAATTCACCATACATGTAAATAAACGTATTGTAATGTTAAAAAAAAACAAAAAAACATATGGTTCAAAAATCCCAGAACTCGACTCCTACCTAGGGACGGTCTTACCGGGCCTTGTTGTCCTCTTCAAAATCTATAAAACGATTTTTTAGGCCGTTTTTTCGACTCAAACGGTCGATTTTGTAAAAAAAAAACATTGTAAAGCGAGATCATGACGAATTTTTTAACAATAAAGAATATACCAAGAGATTGGCTGAAGTTATGCAATTTTAATATGGACAGGTGTTCGCACCTGGTATCAAAGAACCACTGAGTGAAATTTGGAGAATTTAGGACAAACGGTATGGATTTCTATAAAGAACAAACAAACAAACAGAATTTCAACTTTATTTATATAGATTTATTAATTGTAGGCTTTAAGGTTCTTGAGCCTTTTATTGTCAGTTTATATTATTCTTCAGGGATTCATCCTGGAATAATTAAAGCATTTAATAATATTATATTCCAGGCATTAGCTGCTGCTGCTGCTTTTATATCATTCATCAATGTGTTTGGTGGATTTATCGTTACTAAAAGGATGTTAGATATGTTCAGAAGGTAAATAATGTTGCATATTAAATGTTTTATTTATTTTTTTATTAAACTGTTTATTTTTATAACCAAATAATTTTGTTTAAAGGCCTGGAGACCCACCAGATTATAACAGCCTTTATTTGGTACCAGGTGCTGCATTATTAGGTGGTTATGCATTAGGGGCCCTCTACGCTTACCCAGAAATTCACCACATGACATCTCTCGCTGCTTCTTTGTGTTGCGTTGGCGCCCTTGCAGGTCTAAGCTCTCAAACTTCAGCTAGAGCAGGAAATAATTTGGGTATTGTAAGTAATTTAATGTAGGATAGTCATTTTGACAATAAAAATGCAAAGTTTTTATTTTTAATAAATAATTCTATAATTCTGCTAGTAAAACAGAAAATAAAACTATGGATTACAACTGTCAAGTTAACCATTGTTATTATGCTTAACTTGCTAATTTTGTATTTTATATAACTAAAATTATTCTTTTACTCATAAAAATATTCAGTTTCCAAGTAATATGACTTTTTTTAAACTATCTTAAGAAAACATGTGCCTCATTATTTATTCAAAACAATTCATTCTTTTCCGCTTCCTTCAAGATTGGCGTTACCGGTGGTATTGCTGCCACCCTAGGGTACCTAGGTCCTGACATGGCTACGCTGATGCAGATGGGAGCGTGCATGGGAGTTGGTGGACTCATTGGTTCCTTAGTTGCTAAGAAAATTCAGATTACAGACTTACCTCAGCTCGTTGCAGCATTCCACAGGTGATATTTTGTTTTAATAACCAGATTGAAAAATCAAAAAAAATATTTATTAATATATCATAAAAGTGGAAATTGTCATTATTAAAAGAAGTATTTGGGTATCGTATGAGTTATCCAAATGATTTCCCAATAACCAAGTGAACCAAACATATTTAGAAATCACTTGTGTTGGGTTTTTCGAGCAAGGAATTTGTGAATGTGTGTATAATAGTCCTTTTAACTCAAGTGCTTTACTGTCACTCTGTTCTACATTTCACTAAGCTCTAAGAACATGATTGAATGGTGCTAAAAGCTATAACAATATGATAGCCTTGGAGTTGTATCTATATAGCTGATATAAGGCTGTCAATCTGGCTTTGGCTCTGATTTATTTAATTTTTATTGTATATATTTAATTTTCACATTTCCTTTTCCTTGCTTCATTATTTCTTCTTAAAGGTTATAATTTATTTAAATTTATATTAAAGTTAAACTTGGTTATTTGATCTTGCCATAAATATTTCCTGCTTGAACATTGTATGGTTGTTTGCTAGTGATTTTTATTCTTTGGAATTGAAAAGATACTTCGGAACTACAATATTTTTCCTTTAAAATTTATTTATTTATTTTATTTTTTATATTACTTTTGTTTTAATGTTAAGGGGATACCCCCTAACCCAGGTCCAGGTTTCTGCTTCATATGTCATGATACTTAATACTATACTTTTATAAATATTTTTTTTTGTTTTAGGGATTATATTTTTGTTCCACAGTATTGAATTAAGCATCGATAAGGTCCTTTTCGCATCCGAAATTCTCCTCTTGATCTCTTTATCACATGAGACATCCAACTCAATTAAAGACCCACGGTATTTAAAATGTTTGACTCTTTACAGAGCCTGTCCTGGGTGCAGTTCCATGTCCTCACTACTGGATGACATGAATTCTATCTTCTCAGCATTAATGGCTGGTTCACAATTTTTGTATTCTTCATATAGCTTTCTTAACATGTATCCAGCATCTTCTGTATCCTGAGCAATGATGACTTGGTCGTCCGCAAATGATAAATTATTGAGGGATACATTTTCTTTCAACTGGATCCCACCGGTTTGTATTTCTTCCTTCACCCTTTCAGACATATTATAAGAAAAATCTTGAATAGGGAGGGAGATGCATAACACCCCTGGTGGTGTTTTCTTTATACATTTCTTTTATTATGTCTATTAGATCTGTATTATTGCCTGAATTTTGGAAAGCTTGCCCTAACAATTTTAGTGGGACACTATCATACACTTTCTAAGTCAATAAATATTAATTCAATGTCACGAGAAACGGTTTGATTTTTCTCCAACAATTGCCTCAGGGTGAAAATATGGTCAATGCATGATCTTCCAGCTGTAAATCCGCATTGGTCATCCAATCCTCTGAATTTATCTTCTAATCGGTTTCATATGATTTTCCCTAGTATTTTCATATAGGGATTTGTAATAAAAATTCCCTTTTTTTATTTTCTGTATAATAAAATCCCCTTTTATTATTTTCTGTTCCCTTTTTTATGTATTGGGCTAAGGTAACCGATCTTCATTTCTTTTGGTATTGGATCACCCTCTAGTATTCTATTATACAATTTTGTTAGAATTGTTGCTAGTTTTTTTTCTCTGTATTTTAATAGCTGGAAGTTGATTCCACTTGAACCTGGTGCTTTATTATTTTTCCCCCAGTTGAATTCCTTTTTGACTTCTTTCTGATCTACTGTGATTTCTGTCCCTTCGTATTGCCAATTATTATCTTCTCTGAATGGAAAGAATTAATAGAAATAATTTTAAAAAATATTACTTAAAAAAAATATATTTATTCAAAGGGAAGAATTATTCGTAATATAACACCAACTTATGATTATTTCTCATTTAGGCCATTTTGTTTTAAAGAACACAAAAGTTAAACTTTTATCCCACAAAAGTTTGAAGCCTAGGTATCATATCCTGAATCATCTTTAAAAAGCAGCTGGTTATATCTTTCATACTCCGATTGTTACAGTAATCCACTGTATTTAGTTTCATCATAATGACCTATTAACTTTTTGGCTTTGGTATAATTGGCTCTCTTATTTTGTAAATCTACTTAAATAATTATTGCAATATAATCTTATAAGAATCACTCATTACAAGAATGTTTCAATGATGATTATAGCCTGGTTGGATTGGCTGCTGTTCTGACATGTGCTGCTACATTTATTCATGACTTCCCTACCTTGGCAACTGACCCAGCAGCAGAAGTTATTAAGACTGCATTATTTTTGGGAACAGTAATTGGAGGTGTAACATTCAGGTAATATTTACTACTACAGGGTTTTTGAACTGTTTTAAGAACACTCTTTAAATTTTTTATGTAGTATTTATTAATTCATAGCTAACTGATAAGTCCACTTAGGTGGATGCAATTATGTTTAATCTAAATAAAACTATTTTTATAATACTAGATTACCATTTACCTTATAAATTATTATTGTTTCATTCATGTATATTTATATAAATGACTATTTTTTTTATTTTATTAGTGGATCACTTGTGGCTTATGGAAAACTCCAAGGCTTACTGAATTCTTCTCCTCTCCTTCTGCCTGGACGACATGCTATGAATGCATCTTTGCTAGCCCTTAATGCTGCTGCAATGGGCTACTTCTTTATTGATGGTAGCCTCACCGGAGGGTTGGCCAGTTTAGGAGCAGCTACCGCATTGTCCACCACGATGGGAGCCACTCTGACTTCAGCAATTGGAGGTATGAACTTATGAACTGAAAATGATAAGAAAAAATCAGGTGCGTTGTGCGCACCACACAACTTTCACTTAACAACTCATTCAGATTAGAAATAAACATGTTTTGATAAAAATTTAAATGCCATTCCTCAAATTCACACATTTCTCTACAGTCATTTACTTATTTTTTTTTGTATTTGCTCTCTAAAGTACACTAAAATGTTTTATTGTTAAATTGGCAATGCTAGCATAACACTCCTTCGCCTCTGATTTTATAATTCTCTATTTAGTTGTTGAAAACTTCATTTAGTTATCATGGAAACAAATAATTTCCATCAAATATACAGGGTGTCCCAAATTTAAATGGCAAAACTTCTGGAACTTATAGGGGACTGAAAAACTAAGACAAAAATTCCTTTAGAGATTTGCTCGTTTTTGCTTAGTTTTAGAGAAAATCACAAAAAAAGAAACAAAACAAGTTTTCATTTTTATACTTATTTATTTACATTTATATTTATGTTATGTTCTTTTTAATGTAAATATTGCTCAAAATGTTGTCCTCTTGCACCAATCCAAGAGCACATGACATGACAGGACATCTAGCACTCCATTGATAAATTGCAGCTAAACATTGTTCTGATGATATTTGGTGCACTGCATCTATGATTCGGTCTCTTTATTTCTCATTTGAGTTGATTGACACCTAATAAACTTCCTATTTCAAGGTTCCCCATATGAAGAAATTGATGGGTGTCATATCAGGTGATCTGGGTGGCCAAGGTACTACTCCTCCACGTCCAATCCATCTTTGTGGATAATTTATATCCAGCCAAGCTCGGGCAGCTCTGCTATAATGAGCTGGACATCCATCGAGTTGGAACCACATTTCAATCCACTGTTGTAAGGGAATGTCATCTAAATAATTAGAAAAGTCGTTCTCCAAAAAATGTGTGAATGTGATTCCATTCAATCTTTCAGGTAAAAAATATGGTCCCACCAGTAATCCGTTCCAAATTCCAAGCCAAACGTTAATAGCAAATTCATGCTGAAACCTATTCTCTCTAATAGCTCTGGGATTTTCAAGAGCCCATATATGATAATTTCTTTGATTAACAATTCCTCCTCTTGTAAAGGTAGCTTCATCAGTCCATATAATTTTTAATGGAAATAAATTATAAACGCGAATTTTTTCAAGAAACCAGTTACTAAAATTCAATCTCTTGACATAATCTTGATGTAATAAATTCTGAACTTTTTGAAGATGGTATGGGTAGCGATTATCACCTTTCAAAGTTCGCCATATTGCTTGCCGCAATATTCCTAATGCAGCAGATGCTCTTCGGATACTAGTCTCAGGATTGTTATCGAAGTGGCGTTGGACACAATTTCTTCTCCGATAATCTGCTCTTATTGCTGCCTGGAATTGGTCGCCTTGATTACTTATTAAGAATGACCCAGTCTCTCGTAGTCTATTAAAAGTTAACGGAAAGACTCGTCGATTAGGCACTCTTCTATTTGGAAATCGGCGCGCAAACTCCCGCACCGCTTCTAAAGCATTACCGTTACAGAAACCATCAGCGTATTCAACATTAGAATATGTACGCGGCATTGTGGCTGATGCTATTCACACAAAAATATCTGAGTCACTGACTGAAGACTGATTTAGGAATTATAATCCTAGAAGGAATTTTCAATCATCAAAAGTAATTTTTTTAATATATATTTGTAATTTTTGATTTAGGGGCTGACATGCCAGTGGTAATAACTGTTTTAAACAGCTATTCTGGATGGGCTCTTTGTGCAGAAGGTTTTATGTTGAACAACAACCTCATGACCATCGTTGGTGCATTAATTGGATCTTCTGGTGCAATCCTGTCGTATATCATGTGCAAGGTACACCTCCATCCAATCACTACTTACTTCAAAACATAGAATGATTAATAATTTATTAAATAGCAGATAATAATTTATGAAAATGTTTTTGTTTCTAGGCTATGAATAGATCGCTTCCTAATGTCATATTGGGAGGATATGGAACATCATCAACTAAAGGTGGGAAACCAATGGAAATAACTGGAACACATACAGAGGTTACCGTGGATAATGTTGCTGAAATGATTGCCAATGCCAAAAATATAATTATTACTCCAGGTGGCTATTTATTATAAATTAATCTAATTTATTTTGATGGTTTTTATTGAGCAATTTTATTGTATTTACTTAGGTTATGGATTATGTGTTGCCAAGGCTCAGTATCCACTTGCGGAAATGGTTGATTTATTGAAGTCTAAAGGGAAAAAAGTACGCTTTGGAATACATCCTGTTGCCGGTAATTATTATGTTTTCACTTTTTTTTGCGTGTGTGATTAACAAACCATTTTAATTCATATTTGTCAACTTCTTGTTACAAGTTTTCAACAAGATCACATCTTTTGGACATAAACCCTTAAAATGGTTTAAGTTTAGAAAAATGTTGCTCCTTATTTTTTTTTTTTATTTTTTTTTTTATTGTTATTAATTTATGATATATAAAAAAATTTAAAAACCAATGCTTAAGTTCTTCACTTTAAATATCCAGGATTAAATTTTTAGTTGAACTTTTTTTTTTTCAGTCATTTTAACTCGTTAGAAAAATATTCATAAATCTGTTTTGATTCTAGGACGTATGCCGGGACAACTCAATGTCCTATTAGCTGAGGCCGGTGTTCCTTATGATGATGTCCTTGAAATGGAAGAAATAAACGATGATTTCTCTGAAACCGATCTTACTCTTGTGATTGGTGCCAATGATACTGTCAACAGTGCCGCTGAAGATGATCCCAATTCCATTATTGCAGGAATGCCGGTTCTTAGAGTTTGGAATTCTGAACAGGTAAATTATTTCAACTTGACATTAATAATAATAATAATAATAATAATAATAACCTTTATTTGTATAAAAAAAAAACATAATAAAAAATATACAATAACTTTATACATGCAATATTTATAAATGTACTATTTTTAAATAATTTCTATAATATTTTATCAACCAATGTAACTGAGCTCTGAACTCTATTTATCAAAACATATAATTTACCAAACGGTTTCCTGTAATTAGTGGTCAACTTTTAGACTAAACCTTTGGGGGGTCCAGTTTTATTATCGTTTACTCATTCAATCTGTCTCTCAATTCCAGTATTACAAATCTTTTATTAACTTCTAAGAAATATTAGTAAAATGAAGATCTGATATTTCTTAATTTTATAAATATATAATTAAACACAAAAAAGAAGAAAACTAACTTGAGCCCAAACATAGTTATTCCTTTCATGTTCTAATATTTTTTAATTTTCAGGTTATTGTTATGAAGCGTTCCTTGGGTGTCGGATATGCAGCAGTAGACAACCCAATCTTCTATAAGCCGAATACCAGTATGCTTCTAGGAGATGCAAAAAAGACCTGTGATATGCTTCTCAATAAAGTAAAACAAATTTATAACGAATCTCCCGCTGCATAAGTCAAAACTGAAAGATCTGTAACTTTAGTCAATCATCATGGCATTTTCCCAAATCTTTGTTGCCAATCTCTATGGCTGATTTTCAAACAAGCCCTCAAAATCATAGGCATCACTGTTTTTTTTTTTTTTTTTTTTTTTTTTTTTTTTTTTTGGAGTTGAGTTGAGAGATTTTCTGAAATCAGCTGTGACGGTTCCGGAAACATGTAGTAATGTATTGCTTATACGATAATGTGATTCAATTATTTGCACTTGAAAATAATTCTATTCCTTATGATTAAGTTATCTTTTTTATAAATACCATTGTTTGTGAATTTAAAGAAATCGTGGGTTATTTTGTTTTGATTCAATTTCGATGGTCGTTGAAAGGTTGATTTTGTTGTTACATGCATTATTTGTAATATAGTCCTGTCTATGGTACAAAAATGGGCCTTCATAATCAAGTAGTTATCCGCGGTATTGTGTATAGTCATGAACATTACCTTAAGAAACAAGATGAGACTGAGTATTTATGGCCTGTTAAATATAGATAATATTCCGACCTTGTAACAATCTGTATAGAAGTGAAGGAATGTTTTAAGTCTGATTTATGCAAATGAAATAGTGTGCCTGTTTTAAAATATTTTTGAGGTTTGATGATAAAATTGGTATGGTTGTTAGCTCTCAATTTTACTCAAAATATTTATATTAAAAATTATATATTTTTAAAAGATTTATCTATTTTAATTGTATATTCTGTATAGTACTTAACAATATATAAATTTGATTTGTGCCATAACTTTAATTAAATCACTGATCCATGTAAAAAACAAATGAAAATTTTCTAAAATGACACAGGTTTGAAATTATTTTTACATACATGTTTTAGCTTTTATTATAAATTATTTTTACATATAAACACTCTCCTGCATTCGATAATAGTTAACTACATTCCATGTATGTTATTTTGTTTCTTATAATAAATTTTTAAATAAATGGATTTTTGAAAGATTTATTTATTTATTTATTTATTAGTTCATTATTCATTTGTCATAAAATATGTTCATTATATCCTATGCATGCATTATTACTTTCACTTACCCATATATGAAATATATAGTAAGTGGAAGTATTGCGATCGTGAAAAAATTCGACTTCCGGTTTTCAACGGAAATACACGTTTTGGGGTCCCCTGAGTCGAAATGACCAAGTCCCGCAAAATGATCTGTGTGTGTGTGTGTCTGTGTGTGTGTGTGTGTGTGTGTGTGTGTGTGTGTGTGTGTGTGTGTGTGTGTGTGTGTGTGTGTGTGTGTGTATGTGAACAGACTAGCTCAAAAACTATTAACCGTGCGATCCTGAAATTGGGTATTTAGTGTAGGTATATGCCCGCGATGTGACAGCATAAATTTCATCAAAATTACTTAAAGGGAGGGGGTACTTTACTTAATAACTTTTTAGGTTTTTTTCGATTTTCTCAAAAACGGCTCTAACGATTTTGATTAAACTTAGTATTTGATCTATTTATATGCCCGAGATATGTCTCTAAAGATTTCATCAAAATTGATCAACCGCAGGGGGCACTTTACTTAATAAATTTTGTATCATTTTTACGTGCTTTTTTTATTTACTCAAAAACGGCTTTCACGATTGTGACCAAACTGGGTATTTGATGTATGTATATGCCAAATATGTGATAGCTAACATTTCATCAAAATTGATCAACCGAAGGGGGGACTTTACTTAATAAATTTTGTATCATTTTCACGGGGGTTTTTATTTACTCAAAAACGGCTTTAACGATTAATAAAAATAAGATATGAATGTAGAAAAATGTGTGACTTTGGGAAATGATATTTAACAAAACACGTCAATTTCTTATCTAAGTAAGTTGGTAAGTGAAAGTTGTGTGTTGCGCGCACGCACCAGATTTTTTTTTATTTTTAAATAATGTTATACAATTAAAAATAGTGGTAATGTGTATTCATTACATTTGTTTAACTGCATGATTTTTTTCTTTTCCTTTAGATTCCAAATGACTAGGCCTCTTAATACTCAAATCATGAACTGAGAAATTTTGTTTTGAAGAATTGAAAACAAACAGTTTTTATTTTATTAGTTCATTTGGAGGATACCGTTACTACTATATGTTACTAAGTGCTAAAGAATCACACAAAAAATCAATAAGAAAAACCTATTACATAGTAACTTATAATACTTTTCTGATACAGCTGGCAATAGACATAGATAATGGTCTGTAGTCAATGCTACTTGAAATGGTTAATAGTTAAACTAGAGCTTCTGGATACCTTAGATTTGGATCAGTAACAGCTAGACACACAGCACAACATAAAGACTTTTCGATATTCTTTTGTTGAACTCCTTAAAATATAATTTAATCTATAAGGTAGTTATGGATAAATAAATCATGATCTCGTTGAATCGTCGTTAACCTGATATCCCTTGCTATCTTCTTGCGCACTTTCCCTTCTGTGAGTACTCATATGCCCTGCTATCAAACAAGATTTCGTCCTATTCCTTTTTAAATCCACCTCGGCAGAAAAAAAAATAACACCAATTTGTCAATATAGACTCCTCAATATGCCTTACGTATGAATTGTGATTCTACGTACTATACTGCATCAACTGTTGATGCAATTGTATGCATCAGCTATTCTTCAAATATGAACAACTAAAATTTTTATGTCTCTAAGTTCATAATCCTTGCATTGAATTAGCCACCATAAATCCAGATTTTTATTCTTATCTTACCATTTGTAAAGATCTACTATTAATACTTATATGGGATGGACTGAATGCTCATAATATTGTAGATAAATTTTAATTAAAATTACAATAGCTAATAACAATAGAGCAAATCAAATGTTTTAAATAAGCCAACTGATCAGACCAGCTTTTAAAATCTTGAACTTATTTTCATCCCTTTAGAATGAATGTAAATAATTCTTATTTATAAAATGAGTATTTCAGAATGTTGAAATTCTTTCCTCAAATGGATTTTGTCCTGTAAAATGAATCCCTAAACGTACAAGAATTATTGAATGACTATTGATGGTTTTAGTTTAAAAAGAAATTTTGATTTTCCTATCATCTAGAATAAAAAACAAAATTTCAACTCAGAGAGATCCTGAGCCTCCTCTGAAGATGCATTTTCCCTATGGTCCCATGATATTGGACAGTGCATCAGTTTTTAGACAATGTGATGAAGTGAATGAAATTCAATCAAATGTTGAATCCAATGCTTGAAGTGGCCTAATAAACTGCACAGTTATTACTGGTATTTATTGCTCTAAAAGAGGTTATTCATCAGAAGAAAATAGGACGGATCGAAATTTTAGTGTTCATAGTTTACACAATTCATTAAAAAATAATAAAATAAAAAGTGCCTTTGAGAAGACAGATTTACACTAACGACATAATTTAAAAGATGGAAACTTCACAAATCAAAATTTTTAACTAAGGATATGATTTTTGGTGTGTTTTTGGCCACATAAAAAAATAATATTGAGACTTGTACAGTTTTAAATCTGGAAATGAAAATTTAGAACATGGTTTCTTAAGGAAAGATAACCTATTAATGCATGCACCATAGTTAAATAAACGTAAAATTTTTACTAACTTAACATTTTACACCAACAATTTAATTTTTTTTAGAAGAAGGATTTTTTTTCTTAAAAAATAATTGTATCATGGAATGGAAAGTTTCGGAAATTGGTTCTGTTCGGTATTAACACGACAAAGGAAGACCACAAATGTATGTACCTGCACGGGACGAACAAAAACTCCGACCTCTGAAATATACCATACCAAAGGTCTTCTAACTACGTCCCTAAATAAAATAAAATTAATAATATAATTTACTGATTATTAAACAATACAAGATTGTTATTGAACAGATATTTTTATTTAACAAACAATTAAAAGCAACACTATAACTCATAGGTACTCAAATTAAATCATACTGATAAAAAACCAATAAAACTAATTAAATCAAATTATTTTAATGTAATAGAACATTTTACCATGAATGATATTATCAAGCTAACCGGTCGAGTTGACCAGACTGACAGTGACAATGAGATAAAATTTATTGAGTAAAGTGCCCCCTCAGTTTGATCAATTTTGATGAAATTTTGATGTCACATCACGGGAATATACATACATTAAATACCCAGTTTGATCAAAATCGCCAAAGCCGTTTTTGAGAAAATCTAGAAAAACGTAAAAATTAGACAAAATTCATTAAATAAAGTACCCCCTCTAATTGATCAATTTTGATGAAATTTTTGGGTATATACATACTCCAAATACCCAATTTCAGGTTCGTACAGTTTATAGTTTTTGAGCTAGTCTATTCACACACACAGAACATTTCGTGGGACTTGGTTATTTGGACTCAGGGGACCCCAAAACGTGTATTTCCGTTGAAAACCGGAAGTCGAAATTTTTCACGATCGCAATACTTTCCCTTACTAAATATTTCATATATAGGTAAGTGAAAGTAAAAAAAAATGATCGTTCCACACTTTTATTGAATACTGGGTTTCAGGTATTCATCTCACAGTTTCCTTATTCTAATCTTCGCATACCGCCTCCCACTTTGTAACCGAATGATAAAGCAGACAACATACACAGCGATTTTATAATTATTTATTTACATCTTTTGTAGTAAATGTATGATTTCGATTTATGTATATAATATCCTTTTAAATATGGGCATTACAGATATCTCAATACGCTTTCCGTGAAAAGAATTTTTATTTATCAACTAAATAGCAGAATGTATAATAGTAGTTCTCAAAAAAATGTTACATGGTTATAATCTTATTATAAAAGACATTCAATCATTTAATTCAGAAATATATCTTCTGAGATTGGGGGCACAACCCCAAAACGTAAACAAATTACGTTATAAGAAAATAAAGAAAAATAATAAGAATACATTGCTACGAGTAATAATTCATTATTAAAAAACGTGAAATCTTCCTACTAAATTAGAAGATAAAGAAAAGTTTTTCTTTTTCGGCAACAACTTTCTTAATAATTCATCAAATGCAATTATTGAGCCACCATTTAAAGATTTCTATTTTAATCAGGTTCCTTAATTTCCTGTAAAACATATATAAATTGATGGAAAACGGAATATTATTAGCCTCGTTACAATTTATATTAATTACGTTAATTTATATTTATATTAATTACAATACTAATTAATTACGTTATATTAATTTATTCCCTATAGGTCACTGTTTAAATCAAAACGTGAAAAATTAAAAAGCTTATTAAATTATCAGTTATAGCCCGGTTTCCTTGATACATTTTCCATTTTATAAAGAGTTTAAATTTACAAAATAATCAAAAATTACATTATTTTACGTGAAAAAGGATGAATAAAAGAAACTTTTTTTCACAAAGTTTTCCCTTGTGATCCCAATCATTCTCAAGCCAATATTTTCGTGTTTGATTGAATTATTAACAAAGTTATGGCCTACCGAAAAAAAAAAAAAAAAAAACCTTTAAGAAATAATATACAAGATAAATACTCGAAAACAGCGCTGTTTCCAATAGTAACCACTTATTCATTATGAAATGACTTAAAGGTAATTGATAAGTCTTGATATTCTATTGTTGCCTCATGTATGCATCAGAGAAATATTGTCTTCTTCTGGGGTTTTCCCCCATTTCCCAATTAAACTGAGAACAATTATGACCTCATTGACGTGGCTCTGCTGCTCAAGGACTTCTATAGTTTTGAGCGAATAAAATTTTCTTTTCTTGATGACGTTTTTTCCAGCTATTTCTGGGTATGAATTGGTTCTGTTACTGGAGAAGAAGAAAAACTATGACTCAATCACCAGGTATTAAGAAAGAAATGAAATGGCGTACCTTCTAACCAAAAAAAAAAAAAAAAAAAAAAATAATAATAAATAAGATTTTGTGACTGACTTATATATCTTTCGCAATTTATTTTACTTTTTTGCTAACTATAATATGGAGGCTTTAATAACTAATTTCATAGGTATTCCACCATGTCTTAGAAGTAAATATAATGTAACCAAATGTATTCGTAAATACAAATGGATACTATATATATATATATATATATATATATATATATATATTATTTACGGGAATCATTAAATTCGGATAAATAAAAATATTCCAAAAGTTTCTTGTTGAATGGTATATTCTCAGTGGCTCATGAATTAATTTTATCAATGGACGCTGCTGCTAATGACATGTGGGCGATGCCATTGACCTTGGGGGTTAATAAGCGTTCTCTGTTTTGTTTACTTTAAAAATTTTAGTCATTTTCATTTCAGATTATTCCCCAAGTTTTTAAAATATATTTTTCTATATATGAAAGTTTTTGTAGGCTAAGTGATCATATATATCTATTAAAAAATGTTCCTTATTTAACTAGAAATATAAAAATACCATCATGTATCTTCATTAAAGTGTTCAGTGCACAGAATAAGTAAGACTGGGTAAAAAATAAATTTTACTGAGGCCGTTCCGAAGAAAAAAATATTTTTGTAAAAATTAGAACGAGGTCCGATAAAAGAATATTTAATTACTTTCTTTTTAATGTCTATTATTTTACTATGCATATTATGGGACATTTTCTGATAAAACGACAAAGGCGTTTTTTTTAAGGAGGGGGGGGTGGGAATTCAGCACCAAAATAGCATTTAGAACAGTAGTTTTGGAGAAATAATAAGTAAAAACCAGTTATTTTCTTTTAAGAAAATGTATAATAAAACTTTAAAAAGTTCCAAATTTTCATTTTAATATAAGACTCCTCTATAATTTTTAAATTTAATTATAAACTAGGTCTTCGACGACTTCAATGCGTAGTAATTTTCCGATCTCATAACTTCCCCGTCAGAAAGATATGCTGATAACAAAACTAGGACAGATATTCATAAATAAATAAAATTTTTGACCTTAATGCACTATAAAACGTAGATCATTCTTGCCAAGAGAGGTAGCTTTAAAAGAAACACTAATTGTTTTCTATTACTTATAACTTTTTCTGCATGTCCATTAAAATTTTTGTTAGGGTTTAGAAACAATTCGATTTTTCAATGATAGCAAATCCGCTACACAAATCAATTTAAATACCTTTATTGGGATCTCCCATTTGTAAAATTGTATCATTGCAATGACAAAAATACTCTCGTGACGTCAAAGCATAACTCCTTTAGCGAAAATATTTCAAATCTTATCTGCGATGCCAACGTTTCGGGATTTGTTGACCTTTGATAATTTTATTTATCTGAAATAGACAAACAAAATCTTTCGCATAAACAAGAATTAAAACTCTATACATAACATACTCTATTCACAATAGATGTAACAGGATTCTTTCAGTGCAGCTACATTAACAGTGCATTGGAATAATGATTTTTCATTGATGTATGTAAATGAAAACATAAAAATATTTAAGCCTTATTCAGTAATATACCTATATAAAAATCAGTCGCTGAACGAAACAAATGGAGGTCTTTAGTGGTTTAGATTTCCGGACCCTTACAAAAAAAAAAATTCAACTTTAAAAACTATAAATTTAAAATTTCATCTTTCAAGTTTTAATACCCTCAAACTCTTATATTGACAACTTTGGAAGAGTTATAAACATTAATGTCGGTATATGGGACACAAACAACTATTGCAACCTATTCTCTTATCCACGCCATTCTCTATAACTCACGATCTCGTTTTCTCATCTCTTGTGCTAGGTTATTTCCTTTTGTATATTTTTATTTAATTAGTGACCTTAATTTTATTAACTTTATGTTGTTGTCATTTCGAGAGAACTTTAGAAATGCAGCTTCTGGTAACGGACTATTTGGTACCGTTTATTGTGAAGAACCCCCTGTTTAATTATTCCTTTTAGCAAGCGAAGCGGACGGGAGTGGAAAAATAGGATTAATTACAGCTAAACAAGGCCATTTTTAACTAGCGGTCACATAACCAGTCGAAATAGACCACCCTACGAAGCCGCTGTTCCGAAGCTTATAAAATATACTACATATTTTATTATTTATTATTTCTTGTAGCCTTATAAATAATTTAAATGAATTACTGTAGGTTATTTCATTTTTATAATTTTTTTAAAAAATTTTTATAAATTTTTATAAATATTAGCAAAAACGTAGATCTTATCAGTCTGTCATGTTAAAAACATCGCGGCTAGCACTTTGTGTCCAAAAAACCGATAACCGCAATGGCAAATTTCAATTCTCATTAACTTTTTCTTACAATTGACATTAAATTTCAATCTCACAATCTCTGGGAAACATAAACTGTTAATACCGATTATTCAACTTGAAATAAA
Source organism: Aelia acuminata (assembly GCA_911387785.2). Classification (NCBI taxonomy): domain Eukaryota; kingdom Metazoa; phylum Arthropoda; class Insecta; order Hemiptera; family Pentatomidae; genus Aelia; species Aelia acuminata. Next base: position 77,054,949 of record OU426982.1, read on the forward strand.
GGAATTGAGTTAACCAAGTCATTATAAATAAATATCGAGTTAGAAGATGTTAGAATTTCTAACGTAACTATTTTGTTTTCAGGATTGGTCCTCTGCACCCTGGCTTATTTCAAATCATACTATACACGACATACCCCCCCCCCCCCCCCAATTTTAAGGGGCAACTACTTACACTCTAACTGTGACATAAACTGACGTTTTATAAATACCTTTAAAATACATCGTTAAAGGAGAAATTAAATGTCTTAACAGTTGTTTTTAGACATTTTTATTTAAACTTTTAGCCTCTAAAATTTTTACACATCTGTGAGAATATTGTTTCGCCCCCCCCCCAATAATTTGGTGCTGGTGACACCCATGCATCCATTCACTTTCCTCTTCCCTGCTATCCTTTCAACCACCACGTTGGGTTAAACGTCAGTTGTCTAGAGACCTTCTATAGTAATAAATATAGAACTTTTCAAAATTAGCAAGAAACTAGAAACGATAAAAAAAACATTTTATAAAAAAAATTAAACCAACTTCGAAAACTAGGAACCAGTAAAAATAAATGCACTGAAAAGTATGAAATAATTACCTTCTGATTTTTATGAATACGCAGCAAAATTGAAAATCGTATGAAAAGCGAAAAAATGCATTAAAACGGATAATTTTATTTTGATTAGTACGAATATAAACTAACTGTTAATAAAAATTATTAAATTAAAATATTAAATACCATGTTCAATACTTAACAATCTTTTTGGAGGCGGCGCAAAATAGAAAATCTATAGAGAATTTTAAGATTTTCCTAATTTTTAGTGTTAACAATTTTAAATTTTGCGCCGCCTCCGAAAAGATTGTTAAGTATTGAACATGGTATTTAATATTTTAATTTAATAATTTTTATTACAGTTAGTTTGTATTCGTACTAATCAAAATAAAATTATCCGTTTTAATGCATTTTTCCGCTTTTCAAACGATTTTCAATTTTGCTGCGTATTCATAAAAATCAGAAGGTAATTATTTCATACTTTTCAGTGCATTTATTTTTACTGGTTCCTAGTTTTCGAAGTCGGTTTAATTTTTTTTATAAAATATTTTTTATTTTAAACTTTTTATTGGCGAAAGATAATTTCTAATATAAGGCGGAAGGAAGCAATGCGTTGATTTCTAAAAAAAATTCTCTATACTTTTTTTTTATACAGATTTTAAGTGTGTTTTGAAATGATTTCAGGTTTTCGAAGTCGTTTTTATTTATTTATTTTTTAATTTTTTAATCGGTATCCTTCTTTAGATACTACAAGTGAGTTTGGTTCATTGGTTGGTTGTTCTATCCATGGTGGGAAGGTCGAGATCTATTCCGTGGGTCCCTGGCGAAATAAAAGTCAGCCCACCCAGGTAACGCTATACCATGTTCGTCTATCCCAGGTCTTTATATTATAATTATATAAATTTTAATCAACTTTGTATTATAATAGTCACATTATCAATTTTATGAATATGCACAGAAATTGAAAATCGTTTGCGTTAGGTGCAGTACACACCTTTCAACACCCTGTCTACTTTGATTTTTTGTAAAGACCAATGTTCCATCTGGAAGACACATACAACTTTTTTTCCACAATAACAATCTTTTTCCTTTGCGGAATATTCTCTTCGGTACTTGTTTCTTACATACATACATTACATACATACATACTTACTTACATTACATACATCTGTGTTCCGAGAGGAGGTGTTCAGTTTTGCTCGGCTGTAACATGAATCCGGCAACTTCAGGATGTCGTAGGTATAGGAACAGTTGGGATATTGGCCGTTTTTCGACCAGTTTTATTGGTAAATATAATAAACAATATATACCTTTGTTATTTCGGTATCTGAGAATATGACTGCCTCGAAATGGAAACAATTCTTGACAAATGACTATCTTTAAGATTTTCGTCTCTAGGCTCGCTTATCGACTGCCACCCTAGGGACGTTATCGTAACTTAAAGAAAAAAAAATAGACAATTCACCATCATAGATGGAATGGGAGATGGAAGAAAATAATATTAAAAGTTTATAGAGGGACGTATTTATTTCATGACTGGAATAATAATAAGTCCATATTATGGTCATGTCCATATTATTTTATTAATTTTCAAACCAAATTTAAGCTTAGTTAGTAGTTATTTGTTATCTCAAAATCAATAATTTGGCACTTACAGCAATTTTCATCTAAACACCTCAATAGTTGCAGAAACATAATTAATTAATATTGTTAATTAATATTAATTAATATTAAGTAATCTGGATAACAAAACAAAAGTGTCACTCCAGAGTGAAGAATCCGCACAAGATTTTATGATTACATTGTATATTAATATCAGACAGAGATCGAGTGTATCCGGAAGCTGACAGAGGTGCCTGAATCTTTTGTTAAGGCCTTTAAATCAAATGAAAAAGATCTTTTCCAGGAAGCATTGAATTCCATTGTGCATAACGAGTGGAAGTCGGAAATCAAAATCCAATTTAAAACAATAATGGCTACGATTTTACGAATTTCTTTTAAAAAGGGTTATTAATGCTCGGCCTTACTTTAAATTCTATGAATTTTGTGGTTTTATGATTATGCTGTCCATCCGTCGTTTAGACATTCATTTAGGATTTTTTACTGTTATAGGTGTTTAGTGTGCTTTATTAATCTTCTTAAATCTATAAAAAAAATCTTTTAAGTAACCCAAAAAAATGTTCTTGAGTTTTATTTCTTGGCAAAATTTTTCAGAAACAGGGTCGAAACAACAATAACTTTGCCGGAACCATAAAGAAGTGTTTCATTTTTCAGAAAACGACAGCGATATTCCACTGATATTATATATCTTTATTAAAATCTATTGTTGAAAATTTATTTAAGGTTATGTATAAGGTTTGTTCCAACAAGCATTAAACCACGTCAATAACTAACACACTTCACATGTTCTCACCCACTCTTTTAATTCTGAATTTGATTGGTTTGTTTTCCCAACCGAGTCATCGACCATTAAAACATTATTGAGCATTGCTTGAAATCAACAAATCAAATTTAGAATAGAAAAAGGCGGGGATAGTACATGATCAGTTTGTTATTTATCAACGGGTTTTAATAGATTGTTGGAGCATACATTATGATATATATGCAATATGTTTTTCAAATAAGTAAATATTTTGAGCGATAATTAAATAATTATTTTCATGTTTTTTCCCAATAACGTTTTTAATAAATTAAGAACCCAAAAAATGTTTTAATGGGACCACATTGGGAAAATACTCTACAAGATGCAAAAGGTTTCGTTCCAATTGGTCCATCCATCTCGGAGTAATCGGTGGACATACATAGAAAAAAAAAAAAAAAGAATAAAAAGGCACATATGTATCGAATTGAGTAACCTCCTCTTTCGAAGTCGGTTAATAAAATACATCACATTTCCAAATTGATGTGCCACAACGCAGGAGCTAATCTGCAAGGGGTAATAGAATATTAACAACAATATTAAGGGTTGTACGAATATTCTTTTTTTGCATTTTCAAAGTATTTTAGCCCGTTCATTCCTTTATTCTCTTTATGTTCACAATAGTTTTTTGTACCTTACTAACGAAACAAACATTTCATTATTTAAAAAAGTAATAATAAAATATATTATAATTTTTTTTTTAATATTAAAAGTTATTTCGCTATTATAGAGGTATTCAGTTGGTTTCTATACTAATTTCGCGGTTCATCAGGTTGTTTACTGGATATAGTCACCGCCTTTTTTATGGACCAACTTTATTTTCATTTAAACATGGGTTTTGGGAATGATTAAACCCATTTTTTTCTGAGTCCCACAAGTTCAAGACCAATAAAAATAGCTATTAGTGGAGTAGGTTTATCCAAAAGCTTCCTTCGAATTTTATATAACCAGAATGATGACCGCAATTTGTTCTTTAAATAGTCAAAAAAAGACTACCACTATAAGGAACTGACCTTGTCCCGCTGAACTTGAACCAGTGGAAATGTACAGTATTCGTTGTAGTTTTCTGTTTATTGCATTTAACAAAATTAATTGCAATCCCCCTTGTTACAAAAACAATTTTAAAATAATTATTTATTTTTATGTTTTTATATACAAAGTAGGCTTAAGTTGCCTTGAGTCTTTGAGAGCTGAATATTTGTTAAACGTCTCACTTGAGTAGGAATACGTTCGTATCATGAAAACAACATTCTTCCTGTCCCAGTTTCATACCTCAATTGAGTAAAATCTAGTTCTAAGATATAGCTGGTAAAAGTTATAAATGCGTCTAAAGCGAACGGATTAGAGTTGTTAATTGTATTAAAATATTAGGCAGGCCATTGAGCAATTCAACTTCACCTGAAGGGAACAAATCAACAAGGTATTAAAAAATTATTAGAGGTATTTTGAAATGGGGAGCGGGGTAGCCCACTGGGTAAGGCAGTGGACTGCTGTGCTTAAGGTCCCGAGTTCGAATCTGACATGGCTTATTGATATCTTTATTATTCGCCACAGTTCGTCTCGTGGGCCGAGAGACCCTCCTGGGGCAAACCCAGCCTCTATAAAGTGGGTACCCTTAATTGAAAAATTAAGGGGAAAGAACCTGGCGGTTGAGCGTGATCACGGTCAAATCACCTCCTTGCACGACCGCTGACCAAGAAACAGTACTCTTCCTTACATAGTACTGCACCCAAGACCCTTTATGGGTTGTAGTGGTACAGGTTTAGGTTATTTTGAAATGAGATTTGTGATTAGTATTTTTAACAGAATGACCCATCTCTTGTTCAGGTATCTTTAAAAACAAAAAAGAAAAGTTGAAAAATATAAAAATACAATGTGACCTTTTTATTTTAAAAAAAAAACTGAAGTTATTATTTTTTTTTAAATCAATCTAATACAATTAGACTTATAACACTAGTACGGGTTTGAATAATTTTTATTAGTGTGAAGTAACAAAAATATCGAGCAGACAGTGAGAAAAAGAAAATAATGTAACTTAACAAAACAGTTCAATTTAAAATTGACTGAAAAGTAACTGTATAACTTCACTGATCAGCGCTACACTGTCTCATTAGTTAATCACTTACTTATTATACATAGTCTACCGTGGAAGGTTCTTGGACCTTTTGTGAACATATGGATATTTGAATATAGTGATTGATTATGTATAAATTAAAAGTAGGTTTGTGACAAAAAAAAAAAAAATTAAGTTATTAATTGTATTCTAAAGATCTTTGCTTTTTAACCACAAGTCAGAATAAATCCATTTTGGGGAGCCGCATACTATTATTATTCTGTATAAAACATTACTTTTTAATGTACGATATTTGAAGATTTGTAAATTGTATATTTCTTTTTATATTTAAATTTTCTTTGGGCACATTTACCATAGCATCGTCATTGAGTCATTTACCTATGTGTGGGGGGGGGGGGGGGATGAGCAAGGCTGTGCATTAGTACTTATAAGAAATAAAATATAACTTATAAATTACCGTTTAGAGATTCTTTTACCTTCCTAAAGAATTAATACGAAACCTCTATAAGGAGAAACGGTGAAAGCCTCGAACCGGAAACCAGTTGTGTCCTACGCAGGACGACCTTGTCTAACAGCATCTCCACTGCTCCAGTGTGAGAATATTTTAGTGCTACACATGTGACTTCCCATTTTTCATACCTCCTAAAGTAGTTTTAGTTCTTCCATTGAGATTTCTGGAGTACCTCCTTCAGATTCAGATTCCTCGGTTATTTCCGATAGGTATGGTTGAGCTTACGATTAAACTTGGAGAAATACGCTACCCTTCATTTTCCCTTGTAAATTACTTCAATCTTAATTATTTCCTTCTTAAGATTTCTAATTATTCTCAGCAAACCCTGGGTCATGACTAACAGCTCAGCATTGGAGTTGGTGATGGAATTATATATGGTTGCTGTTTTCCCGAACTCCAATACATCCAAAATCAAAGTGCTTAGGAAAGCTAAGTTTGTATGGTCATAAAGGGAGAATGAATGCTAGAAAATCGATGGCCAAAGTAAATTCTTATACTTCGGGGAAGAAAAAGTAGAGGACGGCCAGAGAATAGAAGTTGATGGGAATGAAGAAGTAATGGCAGCCAGGGGACTCAGCGAAGAAGACTGCCAAGACCGGATAAACAGAGAGGCTTAGGAGTAGAATACGATGTATGACAAACGTTTTTATAATATAGTTAACAAAAATGTGTATATTTTTTTCTATTTGTATTTTTATTTGCGAAAAATATTTATTCTATATTTAAAAACATCTTTAAAATGTTTTCTCTGTTTTGAACATGTATCAAGAACTGCAAAGGTAAAAAATATATTTTGTTTGTTGGATATGCATGTTCATGAAATGTCCTGTTAAAACAGAGATTGTTTAAGGGTTAAGGCATAATAATTTATGGCATATAACTGTAATTTATGCCATAAATTAATTGTCATGAAGATTACATCATCAGTAACTATTCCGTAAACAGATTTATCATTATTAATTTACATAGAAGTTTTAACTGAAACGAAAGCCACTAACATAGGCCGACACAACGGTGTTCGATGATAAGATGTTACCATTAAAAAATTCTACTTCAACCGTCTAATTGATAAATTGACAACTCAATTGTTAAACTTCTTAATTTTAATTTTATTATCTTATTTGTACACATCTTATAACAACTTCAACTCTAGGTACGAACAATGAGAATTGGAAACTTGATACACAGGTATAATGATCAACTCTCCACATACTAATATAATAATTGAAATAAACCATAAAAAATATAATAATAAGTAATTAAATAAAGTTTAAAGTGTCAATAAAGATAATCAGGGGTGATTAGGGGAAATCCTCCCGGAAATTTTAAAATAAATGGTCGGCGAAATAAATTTTAGCATCTAGTTCTTACACAGTTTCTAGTATATTAGTATTTATGAGTAAGAATTTAATAAAGTTCTTCTTCTTTTTTTTTAAATAAATAAGTGTGATGTTTTTTTCACTTTAAGAATTATATATATATATATATATATATATATATATATATATATAAAATTCTTAAAGTGAAAAAAACATCACACTTATTTATTTAAAAAAAAGAACAAGAACTTTATTAAATTATTAAATATATATATATATATATATATATATATATATATATATATATATATATATATATATATATATATATATATATATATACAGTGGCTCACAGTCAAAATGATGCAAACGAATATTTTCATTTCAAATGCTATTTACTTCCTCATTGTTAAAATTTAAAAACCAATGCACATGAGGCCATAATGGTTCATTGTCATACATTAAATTTATATAATCAAATCAACTCAACAGTAATTATAGAAAGAGAAAAAAAAAATCTTGATTAAAACTCGTCACAGTGAAAAAGATCCAACGTTTACTTCTATTTAGAAAAAAGTGAAAGTAACAAGTATTCTTCAATTATCGGGTAAATGAGTTTATTAACCTTTTAATTTCTTTTCATTCTTTCAATGGAAACAAAAATAAACAATATGAATACTAGTAATCAGTCTAGTTCGAGCTTTTGCTTAAAATGAGTGCGCAAACAACTATTCGTGAACGAGAAATAGTGATTAGCAATTTGAAAATGGACAAAACACAACGAAAAATTACCTCTACTATCAATAAGAGTTATGCCACCGTTCAAAATATTATTGAAAGTTTTAAAAACTAAAATAGAATAATAAGAAAAGCTAGTGTGAGTGCAAAACATTACTTTGATTAGAAATTGACATGTTTTGTCAAATGCTATTACTCAAAATCACACAATTTTCCACATTCATTTACTTATTTTGGTTTGTATTTGCTCTTTATAGTACACTAATTTTTTTTTATTATTAAATAAAAATTTTTACTTGTGATAATTCGGCAATGCAAACATAATACTCCATGTCGTCTGATTTTATAATTCTCTATGCAGTTGTTGGAAACTTTATATAGTTCCCATGAAACAAACGATATCCATTAAATGAACAGAACATCTTTAATTATAAAGAAACTTATTATAAAGAAATCCATAGGTTACATGCTTAAACACACACATAAACACAGGCCATTTCGCGGGACTTGGTTATTTGGACTCAGGGGACCTCAAAACGTGTAATTCCGTTGAAAACCGGAAGTCGAAATTTTTCACGAAATATTTCATTTATTATATTTTCATATTTCGAAATATTTCATATATAGGTAAGTGAAAGTAAAAATGGTTATATGTATAATATATAAACATACCAATAACTTTCTTATGGACTTATATAATTAACTAACAATTATTTCAGAACCATGAAGCTTTATTATTCATAAAAATATTTTCATAATAAACTTGCGAATATAAATGAGCTATTGAAAAAACATGTTAACATGCGGTATAAGATGATTCATTTGTTTTGGAACTTTAGTAACTAACAAAAGAATGACTTTGATAAAAATACCCTCCTCAGAATAATATCGAAACTTGTTTAAATTAGAACTCAGAGAAAGTAGGACTCAACAGGACAGGTTGAATTGACTTTCTTTTCGCTCTATGATAATTTTCGAGTCGATATAGAAACTAAAACTAAAAGTGTCTGCCTATTTTTAATTTGCCTAACTAAGATATAAGCAAGAATTGAATCAACTCTCATTTTTTCAAGAGGTGCGTAAAAATAGATCTAATCCAGGCTATTTGAATAATTTTAGGATGCTTGGCCAATGCAAGCATAGTATTATTAAAAAATCTGGTGCGATGCGCGCAACACACCAGTAGTACTTATAGTAAATAGTACTCAAGAGTATTTAGAGCTTCGATTAGAAATCGACGTGTTTCGATTATTTGTAAACGCCACACTTTTCTACATTTATGTGCTTATATTTGTATATATCCATAGGTTTTAATGTATCTAAAATGCAAAACTTGAAATTTCTCAGTACTTTTCGATTCATTATTGCTTATTTATTTTTTAAGGGACCTAATTTCATCAACAGTCGAGCTTTTTTTACTGCGAGTTGCTTTTTGTAAATATATCGTGATGGTGAATCTATAGAAGGTGTATTTACGTGTCTTAGTGAAGTTCTTCTCTTACGCTTTTCTGGAAATCGAGAACGATTACTGTTCCTCTAAAATCACTTTATATTGCTTTCAGAAATTTATTATGGAACTAAAGTTTCTAAACTAAAATATAACTAATTAAAGATTCATATACCATATTTTTTCACACCTTAAATGCTCTAAATAATTCGAGCATCAGGTAGTTTAGTAGTTACTCTCTAAAGTAAAATAATTTTTTTTTATTGTTAAATAAAAGTTTTTATTTTCATCAGTGATAATACGGGATATGAAATTTTGACTGACACATCGCGGGCATATTCACACATCAAGTACCCAGTTTGATCAAAATAGTTACAGCCAGTTTTGAGAAAATAAAAAAAAACCTGAATATGAGAAAAATTTTACTAAATAAAGTCCCCCCTCCGTTCGACCAATTTTGATGAAATTTTGACTGCCACATCGCGGGCATATACATACATCAAATATCGAATTTAAGCAAAATCGTTCGAGCCGTTTTCGAGAAAATCTAGAAAAACGTAAAAACTAGACAAAATTGATTAAATAAAGTGACCCCTCTGTTTGGACCAATTTTGATGAAATTTTTGGGCATATAGGTACATACATTCTTTTTTAATGTATCTGTAATGCAAAACTTGAAAGTTTTCTATTCATTACTGCTTATTTCGTTTTTTAAGGGACCTAATTTCATCAACAGTTTAGTTTTTTTACTGCTTGGTTGTTTTTTGCGATTTGCTTTTTGTAAATGTATCGTGAAGGTGAATCGATAGGAGATGTATTTACGATTCGTAGTAAAATTTGTCTCTTATGCCTTTCTGGAAATCGAGAACGATTACTGTTCCTCTAAAATTACTTAGGTAATATTGCCTTAAGAAATTTATTAAGGAACTAATTTCTAAACTAAAATATAATAAATTAAAGTTTATCTTATACCATATTTGTTCACACCTTAAACGCTTTAAATAATTTGAGCATCACGTATTTACTCTCTAAAGTAAAATAAATTTTTTTATTGTTAAATAATTTTTTTTTTATCAGTGATAATACGAGATTCATTTCTCGTAAAAAAGAAATAAAAAAATTTCATTATTTTGGCTGTCATATTGGGGGAATATACAAACATCAAATATCCAGTTTAATCAAAATAGTTTCAGCCGTTTTTGATAAAATCGAATAACACACACACACACACGCATGCACGCACGCACGCACCCACGCACGCACGCACGTACGCACACACACACATAGACCTTTTCGCGGGACTTGTTTATTTGGACTCAGGGGACCCCAAAACGTGTATTTCCGTTCAAAACCGGAAGTCGAAATTTTTCACGACCGCAATACTTTTCCTTACTATATATTTCATATATAGGTAAGTGGAAGTAATAACTGTTTTTAATGCTGACATTAAAAACAGTTCACTCAAACAAGTTATTTTTTCCCGTGAGAATAAGGTTCTCTTGATCTCATCCTGCGAGAAAAGTTATTGAAACGGGAGTTTGAAGATTTGCTTGAAAACTCGTCATAATTGGTATAACATATGTCATTATTCGAAAAAAAAGAAAAGATAAACAAATTATTTTTAGTGAACGGGTGAGTGAATCAGAGACTTTTAGAAAGGAACATCGAAGAGGAGATAACTTAACCCTAGGAGATATCGGAACGTGGAAGAGCGTCAATGGTAGATAAGAAGTGACCCATCAACAAAGATTATTGGTTTTGACCCCCCTCCCACCTCTTTCTCGTTCTTCACTCATCAAAAATTTGACAAAAAATATTCCTTGAATAAGAAATAAGATCACTTATAAGACATTAAGTTCTTGAGACTATATTGTTCAACAGGTTATCAAGAAGGGGACCAAATTAGTCTCAACAATACAGTTTTTTATTTATAAGACGTTTCAGCTCTTTTGAGCCATCTTCAGTTCAGCAAAACAGGCAGACAAATCATTTGAAGTCACACAGGGCAGATACAACTCTCAACCCAGGTTGGGAGTTGTATCTGCCCTGTGTGACTTCAAATGATTTGTCTGCCTGTTTTGCTGAACTGAAGATGGCTCAAAAGAGCCGAAACGTCTTATAAATAAAAAACTGTATTGTTGAGACTAATTTGGTCCCCTTCTTGATAACCTGTTGAAGAAATAAGATGTTCACTCTAATCAATACTCATACCGTCAAGGTTATCAAGTTCTGTTATTCTTTGCTACGTAGCAAAGGAAACAATTTGGAATAAATTTCGTTCAAAAATTTTTATTCTTCTCAAGAACGGACTGTTGATATTTCTTTATTTAAATCAAGTTTAATAGTTAGTAAAATAGTTACTTACTACAGTAAATTTTACTCTTAAAGTTTACGAATGGCCATTTTGTTTTTTCTCGATCGATAAACATTGTGAGCAGCACGCACTTCACCTCTCAGAACATTCCTTGGTTTCTGTGATTTAGTTTTCCATGTTCTATCGCAAAACGAAATTTGAAAGATTGTTTGTAAATCTTTAAGTTTTGATTTAGTTTTAAGACAGTTGCCATGTAGTCCAATAGTTTCCATTAAATAATCTTAAAATAGAATTATTATTTTCTTGCTACCTTAATATTTCGTTTCAGTGAACATAAACCCCTTTATAAACCAAACCATGGGAGTCCGCAGGGGGGGGGGGGGGGGCAGGGTAGTGCAGCTGCCCCCCTCCCATACATATTTTGAGATCCAAAAACTAAAAATTAAATATATAATATATTCGTAGTCATTTACATTACAATACTTTTAAAATATTATAAACAAATATTTTAATTTTTAAATATCAATAAGTTTTATTTTAAAAATTAATAAAGCCTTACAAGGTCAAAATATCTGGAATCCTCCCCCTCAGGCTTAAGAATTTTACCTGCCTGCCACTTAGATGAAAATTTTACCAGCCTGCTCCCAGATGAAATCATGCGGATGCTCTTGAACCAAGCATTATTATTCCTTAAATTACACTGGTCGACAAAATTTGACTTTTTTTCTTTCACAAGAATTAAAATAACAGATTCTAAAAGTATTTTTCCTGCTGAATTCAAATATAATTACAGTTTTTCCCCATCGGGCAGGAGTTTTGTGTGATATTCATTTGAATTTTTTATAATATTCCAAAAAATCCGTAACTAGCTATCTAACTCAAAATTATAACTACTGATTCTGACTTACCTAGAAAGTGGTAGATAGTGATTTTCGGGTATATTTTGCATCTGGAACGTCTCTCATTTTAGTCCAACATTAGTCAGCCAGCATATTGGAACTCCACTTGCCTTGGTACCTCTTCTCTATTGTAGAAATTTACTGATGAAAACGCTCACCGTGTTCATCGCTGACAGCTCCAAGGTTTTCGGGGAAGAAGTCCAAGTGAGAGTCCAAGAAGTGAATTTTTAAAGACATGTTGCATCCCATAGCTTTATAAGAATGCAGAAGATCAGCCACTATGTCACGATAGTTTTCTGCTTTATGGTTTCCAAGAAAATTGCAACACAAACTTTTGAAAGACTGCCAGGCTGCTTTCTCCAGTGGATTTAACAGTCCCTCGAAATGTTCATCAGCCATTAATGATCGGATTTGTGGTCCTATAAAAACTCCTTCTTTCAATGTAGCATCACTGACTTTGGGGAATTTCGATTTCAAGTACAAGAATCCATCAGAAAGTTTATCCATAGCTTTGACGAAATTTTTCATAACTCCTAACTTAATATGCAATGGAGGTAAAAATATTTTTTCAGGCTTCACTAAAGGCTAAAGGCCACATTTTTCTGGCCAGGGATAAGAGATTCACGTTTTGGCCATGACTTTCTAACGTAGTGAGACTTCTTATCTCTGCTGTCCCACTCGCACAAAAAACAGCAAAATTTGGTGAACCCAAGTTGCAAACCAAGCAATAAAGCAATGACCTTTAAATCACCACAGATATTCCATTCATATTTTCCATATTGTATTTTCTCTAAAACTAGTTTCATATTTTCATATGTCTCTTTCATATCAGCGGCATGCGCTACCGGTATTGATGAAAGTTTATTGCCAATATGTAGTAGCACAGCCTTCAAACTTACTTTAGAGGAGTCTATGAACAATCGCCACTCAATGGAGAATTGGGAATTGCAAATGGCATATGATGTGTACCATTTTTCAACCCAGTCAGCAGTCTAACACACGAAACACAGCATGTATTTGGGGCCCAGCTCTTATCAAAATCACCAACTTGACAGCCAAAGTAAAGTTTATAACACTTCTTTACAAGTGGGGTCAAATTTCGCCTCTGAGACTTGAAGGTCAGCTCACCACAAATATAGCAGAAATTATCTGCATGATTTACACAATTTCTTGGCATGATGAAAAAATAAAGCTCAGAAATACAACATGCACAACATACACAATACACTTCTAAACAGAAAGGAAGGAAATATTTCACTACTCAACAATCTCACAGTCAGCTCAATACTGACACATCACAATGCCAAACAGGTCTGAACATGTCTAAACAACAACAATGAACCTGCACAGTCATGTTTTATTGCGCTTCAGCATGACATTGCAAATAATTTCAATAATACAGCTTGAGTAAAATAGCTACATATGAGGTAACGGTTCCTATGACAGGTCAAAGAAAACGCTAAAATCATATTTTGAAAAGTAGCTTTTACAGAAAAACTATGCCTGATGGGAAAATTCTGATTACATATCTGAATTCAGGATGGAAAATGCCACTAGATTCACTATTCAGATCTCTTGTGAAAAAAACCGTGTCGACCAGTGTTATAAGCTTTCCGACGATATAGTTTATGATATATCACCACTCAAATTACCGGAAATTGAAATTCGTGCTCAGGGAAAATTTTTAAATATTAGTTGCTTTTATATTTTATCTGTAGTCCTTTCTTGTTCCTAGAGATGATAAGGGAAGTTATTTACTCCAAATAAACGAAATTAAAGATACTTTATAGGGAGTTTTTTTCTTTTGCCATTTAAGACCTATCAGATCGTTTCTATGACGATAAAACCTATCTCATCATATTAAAGAATACTTGATTCTAATTAAATATGGGTAGTTTAATCAAAATCGTTCGAGCCGTTTTTGAGAAAATCGTAAAATGTGATAACATTAATAAAAAAGTGTCCACATTAGTTTATCCAATTTAGATGAAACCATTGCTGTCACATCATGGGTACCTACCTCAAATACCTAATTGGAGAATCGGAGTTTCGTACGATATATTGTTTTTGAGCTAGTCTGTTCAAACAGATAGACCATTTTACGAGCCTTGGTTATTTGGACTCAGGAGACCCCAAAACGTGTATTTAATTCCGTCGAAATTTTTCAAAATTGCAATATTTATCCTTATTATATATTTGATAAAGAAGTAATTGAAAGCAAAAATACTTCCAGTAAATTTTACCGAGCATCTTATCACAAAAAAGAAATTATATTGATATGTGATTAATAATGTTTTTGGATCTCCGGGTTTAAATTTATTTTTCTCTTTGAATATGGACTTATTATTGTTGCAAAATCAATAAAATGCAACTAATTTTGAGTTTATACTTTTAAGCAAGAAAATTAAAATTAAGAATTTTTGTTCTTGGGATATTAAAATTTAGAGTATTATTTTCGATTGAATGAAGATTATAAGTTAGATTAAAACTTAGCGAATAGATAACTCATTTTAAATTGTTTTATAGAAAGGCATACCATAACTATGATTGATTTTAAGTAATATATTTAACAGTCGAGTATTGCATCGAATTTTTCTGATGAATTATGCATCGCTGAAGAAAAACCTTCACATTTTTATTTTTTTATTTATTTTTTATATTATTCTTTAAACAAATCATTAAATAGGGAAGTAGAAAGAGTTAAAATGAACTGAGTTTGAAATACGTATTGATATTAAAATCTTTGCGTACTATTTAAACACGTAAGATAATATAATTCCATTCGAAATTATTAAGTGCGAAAGAAGTTATAAGAACACATTGTAAAGAAGAAACGTGGCATCAATTAGCGAGTCATAAAGTGGGCGGGAACTGAGAGCAGGCGATTCCCCTTTGCCCCCCACCCCTAGTCTCCTTCTCCAAGTTATTTTCAGTAGGCGCAAATTTAGTGTTTAGGGGTGTCCAGTAAGTGCGAGCTTAAAGGTATTAACGTTTTTCGAAGCATCTTCAGCGAATCGTCTCCGAATTTCTGCTGTCATGGCTAGCAACAAATTGACCATTTTTTTGAGAAGTCTAACCAAGCTTTCCAATTCCAACAACGTTGTTCCTATTTATATTTCCAAGAGGAATTGTAAGAATTTTTCGTAGTTTTAATATTTTATTTAACTTTTAGAAATTAATATTGCTGTCGAGTAATTATTTTTTATTAGCTTAGAAACAAAACTAATGTTTAAAGACCAGTATGTTGTGTGTCAGTTAATTATTGACTTCTGAAATATATTAATTATTGCCAATCAGTAAATGATTATTTTTTATTGTGCAAGATGCTGCTGTTAAAAGAATCGCAGCAGCAAATCCAGTGGTGGACATGGATGGAGATGAAATGACAAGGATTATTTGGGCTAATATAAAGGAAAATCTTATCTTTCCTTATGTGAAGGTATTTATAACATCAAGAATATATTTTTTTTTTTTTTTATGTGAATAGTTTGTCATCTGAAGTCAAGTTGATCAGTGATATTCCACTAATTATTTCACACATTCATTACTTGTATTTAGACCTTTTTAGTTGATTTTCTTCACCTAAATTGAATGTATTTTGTTAAATTAAGGCATTCCATATTTTAATTTATAAAAACGTAACCCAATTAAATATATTTTCCTATTTGTGATTTATTCCCATAAATACAAAAGTAGTTATTTTTTATTAAATTTAAGTAGCACTAACTTAACTTTAGCACTAATCCATTAACAAGATCAAAATATTCTCACTCCCAATAATCCTCCTCTTATCTGTTCATTATTCATGCACACATTTCTTTGCCTAGGATTAGATTTTAAAAAAGAAAAAAAAAAAAACTTCAATTCAATTTCTTTAGTATTTTGTTAAGAAACCTTGCTAAACGTTAAAAATTTTTTGATCAATAAAATAGTTTATTCACTTTAATAATTTTATTAATTTTTAATAAGTGATGTATCGCCTATCGGGAGGAATAGTGACACAACTTGAAATTTTATTTTTTTCTATTTATTGACCAACGTAAATGAAATAGAGTAAATTTTAAGCAAGGAAAGTGACACAATTACATTAGCAATGCTGTTTACCATCTATAAATAAGCCAGCTGGTGACCCTTAAATTTTTTTAAATGAGTCCAAAATTCTCGTTATGCCGTCCTTCGGAGGGGACTTAAAATGCTATAACCTATGTGATGTCAGATACTCGTGTCGACTTGGATAGACAAAATTTAGGACTTCAAATCTACAATACAAACGTAAATATTTCTTTTAATAAATTTTGCTGGTGACAGTTTTGACTTGTCACTATTCTTGCCGACAGATTTTCATGTATTAATTTTTTTTTTTGATACAACTTGAGACTTTGTTAACTATTTTTTTCAGTTGGCTAGTAACAACATCATTGATTAATTTAGTAATAATTATCTATTATAGTACTAAAAATTATAGCTATAATCAAACTAAGGTAAACTAGCTATATTAAGCAGTAATGAAGGAATTAAGAAATGCTTCATTTTATTTTGCTCTGTATGCTTTATTAGCTTATTAATTATTCTATTAATAAAGGAAAAAAATAGTCTTTATCCAACACCATAGTCATTATAGTGAGTGCTCTTCAGTTGATGTTAAACTAGACTTTTAATATCCTTTTTTTTTTTTTTTTTTAAACCCATTAAACAAAAGAAATGCTGCTCAGTAAAATAGCTCTCATATGAAAATAAATAAATAGAAAATACTCAATGCTCAATACTAATTTTTTACTCATGAAAAACTATTCGCTAGGTATAAATCATTTGAAATTTATCAATTATTTCTGCTTCTGAGCCTGTACATTATTTTCTGTTACAGGTAGATGTTAAATATTATGATCTTGGCCTTCCTCATAGAGATGCGACAAACGATCAAGTTACTATTGATGCTGCACATGCTGTTAAAAAGTATTGTGTTGGAATAAAGTGTGCAACTATCACACCTGATGAAGCTCGTGTTGAAGGTTTGTTTATGACTTTAAAGTATTATTTTATTTTTAAATTAATCATGTAAGGTGGAAGTATGTTAATTATAATTATGTTATAAATTTTGTATCGTGTGTCAGTGGTTTAACAACATAGGCGTGAATTCACCATACGCCTTTAATGACAGACAGTTGTTTATAATTAAAGTCGTTCTTCTTTTAAGAAGTTTGTAACAACTACATAGAGAATTATAAAATCAGAGTAAAGTAAAGTAAAGTTCTGGGGCAAGTTTCTATAATTTGTTTTCATATATCGTCAAATGTATGGTATACTAGTAAATCTGCAAACACTTTTTTTATTTTTAAGGGTGCCAAAAAAGTTTCATTTCATACCTTGAATTTAATTTGGCACTTGCCTTTGTGATTTTAGATATTATCTTATATGCTTTATGGTGATAAATTCATTGGTGACAGTCCTAATAATGCCAGGGTTGTGAATTGCCTCGAAAATGAGTAAGATCACAATTATTTAAACATGTATACTTATTCTCAAAAATAATTTTTTTATTAAACTTAAAAAAATCAAGATTGAATAATAAAGATTTGAAAGTAAAACACATAAATTGCAGTTGATGTGCCAAATATCTCAGAATCTGGATTTTTTCAGATTTCTTATTTTACCTTACACTTGGCGATATAAAGTTTTTCCTCCAGTTTAATGTTTTTTAAAATATTTATTAAAGCATACATAGGCCTAAATGTTTGGCCTGCGGAGCTATTTCAAACACTACCTATTTTTCATTTAAACTCAAAATCTATTTGCTATCTAATACTGTATAAGAAACTGTGGTACCAAAATGACATATTTATATTGTAAAAATTAAGAAATTAAAAAAAAAAAGTAAAAATGGGAACATTACTGTACAGTAAATTAATATTCAGAAAGTAATGCAACCATTGACCATTCCATTTAGTGAAATGTTCTACAATCTGGGTTGAATTGTTTTAATAAATAAAACAATGAGAAAAAATGTAGATTTTCATTCAAATTCGGGATAATATTCTAAATTTCAAAATATTGCTAATGCATATTCTAAGAATTTCTAGTGATATAATTTAAGGGGTTCTGTAAACCTACAAGTCTAAAAGTTATTGTTTTGAATTTACTTTTAAAAATGGACTCATTATTTTTTTCATATTTCAATTTTATTAATGTTTCAATATTTATAACAGGAAATAATACCTGTATTATTTTTATAATTTACAGAATTTAATTTGAAGAAGATGTGGCTTTCACCTAATGGTACAATCAGAAATATTCTGGGAGGCACTGTGTTCAGAGAGCCTATTATTTGTAAGAATATTCCACGTATTGTGCCAGGATGGACAAAACCTATTGTAATTGGTAGGCATGCCCATGGTGATCAGTACAAAGCTTCTGACCTTATTATACCATCACCTGGAAGGGTAAATATTTTCACAAAAGTTTTTTTAATATATCATACATTCAGTGCAACAGTGGAAAATTTTTAAGAAAAAAAAACAACAGTTTTCACTTTTGTTTTATCCTCCAAAAATTCTATTTGTGGTTCTCGTTCAGCTATAGAAATCAACCAATATTATTGTTTGGACACCAAAATGACCCTTGCAATAATTTTGGGATATGTGTACATTTCCTACCTTTATAACTATACATCAATACTGTCTTATGGTCAAAGACTTATTTTTTTTAAATTTAATTAATAATTCAATTATTAATTAATATAGTAATTGTTTTAAATCTAATATTGCTATGACAGAGATGAGCTATAGCTTTAAAATAAATATAGCTTACCAAATTTTCTGGGATGGGGCCATGCAGGTACCTGGTGTACATTATATTAGTTACTAAGGGCCGCTTTCTCCAAGTTAGTTTAAACCAAGTTTAAATTTAATCCGGATTATCTCTTGGTTTAAACCAGATGTCAGTTTCTTCTAGTCGGTTTAACCTCTAAACTTGGTTTAAACTTAGATTAAGTTAATCCTTCATTTTTCCCGGTTTAAACTCTGAATTAGGTTTAAACTGCAAAATATAAACATACATTTTGTGTTATAACATACTCGCTCATGTTACTCAAGAATTATTGTTTTGCACTTGACTGAATACGAAAATGGAAAATATACATAATTGAAAGTTTAAATGACATGGAAGAAGAAGATTATGATGTGTTTTTGTTGCCAAAGAGACGCATCAATAGACGCAATCAGTTAATCCAAGAATATTTTCAGAATATGTTAAATCAGTAAAGTAGAATTGAGATGAGAAAAAAATGTTTCTTAATGTGCATTATTTTTATTGTAATTGGTTCATAATTAATATCAAGGTTATGTTGTAAATTGTGTTTCACTTGAATATCTCATAATGATGTAATTTTATTATTATTAAGCTATAATAATTATATATCGCTCAACTTAGATCAATTATTATTTAAACAAAATGATAATAATAATAAAAAGATTCAACATTATTTAAAAACAATTTATGAAATGTAATAGAGGTTATTATTATTCTTGGCATAATAATATCAAATTATAAAGAACATTTTATTAACATACAAATTAAATCTCTGAAAACAGCACCGCTCGTTTCATTGAATTTATTCGCTGATTTCTTCCATTCATCCTCGTTCTCTTTGACAGTGACGAAATCTGTTTTTTTGTTTCAAAAATGTCTCTCTTCTCTTCCACAAGAGCCAGAAGAACATTAATTTCACACTGAGAAATGTTTTTACTTCTTTTTGCTCCATTTTTATAGAACACTTTCACTTTATTTACTTTTTTTGTAAAACAAAATAATATGTATAAATAATCTTTCCATAACCCTTACATTACCTTCTCTTTCCATAGAAGTTTCAACAAGGAAATGTAAACAAATATGTACCAACCTTTTAAAAAACATAATAACCTTCACATGATTAGGTTTAAACCTAGCTTAAACTAAACTAAGGCTGTAGAAAGTGAATCGGAGTTTAAACCTCGGATTAAAGATAATCCGGTTTAAGTTAATCTAAGTTTAAACTATATTGGAGAAAGCGGGCCTAAGTATAAAATTTTAAACAAAATATTTGTTTGTTTTTTTAACGTCCCTTTATGCTACTAAGGCTAATCAGATGCTACAGTGGGAGTCCCAAATTTTGCCTATCCAGCTGTAAATAGGATAGGGATCTTTATCGAGTACCTGACATCACAAAGGCTCGGGACCTCCATTTTACTACCTATCCAAGGAATGGAATAGTTACTTACAAGGGGAGGCTACGGACGTGGGGTCACCGATTACAATGAAACTTTTTTTCGAGTTTCTATATCCAAAAATATTAGATACGTGTCCGAGGGTTCTTGCCAATGGGCCTTCTGAGCCGAGAAAAAAAATTACTTAGGAACGAAAATAGCCAAAAATTGCATCAACAAAGTTGCCGCTGCTGAAAGCTCCTTCAACCAATTTCAATGAAATTTTCAGGCATGTCAGAGTATTGAAAAATATTAGACACGTGTATAGGGGATTTGCGAAATTAGCCTCTGGAAGCCCAGAATAAATCATTCAATTTTGTGTTATATTAGCGCTCTCGGTAACGTTAAAAATCAATTCCATTACTTTGTAAATTGAATAAACTACGTTTTTTCAGCTTCTTACTTCAAAAACTAAATATTTATATTTAAAAACAAATTATTTTGAGACAACGTTTTTTTTTTCTCTCTTTTTTTTCTTTTTTTTTTATCTTCTAAATTTATATTTAAATATTATAAATATTTAACTGGAAATATTTTTCATAACAAAATTTCCTTGCTTGGAGGAGATTGTCACCAAAAAATTTTTTGTTGATTCCCCAAAAATATTTATGACCTTGTTTCACGATGTTCTTATCATTACAAAGATGACTAAAACAGTCGTATAATTTTGACCGTTCATATTTTTTAACAATGAAAAAAAAGAAGATTTAATTAGTGACAGAGAAATGTCGATTAATCAAAATCCAAAAAAGATGCCCAAGAGATGCCAAATAAATCAAAAGCTAGATAATCCAATTAATATGTTTAAGAACAAACTTTTCGCAATAGATACGTACGGGACGAATGCCAATGGGAGAGTGAAGTTATTTTCCACAAACCTGAGAGAAGGAATTACCTACCTAATCAGTTTGTCATGTTTATTTATATTACATGTCGTTGACCCTGTTTTTTGTATTTAGAAGTTCATACTGTGTTTATAACTGCAATCCCTTAATTAAATAAAAACAGTTGTCGTCTTCCAAAGATTTATTATTCTTAATTTTTAACAAACGTTTTCAATCATAAAATAATTCCTTAATTCTTTGGGCAAGGGAAAACAACAATGGAAATACTTTCAGATTCAAAATTCAAACTTTCGAATTCAATTTTTCGCAAAATTATCTTAAATATTTTTTTAATTAACAATGAAATTGTGCTTTTTACATAAAAACTGGAACATATTTCAAATAGTAATTTTTTTTTTTGGTTGAAAATTTTTGTACAGTCTAAGCAAAAAATGCTTTTTCATGAAAAATATTTCCTGTTAAATATTTAATAATATTTAAATACAAATATTTAGTTTTGGACGTAAAAAGCTGAAAAAAGTAATTTATTCAATTTACAAAGTAATGGAATTGATTTTTAACGTTACCCAGAGCACGAATATACCACAATATTGAATGATTTATTCTGGGCTTCCAGAGGCTAATTTCGCCAATCCCCTATACACGTGTCTAATATTTTTCAATACTCTGACATGCCTGAAAATTACATTGAAATTGGTTGAAGGAGCTTTGAGCAGCGGCAACTTTGTTGATCCAATTTTTGGCTATTTTCGTTCCTAAGAAAAAATTTTTCTCGGCTTAGAAGGCCCATTGGCAAGAACCCTCGGACACGTATCTAATATTTTTGGATATAGAAACTCGAAAAAAAGTTTCATTGTAATCGGTGACCCCACGTCCGTAGCCTCCCCTTGTTAGTTAGTTTCCTTTAAAAAATCCCAGGGCCATCGCGGGACGCAAACCTGCGACCTTTAGTATTGTAGGTTGCTATGCAAACCACTTTAAATATATTTTTGTGTTTCTTCATAAATTATTTAATATGTCAGAATCTTTTATTAAATACCTATCTTAGTGAGATTTATTCTTCCATTTTACAGGTTGAAATGGTGTATACTAATGACCAAGGCGAAAAACAAACAATTTTAGTATTCAATTTCAAATCTCCAGGGGTCGCTCTTGCCATGTATAACACTGATGAGTCCATACAAGCATTTGCTCATTCTAGTTTTCAGGTAATTTATTTACTTCAGATTCAATATTATTAAGTTTAATATAATTTTATTAACTTCAGGTATGTATAAATTTGATATAATAGTTTTGATTTTATTGAAAAGGTCCAAATCGAGTTTGCTCCTTATAAAACATTTTTTTGTGTATATAAAATTTCAAATCAAATAATTTTGGGATTGATTTTAGTCGAGTGTTATTACATATTACATCCACTTTCAATATTCATGATAATTTTTTTATCAATTATGTTTGCTGAATTCTTCTTAAAAACATCAATAATGATCTAAGAGATTATCCCGTATATTATGACCAATCTATAAATGCTTTTTAATTAACATATGTTAACATATCTTATATTGATTGTTAAATTCTTAATTAATGGAGTTACAATGAGGTAGCAAATCTTAGTGGTTGGTAGATGGTGATGATTATTTAATTTTAGATAAAACCCAACTGACGGTATTAATAAAAAATAAAATAAAATTTTATTATTGTTTATTTGTTGAGAGTGGCAGTAATGTATAGTGAAGAGTGTACCCGATAAGATAATGGGATGGTCCCCGAAACGTCGTGGAAACTTGTCATGATCTGAAATAATAAATAAATATAAACGAAGATATTTTTTCATTAAATTTCTAAATAGAAACATTATAATTAAGTAATTTTTATTAGGAAATTACATGTCACTTTTATCTTTTGTTGTGATATTTAAAAAATATTACTAATAGATTATCTATAGGATGTTTATAGCCATATTTGTTTTAATTTCTATTAATATATCAATGTTTTTTCTAGGTGGCATTACAAAAGAAGTGGCCATTGTATTTATCAACCAAAAACACTATTCTAAAGAAGTATGATGGAAGATTCAAAGATATTTTCCAAGAAGTTTATGAAAAGTAATAATTAAAATTATTTTTTAAACCCTCAAGGATGCAAGTGTTTTTGAACATAAATCAAGCACTAATTTCATCATGTATTTTAGCAGATTAAAACCTGATTTTTTTTTGTAAATACCCAACAATTTCCTAATAACATTTTTATCGTTATTGTAGGGATTATAAGGTTGACTTTGACAAGGCTGGAATATGGTACGAACACAGGCTTATCGATGACATGGTTGCACAATGTTTAAAGTCTAGCGGAGGATTTGTTTGGGCCTGTAAAAATTATGATGGAGATGTACAATCAGATATAGTAGCTCAAGGATATGGTATGCTCCATTGATCATTTTTTATCTCAGTTTTAGATTTCTGATAGGTTATCAATTCTTTACATAATTATATTAATCTGTGTGCCATCAATCTTTTTCTTTCTATTTAATCAAATACCAATAATATATTTAATAATTAATTACCTGACAAGCAGGTATAGTTTTCTTTTGTTTTTTTCAAAAATTCTCTCAGATATTACAGAATATAATGCTAGAAAGAAATAATGTTTTATTTAAATATAAAAAACATAGGTATGTACATGTTTAAATAAAAAAAATTGACCATATGCACAAATCGATTATCAACTACCATTTTTTTTTTCTTTTTTAAAGGATCTTTGGGTTTGATGACTTCAGTCCTGATGTGCCCCGATGGCAAAACAATTGAAGCTGAAGCAGCTCACGGTACTGTGACTCGTCATTACAGGTAGGTTACCTGGGGTACTTTTCACGATTAACATTGCTTTATTTAGTTTAGATTTAATGAATATTATATTAAGTTATTGTTTTTTTCTATTTTTTTCTGATTGTCTTCCCTTCTACCCCTTTTTAT
This sequence comes from Aelia acuminata, assembly GCA_911387785.2. NCBI lineage: Eukaryota > Metazoa > Arthropoda > Insecta > Hemiptera > Pentatomidae > Aelia > Aelia acuminata. The sequence goes on from OU426982.1 coordinate 77,079,256, forward strand.
TTTTTGTGGGGTCTTTTTATATCCCTACCCAGACCAGGGATTAAAAGACCCATGGCATTCAGGATTTGAACTCGCAAACTTAGGTTATTGTAGGTTGTTAGAGATGTGTATTCTGTGTAAGCCCACTTGGCCACCCTGCTCATTAAGTTAATGTCTCTTGTTCTATTAATTGTATAAATAGCCTTATAATGTTTATCTATTTTGAAGGTTACATCAAAAGGGTCAGCCTACTTCAACTAACCCAATAGCCTCTATTTTCGCTTGGACTCGTGGCCTCGCACATAGAGCTAAACTAGATGAAACACCTGAATTAGCTAGGTAAAGTATTACTGTAGACATAACTTTTTTAACATTATTGATGATTTTTAATTATATAGCAAAAAGTAATTTATGTTATAATTGATATTCTCCTTAATATAGGTTTGCTTTGGCTTTGGAAGAAGCGTGTGTCAAGTGTGTAGAGAGTGGAAAGATGACAAAAGATTTAGCAGCCTGTATCCATGGCCTGCCAAATGTTAAGGAAGGAATGTATCTTCACACTGAAGACTTCTTAGCAGCTATTAAGGACACATTGGATCACACTTTGTCTTCATCTCGTTAATACCTAAGTTAATGATCCATTGACGAATTTCCCTTCCGGCTTTTAGCATTATGTTGGAGAGCTAACCGGATTCCTCTTATTTTTTTCAATTTAATAGAGGAACAGTGCCATTGAGAATCATATCAGGAACAGTACTTATGATTCCTTTTTTAAGCAATATATTTCATAATGTAATTTATTGTTTAATAATGCTTTTGTATAAATTTGATATTTTGATCTTCAAGAAAAGTGTTACCAAAATATCAAGTTCATGTCGTAGAATAAAATTATTTTAAATATTTAAGCTAAAGTGTTACTTAATGGAGATACCTGATACAATGTATTTTCATACTACATATTTACATAATTGAAGCTAATTATCACTAAACAAAAGAAGTTGTGATAAAAATAAAATCATTCAGATTGAGGTAAAACAACATAATTCGATCATATTGTGATATTAAGTATTTGATAGTTAAAATTGTTCATGTATAGGAGGTTGCATCTAAAATCTAAATGTATACTTAATTATGATGGTTCACATAATGTATTATGCATGCATCCAACAAATTGTATTTCTTAAAACATCTCATAAAATATTATATTTTTATACATATATCTACTTCCATAAGATCAAGTATTTGCTTTTTAATAAGACTGATAGATATCCATGTAAAATATTATATATATATATTGAATAAATTTATCATCAATTTAATGATAAATTGTTATTTTAAGTTTCTATGAAAAATAAGAATGATTAAAATGGTTTTACTGTCCAAATATTTTTTTACTCAACCTTTCTTTCTGAATGTTTAATTGTAGTGGCTTTCAATCAAGGATATTCTGTTCCATGTACGTTAACCTTTACTTGATTTTAATTAATTAATTTGAAAAGTAATAACATAATTTAACATAGAATTCTTCTTAATTAAAACCAGTTTTAGCATAATTACAAAAATTGAACAATTTCTATAACTGACATAGTAACAAAAGGAATAAAGTAAATGAGGTTAGCAAACACGTCTGATATTTTTATTTCAGTTCAAGCCCAATGTCTTAAAAGTAAGGATTAAATTATTTGCAATTAAACATGCTAATTCTTTCATTTTAGCTAATTATTATTGGGAATAATGACAGACAACAGTTTCTCCATATAAACAAAATCAAAGATACTTTATACGAAAAAAAATTTTCTTTGCCATTGAAATCCCGTCAGAACATTCCTATCATAAAACCTACCTGATATTAAAGAATAATTGATTCTTATTAAACATGAGTTTATTAAAAAATGTTAAGAGCCGATATAGAGAAAATTGCAAAAAATGAGATCAAATTTAAGTCCTCCCTCATTTTACTCAATCGTGAAAAAACTTTAGCTGTCACCACAGGCATATACCTGCCTCAAATACCTAATTAAGTTTCCTATGATTTTTTATTTTTGGGCTAGTCTATCCACACACATACAATTTCGTGGTACTTGACGGAATAGTTTCCTTTTTTTCTCCTGTATATGTTAACTTGTTCTTTCATATTTCATACTTAGCCATTTCTTATTTTTAGGTGTAACGAGAGACACTTAATTTCTCCATGTAAACAAAACCAAAGGTACTTTATAGGAAAACAAAAAAATGCCCGTTCCCCATTTAAGCCCTCTCAGAACATTTTAATAATGACGAAGCTAACCTGATATTAAAGAATACTTGATTTCCTTTAAACATGATGAGTTTGATCAAAATCTTTAAAGCCGTTTTCGAGAAAATTGAAAAAAATGGGAAAAAAGTTATGAAACAAAATACCCCCTTCGTTTGACCAATTTTGATGAAATTTTTGCTGTCACATGGCGGGCATATACATACACCAAATACCCAATTTCAAGTTCGTATGGTTTATAGTTCTCAAGCTAGTCTGTTCACACACACAGACCATTTCGCGGAACTTGGTTATTGACACAAAATGTCAATTTCTGTTAAAAACCAGAAGTCGGATTTCACGATTCCAATACTTTCCCCTACCCCCTACTATATATTTCTTATTTAGACAAATTAAGAAACTGTAACTGTTCTAGGCCCACTAATATACTAGAAACTATTCTGATTTCCTTCTCATCAAAACTATTTTTTCATTTGATTATACTGATGAGAAGAGACATATAGGAGACTTGTCGAAAATAGATCAAATATCTTTCCCACAGATATTTGCAGATAAATTTCATTGGAGTATTATAAAATAGGAAAGATGTTTATCTTGAAATGTCAGACATAGGATAAGGACAGAAGATTTAAAGGATATCTTAGAATGTGCACCTTGTTCAATGAGACTGTTATCTGCAAAGGCTCTGTCATGGATAGATACTTCTCAATGAGCCAGTACTCAATCCCCATCCTTTCCACAGATTAGAAGCAATACTCTTATCATGAATAAATACACTTTCTCGCTACACATCAGGGAATTTAGAACCTTTAAATTATTAATTGATGTAGGCCAAATGTATCATTTATATGTAAAAATATATAATAAGGACTACTACTTAATAGCATTCCTCATTAACATCCTACAAATAAATGATTGTCAGGTCTGGTTTTTGCAACTCAAACTTATTCCAAATTCATCCCAAGTTAGAAGTTTTATGTTATTTTTAAATACACAATTATGGTAAAAGGTAAACAAAAATAAATAAATAAAAAATAAGATAAAAACAAATAAATGTTTATATAGAAACGATTTCTAGACTAACATAATACCATAAAATATAAAAATAATAAATAGTACAAGGATAAAAATCACAATCTTAAACATTAATATTATTTGACGTTAATCACTAAAATTTTTATCATAATATGTACATCACACATATTTGTTTAATAATCTTTATATGTTGATTGGAAGCCTTTTGCGACAGTGAGTGAGTCGAGGAATTGTTTGAGGAGTCCTTCTGTTAGAGGCAGGAGTCCTTTTGCTAGAGGCAGGAGTTCCACGACGAGGAGTGACCAGGGTAGGTGAAGAGTGTGCAATGCCTGGAGTATTGCCCACTTCTTTCAAAGCGGATCGTGTAACAGACCTCTCTATTCCTTCCTGTAACAATGAGTGCTTTTTTATATACATTTTTTAGCAACTAATTAATAATACCAAATTTATTTAATGTGAGGATATCCTTTATCTTTTTAATCAGTTTTATTTTTACAAAGCAATAATTTACATATCTTATAAATTAAAAAGAGAAAAAGTTGAGTCTTACACCGAAAATGTTTTCCTTGAAGGAATATTCCATAAATTAAGTTATGTGGAAACTTTAATTTTATTGGTTTATAACTTAAAATGTATACCTTATGTTTTTAACTGTACGATAGAGAAAGACCAAATGGTATTTGAGTATCACGTACTGATAAGGAGTATCTAGTAGTGATAGAGTACTTGATAGTCAAACTCTTGATTACTTTCCATTATCAAAAGTTACTAACTTCTTTTTACTCTCAGGTAATCAAGTATAGCAATTTTATGGGTTAAAATGTATACCTTATTTTTTGAACTGAATGATAGAGATAGACCAAATGTAGAGTATCACGTAATGATAAGGAGTATCAAGTAGTGATAAAGAGTACTCGATAGTCAAACTCTTAATTACTTTCCATTATCAAAACTACTTAACTTCTTTTTACTCTGAGTACTCAGGTAATCAAGTACAACATTTGAGTAAAGTACAGGAGGTATTTCTTTCATATTAGAGTAAATTTTATGTTTTCTGTAGTCATTAATTTTATTTTTAAAAATGTTTAGTCACGAGGGGGGTGCTCACATTACCAGCAATTTAAAATTTACCGATTCCATTGAAGTGGGGGTGTTTATTTATTTCCTAGATACTTTTAGTATTAAAAAAAATGATCAAATTTGAATTTCAGTCGTTGGGGGGGGGGGGGGGGGCTTGGATTAACAACAATTTAACATTTAAGGATTTCATTGAAATGAGAGTACATGAATAGCATTATTTTACAAAGCTTGATCAACGATACATGAATTGATTTTGGACACAAATTTATAGACTCTATACATTGGTAAATAAACTGTACCAAGTAATTGGAATTCAACTTACATGGAATTGAGAGTACGATGCCAGAGATGATGTGCTAGTGTTGAGGGGTGTTCTGGTTAGAGCTACTGGTGTCCGTACCCCAGTCTAAACATAACATTTTAAAAGTTATTAATATATGTACACACAAACACATTTTAGCTACAACTGCATACTGTCAACTATAATTTTTTTTTTTTTATTTTGATTAGAAACTTGGTTATTGAAGCACTGGATTCGACAGTAACTGATAAATTTAATTAGAAACATCTGAAAGGAGATTAACATGTTCAATACGGAGCCACCTCTATCAAGCATTTGGTGACCCACCAGACTCTTACTGAACATGTTAAGCACAGAAAGAAGGAACAATCCAACTAGCCTTTTTTTTAATATGTTTATTTTTGGTTTATCTAATAGGTTATTTTTTTCTCTCGGGAACATTCCCAATTTTCACATTTGATATTTTGCAGTTGAAGCAACAATATATATAAAATGAGAATTAGTTAAATTAGGTCAAGTTAAAAGAGAACGGAATTCTTAAAATAAAAGCATGCTTTCTGATATGCAATTAGTGTACTTAATCTACCACTAATTAAAATAAATGTGTGAAGATAATAAAATAGTGCAATCCATAACATATTTAATCATCTTGGAACTTATTCCTTTCTACCTTTGGAATAAATTCCATAATTAATAATGAATGAAGAATTGATAGGTAAATATTACACTGAAGACAACTGATTCGATTCTGCATAACAAGGAAATAAACCTTCTAAAAATGTTGAACTAAAATTCATTAGTGAGGAATATTTTATTTTCAAAGACACAATATATACGGTAAACAATTTCTGTAACAGTACATTAGTAACAACTAACAATTCCAAAGCACTTCTTCCATATATCATAAGTAGAATATGTCAAATATTTTTAGCCCTTTCATTGGCTGATTAATCTTTTTACTGGTAACCAGCTTATCGGTCTCCGAGGCCGCCATGTTATATAAATAGGGTGATATTAAATAAGCTTTTTCCTGTTAAGTAATTAATGAAAAACTACTGCTAATGTTTGATAGAAACCAGCAAATAAAAATTAGATTATACAAAAGTTTAATTTCAAGGTATCTTACAATTAGGAAAATAAGATTGGTAACAAAAGCATTCCAATCCAATCTAATCAAACGGTGCTATGGTCCTTGCAGGACCCTGGCCTCCTCAGAAATCCTCTTCCACTCCAACCTGTCCGCAGCATTACAATTAGAAAATTACGAAAAACCATCCCTAACCATCGAATACTTCAATAGAATTGATTGAATAGATTATCACAAAACTCATGACAAAACTATTAAAAATGAAAATTTACAAAGTGTAACATACAACTACAACTGAAAACTATAATTCTATAATTATTTTCAAAAAAGAAATTGTTATCAAAACAAAAGATAAACCAAAAAATACAAGTACAACACATCTTAAAATTGTGGAGACCAACAAAAAAGCCATAAGAATATAAAATGGTAAAGGTAAAACAATTCTTAATATAATTCATATAAATCTTTGAATTTGAAAAGTTTTATAAACAGTCGTTGTATACTTTTTTCGCATGTTCAAGGCATACTGGCTTTTCACAGTTGCTACATTTTTTATAAAGTATTCCTTTTTTTTTCCCAAGAAAATACACATGTTGGTCTATTTCAATTTATTGATACAGTTCGAGGCTTATTGGACAACTCAGACCGGCAAACAATACAGTTCAAGGCTGAGCTGATCAGACCGTAAGATCGACTGTTTAAAAAAAATCTGGTGCGATGCGTGCAACACAACTTTCACATACCAACTTTCTTAGATTAGCAATTGACGTGTTTTGTTAAATGCCATTCCTCAAAGTCACATTTTTACACATTCATTTACTTATTTTTGTTTGCATTTGCTCTCTAAAGTAAAACTTTTTTTTTATTAATAAATAAAAGATTTTACTTGTGATAACTCGGCAATGCAAGCATAATACTCCATCGCGTCTGATTTTACAATCCTTCAAGTAGTTGTTGAAAACTTTATTTAGTTACCATGAAACAAATAATTTCCATTAAATGAACAGAACGTCATTGATTATAAACAATGTGTCATTAAAAGCATACTGCGCATGCATAGGCTTAGCGGGTTTTATGAGTTGACGGAATATTTTTCTCCTGCATATGTTAACTTCTTTTTCATATTCCATATTTAGCCATTCCTTATTTTTAGGCGTAATGAGAGACACTTAATTTCTCCATATAAACAAAAACAAAGGTACTTTAGAGGAAAAGAAAAAAGGCCCGTTCCCCATTTAAGCTCCCTCAGAACATTTTAATAATGATAAAGCTTACCTGATATTAATTTTCATTAAACATGAAGAATTTGATCAAAATCATTGAAGCCGTTTGAGAAAAAAAAAAAAAAAAAAAGGGGAAAAAAGGTATGAAATAAAGTACCCCCTCTTTTTGACCTATTTCGATGAAATTTTTGCCAACACATAGCGGGTATTTCATTTACACCAAATACCCATTTTCAAGTTCGTACGGTTCATCGGAAAGTTTTCAAGCTAGTCTGTTCACACACACACAAAAGCACTCATGTACTCACGCACGCACCCACACAGACCACTTCGCGGGACTTGGTTATTTGGATTCAGGGGACCCCAAAACGTGTATTTCCGTTGAAAACCGGAAGTCAAAATTGTTCACGATCGCAGTACCTACTTTCCCTAACTATATTTTTATATATAGGTAAGTGAAAGTAAAAAATGAAATTACCGAAGATCTACAAGCAACAAAAGGTGGTCAATGTGCTGTAATTGAAATTAAAGAACCAACTGACAATCTCCCAAAAGCCCTTCAGTCTGCTCACCTCTAATACTATCCTACACACCTCACAAAAGGTGCAATAGCTGTCTAACATAACGAAAAGCCAATATAAGGGTTAGCGAAATTCCATAACAATGATTGTATACCTTATTTCTTATAAAGCTGAAGCATTAATGATCATAAAACTAAATAAAGAAAAAAAGATAAAGCAAATTTGATGGAAAATTAATTACAGAAAAGCATTTAAGTATTAGTGGGTTAAATCAATTCCATAAGAAACCAAGCATTCAATTTTTTTTTTTTTCAAACAAAAATAGGACAACAATGGAATCATGCTCTAGTGAGTTAATAGGATCAAAAACAGGTAATTGGGAAAAATAAGAGGAAAAGAAAAACACCAAATTACAAATTGGAAGAGAAGGTATTTCACAATGAAAGCTATCAACACTGGTATCCACCATGAGCTATAATTTCTTTAGTAAAAAAGATGCCAAATAATAAAAAGTTACATGCCAATGAGGCTCTGGTCTAGAACAGAGAAGATCATGCAAGAGAAAAGAATATAAATAGATAACTGACCTACTAGATTTTCTCTGCTAATAGCGCTTTCTAAACCATGCTCTACACTTCTACAGTTACCAAGATAATTATATCCGACCTTGAGAGTAATGGTGCGATCAGCCAGGTCACACCTCCTCGCCTTTGGCTGGCCCCCACCCGTTGGTGGCAAACCCTTCCTCTTCTGCTGGTTAGCTGCAGGGCGACTACCCAACATCGCTTCTGTTTCCAATGCCTTCTGATTCTCAAATTTCTACATATGCAACACAAATACCTAAATATTTGTATAAATGAATAAGCAATTCATAAATTAAGACAAAATAATAAATAAACTACAATCATCTCACACACATTATTAATACTCTTTAAGTTGCCTAATACTTGATGGGGAACTACTCAATTTAAAACAAGCTATTAACCTATCAATTTTAGCATAAAATAATTAGTGGTTTTTAGCGAACAAATAAATTTTTGTTTTATATATTAAGCAAAAATAAAAAAAACAAATAATATCAAAACACATTGTACTATAACTACAGCAGGTACATGCTTTAAAATTTATTTTGACCCTAAAACTGAGGATATATTGTCTAATTGATGATATTAATAGAATAGACCTTAAAATTTATATATACATATTTTTTTTAAATTATTTTTCTTACATAGTAACCGTACGTAAGGAGCGTTTAGTTGAATTATGTCATGTTCCATGCCTTAATGGTATACTATATGACATTACAATATACATGATGCAATGCATATATGATTGTATGTCTAAAACAAATATTATTGAAACACTAACACATCAATATATTTATAAGTCATTTAATTAAGTTCTTCAATGAAACTGAAGTTTATAATATATAAGACAACTAATACAAGACAACTTATCAATATTAAATACTTAATATATAAAATTAATATATTGCTTATAAGTAGTTCAGAAAGCATGCACTAAACTGATTCTGAGGTATATAATTATTAATAAACATATAGATTCTTTAAAAATAATGTATTGTATGATATTATTTAGTACAGATTTTGTAAAAGCAGAAGAGAGGGGAGAGGTGTGCGAGCAGCACTTATGTATTGCAAGTGTACTTAAGTTTTAATTTAAAGTGCTAGAGCTTACAATTGAAGGATTGGTTTTTTCTAAATTAACGTTGAAAAAAACAAAAAAACAATTTCATTATAAAATTGAAATATGTTGCTAACAGCCTAAATTGAACAAATTTATCTTTAACGTAACAAACATTTAACCCAGGCAATGACAGTACACAAAAGTATTTTAATTTGCAATGAAAATCAAGTGTCAAACAACATCCAAATGCTGCTTCAAAGTTTTTAAGTTGTAGGATTGTTCTGTAATAATACAAATTCATAGCTGATCACTTACCAAAAAACGAAAAGAAAAAAAATAAACATTAAAAAATGTTACGACAATCAAAAATAAAATTAGTTATTATAGTATACCCTGGCTATTTTTTTTGACTCCTTTACTGCTATCCTCTCTTCCCAATCATTAGTAATTTTCTGTAAGAGGTCCTCTCCGTGCCAATAGAATGGTTCTCCGAATTCCAGTAAGGCTGCCTTAAGCTGTTTGTCAACTTTAGGCAAATTCTGAAAGGAAAAAAAAATGATATGATACTACTAGAGTACTATTAAGTGAAAAGTAATAAACTAACTAACAAATAATAAAAATAATAAAAAGGTAATAAACATGACCAAAAGGTTATTCAGAAATGGTAAGATATATCATATAACACAAATATGTGAGACTGCTGAAATATGAAATAACTTGTCTTCTAATCTTGCCTACCATGTTAATCCAGCAGTTTGAAACTAAAATGAAATTCATAGTATTTTTATAAGCAAGATGGAACCATGACATTTTATCAAATTTAGACTTACGAGGGGTGATCAAAAAGTTCCAGGACTGTTGAGATTGCGCGGCAATGGAGTGTCATAGAGCAGTGCGGTTGGCAGCATTGTTTAGCGTGACTCTTCCTGAGCTCAGCTGTTTATTCAGTTTGTTGATAACCTTCTTCATTGCAAAGTTACTGCTGTTTTCGTAAAAAAAAGTTTTTTGTGTTCGGCGATTTTGTGAAATGAATGTAAAGAAAGAGCAACGCGTTTGCGTAAAGTTTTGTGTGAAGTTGGGTAAAATGTTATGAGACCATTAACCGCTTTCGTTATCTTCAAACCCTGAGAAATTTGCGCGAGGCAATAAGGAGGAAGAGACCAGAGTTGTGACGGAGCGGTGAGTGGGTGCTGCATCATGACAATGCGCCTGTTCATTCCGCACTGCTCATTCGCGACTACTGCACCAAAAATGGAATGACGGTCATTCCCCAGCCTCCATATTCACCTGACCTTGCCCCTGCAGACTTTTTCTTGTTTCCAAAACTTAAGAGACCCATGAAGGGAAAGAATCGCCGAACACAAAAAACTTTTTTTACGAAAACAGCAGTAACTTTGCAATGAAGAAGGTTATCAACAAACTGAATAAACAGCTGAGCTCAGGAAGTCACGCTAAACAATGCTGCCAACCGCACTGCTCTATGACACTCCATTGCCGCGCAATCTCAACAGTCCTGGAACTTTTTGATCACCCCTCGTATATGATTAAAATGTTTTTAGACCAAAATCTTGATGGCAGTCAGCATGTTAGAATAAATTCTGTTAAAGTTGAAGGAAGGGAGAAGCAACTTTGTACTGCAGTTATGTTTAATTTAATGTATATCAGTTTACAATGGGGGAATTTGAAAAATCATGGTTGGCAGTTAAAATTAGTAATTCTTAGGTGTGGACCAAAAATTGATAGTTAAAAAAATTAAGGATAATAAATAAATCAATTACTGAATTAAAAGCAGGTTAGGCCTATTGCTTACTAGATGTCATTAAATAACAGTGTTTAGCAGTAAGTAGTGGCTTCTTTAATTACATATTATTCCCGCACACCCCCCCACTTGGAAAGAAAAATAATAATAAATAAATAAAAGAATTAAAGTAACACAAAATGCAAGATATTGGCAAACATTTATTCTTATTAAGTTCTCATATAAATTTGTATACTATAATTAGGAGATTCAGGATCCTTTAGGCGATTTTGAAATTATTACAAACTTGCAATACAGATATCAATATTGATGGATAGCCGTGAATCAATTTCAAATGTCCGAAATTGATTATTTTTAATTTTGAACTTGGTATATAAAAGAATATCATCCAGGTTGCCCTAAAATGTCACTCTTCTTGTTATTTAGATAATTTATATTTTCAAAACTCATGCCAATAACATATTGATATTGAAAAAAAAAAGTTTAAATTGAAGATTAAAAACAATAAATAAAAATATCATCGATGATAAAAAGGGCTTTTTGAAACAAAACACTTATTATGTTTATACATGGTAGGCCAGACCCCCCTACCGTGCCCCCCTCCACATCCCTATAAATTGCATATTGTTGTGTTCCTTGTGATAAAAGATTAAGAAAAAGCCAATGTTCCCAGAAAAAAAAGTGGCCGCACTAACCCAAAATGACGTTCAAACATGGCGGAACGACGAATTTGATTTAGTTAGTTTTTTTATTACTGACATTCACCATTTACCTTAATTTCGCCATAACGGTATTTTATTAAAGCTAGATAGTTCTAGATTGAGAATAAATAAACAAACGTTCTAAAATAATTAGTCTTGACAACATAAAATACCTTTAAAGTCAATTTTTTCAAGTCACTCGCGTAAAAGTTAAAATTCCAAGTTAATTTGTGAATAAACGGCCATCGTTAAGGAAAAACACCCTGAAATAAAACATCTAAAGCAATTATTCTTCTTTAAAAATCAGGGGTCAAATTTCAAAATATATCAAATAGTTTTATAGAAAACGAACCTTAGCGGCGAAAAGGCGCCAGTGACTCGGAAGCATACAGTCCTCTGCCACATCGTTCAGTTCTCATACACGATATAATTACAGTGGGTTTAGGATATTATTTTGAATGTATAATCGAGCCTATGTAACTGCAAGTTTTTAATTGGCAGAAATAATTAATATAACCATGTTTTTTTTTTTTTTTATAAATCAGATAAATAAAGGATATAAATATGATAAATAATAATGAATTCTAAACCTCACTTATAATGACATAAACTGGTTATATTGAAATGAAATAATGTTTATGAGAACATTATTTCATTTCAATATAACCACTACTATGAGGTAGTGGTTGGGTTACAGACACTGGCTTCTGATCATTCGTGAAATTTGAAATAAATGCATTTTCGCAAAGTATTGATTATTAACAGATTTAAAAACAATCAAAATAAAAAAGATAAATAAGTTCTGTTAGTTCGTTGATATGTAGAAATTATTCGTAATAAAATTTAGGAAGTATATACCAAACACAATTTAATAGCTCACAACAATTAATGAATTAACTTATATATATATATGTATATATATTTAATATAAAATTAAACCACTACTGGTGAGGAAAACCAATTAAAACATGTAAGTATTCATCCATCTAATGGTCTATAATCCAAGATGTTGTGGCCTTTTTCGGTTTCTGGCATATAACTACACATCAAAAAGTTTACTTTCTCTTTTTTTTTTAAAAAAGGTCATACTAATACAAATAAAATGAAATATTTGAAGTTGAAATCGGATTATTTATTTAGTCAAATTTGAACATCAAAGATCGGTAATTGTTACCATATTGGTGGAAACTCATGTTCCAACAACTGAAGTATGTTGGTGACAATGTGAAAATGAAGTAACTAAAGATAAGATAACCCCAGAGGATGAGCCAATAGCTCGAAAAGTTAGGAAAAAAATAATAAACAACTACAAACACGGAAGAGCTCCTTCATTAAAAAACATTAAATTTATTATAAAACAAGCCCATTTACTTTTAAATTAAATTATTACTAAGTAGCGCTTAATTCCTTCTTTTTGTGAAGCATAAGAGGATATGATAAAATATACACAGAACTAACTATTTAGGTGGGCTTATTTTATGCTAAATTTAATGTCCTAAAACTTTTATCTGTAACATTTTTCATTTAGAGTAGATATTGTCGAGTTATAGTTGTTGGAACATGAGTTTCCACCAATATGGTAACAATTACCGATCTTTGATGTTCAAATTTGACTAAATAAATAATCCGATTTCAACTTCAAATATTTCATTTTATTTGTATTCGTATGACCTTTTTTTCAAAAAAAAGAGAAAGTAAACTTTTTGATGTGTAGTTATATGCCAGAAACCAAAAAGGCCACAACATAGTGGATTATAAACCATTAGATGGATGAATACTTACATGTTTTAATTGGTTTTCCTCACCAGTAGTGGTTTAATTTTAAATTAAATATATATACGTATATATATAAGTTAATTCATTAATTGTTGTGAGCTATTAAATTGTGTTTGGTATTTACTTCCTAAATTTTATTACGAATAATTTATACATTAGAAATTGGTTTAGAATTCATTATTATTTATCATATTTATATCCTTTATTTATCTGATTTATAAAAAAAAAAAAAAAAAAATATGGTTATATTAATTATTTCTGCCAATTAAAAACTTGCAGTTACATAGGCTCGATTATACATTCAAAATAATATCCTAAACCCGCTGTAATTATATTGTGTATGAGAACTGAACGATGTGGCAGAGGACTGGATGCTCCCGAGTCACTGGCGCCTTTTCGCCGCTAAGGTCCGTTTTCTATAAAACTAGTTGATATATTTTGAAATTTGACCACTGATTTTTAAAGAAGAATAATTGCTTTAGATGTTTTATTTCAGGGTGTTTTTCCTTAACGATGGCCGTTTATTCACAAATTAACTTGGAATTTTAACTTTTACGCGAGTGACTTGAAAAAATTGACTTTAAAGGTATTTTATGTTGTCAAGACTAATTATTTTAGAACGTTTGTTTATTTATTCTCAATCTAGAACTATCTAGCTTTAATGAAATACCAGTTATGGCGAAATTAAGGTAAATGGTGAATGTCAGTAATAAAAAAACTAACTAAAATCAAATTCGTCGTTCCGCCATGTTTGAACGCCATTTTAGGTTAGTGCGGCCACTTTTTTTTCTGTGAACATTGGCTTTTTCTTTATCTTTTATCACAAGGAAGACAACGATATGCAATTTATAGGAATGTGGGGGGGGGAGGGTGCACGGTAGGGGGTCTGGTCCTCGTACTATTATATTAAATAAACAAATGTTTATTTTTGCAGTCAAAACAACCTCTTAATCTCTGAATTGTTTTTTCAATTTTCATTACTTTTTTGCCAGATTAAAATAAAAGAGTTTGAATGCTTAAATGTGTTCAAAACATAGATATCTTTCTAGCAATGTATATCAATTACCAGTTAAAACAAGTAGTAGGAGTAAGTGGTATATAATAGGGAGATTTTGATAGATAGTACATAGTATCGAGAAGCTGGGCAGTAAGATTAGAGGAGCCAGTGGGGGAATCTAAAAGTTAGAACTGTTCTTTGAGGTCACAATCACGTCACCATCTTTAAAAGAGGTTAAATTTGCATTTATTTAATTTTGAATAAAATAAGCTTCCCGAAGAAAGGATAGGTTTTTAATCAACAAAAAGGCTTACCACTTCCAAGGCCTTCCTTTCCCTTTCCTCCTTCAACAGTTGACCTCCACGGTTATTGAAAAGTCGGGTTTTGTCCTGCGCAATGAAATCTAGATGTAGCATCCTTTCCCATAGTTCATTTCTTTTTTCAGCGAGCTCAAAGATATGCCTTTAAAGAAATAGAAATTATTAAGAAGAATTAAATAACTCATGGCATAAAAAAAAAAAAAAAAAACTTATATCAAAACAATATTTGAATTTCTTACGATAAAAAATGCATTTTTTATTTATATTTTACTGTAAATTATATACTTAAAACTAAAATACCTATTAAGGAAGGCACTTGAGTACTAATTGGACCATTTAATCAAGGTAATAGATGGTTTATCAATAATTTTACTAACTGGTTCTGAAGATAGAAAAGCTCCAATCTTTCTATTTCAAGTTCATGGAGGTCTAACACATCTTCGGAATAGTGATCAGTGGTAAAAGGTTTAAACTCTTGTCGCTGCTCTTCAGAATAGGTCAATTTATCCCAGAGTTCTTTTATCTGTTCTCTGGCTGACTCTATCACTTGACGCATGTTCTCACGTTTCTGGCGCTCACAACGATCTATTTCAGATTCAATCTAAAAAAAAAAAAAAACTTATATAAAAACAATCACCAAGAGCTTTAAGAACAATCTAAGGGTACTATAAGCTCTTGAAAGATAATATTTTAAAAGTAACTAAAATAATTAAAAGAATCTCGAAATTAAGGCAAGACTAAGTGTAATTTTTAACAAGTTATACTATTAAAGAATTCTTTATTAGATTAATATTTTACAAGTAGGGTGTAGTAAGATAATACTAAATATTTCTCTTAATTTGAGTAAAGTGTTTAACAAATTTAAATATCAAGCGAATATACAATCAGTTAACTCGTTCAGTGCGGACGGCAAAAAGGTGGCCCATCCACATGTGCGGCATGGGGTCAATTGACCCTTTAGTGCAACTATCCACAAGTGCGTCACTTATTTTATAATTGACCCCGCATTTATCTCTCCATTTAAAACGCTAAAACTTCTAGAAAAATTAACTAAATTATTATAATTGAATATTTTCCTACTCTTCAGACATCAACAAATATATGACAGCCACAGGTGGTGTTTTCGATACATGACTTGAATATTTAACTTACACTTTTTACCTTATTAGGTAAAGAATAACTTGTTTCTGCTTTGTGCGATAATTTTGATGGTCAGCGAAGGATTTGAATTTTTTATAAGTATAAATAAAGATGGGTGAGTATGAATTATCATTAAATTACAACACATAACAATCAAAAGTTATTATTTTATCAAGTCAAACAGGAAAATGAGAAAAACAAATTAAAACCGACAGCAAAAAGTAAACTGAAAATGGAGGTGGGTGTTTTGTTTTTTACAGAGGTTGGTAATATAAGACTCACAGAAAAAACACAGGGAATAACACAGGCTTTAAGACTTTGTGCCGGACAGCAGCCCAAATATCACTCTCCAGGCCGGCACGGGGTCATAAAGCCCCGTGCGATTTTCAATGATATGCGAAGTTTTTATTGGCTTTGAAAAGCATAAACATACTTTTATCAATTGTATTTAAAAGTATAAAACAAACACCGTCAGTGTTTTTCGACAGTTTACTTCAAAACCCATACGTACTGGGAGATAGTTGCGCACCGAGTCATTTGACTACGTGCCGCACTGAACATGTTAAATAGAACATCTGCTTACAAAAAAGCCTTGTGGTTAACCCTGCTTATAAGCTGAGGGAAACGGTCCACAGGTAAGAATAGTTTCACTTAACAATATACACTGGATTAAATAAAAAAAAAAAAAAAAAATATATATATATATATATATATATATATATATATATATATACATACATATACACACACAAAAACTGTGTATGTGTGTGTTTGCTATGAAGTACAAACAAAAAGATAATTTCTTAATTTGTTTCCACATTATTTTGCAGACATTTAACACTTTGAAGACCACAAGTTTATGAATAAATTAATACATTCAGGTATAGCCAGACGAATTAACCGCTGAAAAATCTTTTTTAAAATTGATTTTACAAAAGCCTAACCTTTTCAATTGAGTTTTTCTCAAAATTAAGATTTTCGACTTGAAATCCTTCACTCCGCTTTACGCAATAAATATTAAAAAATTCATACATTCAATTTGCACAAATATCATAGAAATGGCACCAGTCTATTTATTTTTAAGAAATATAAGGAGTAAAATTTTCAAAAATTATTAACAGTTAGAATGTCATTTTACTTTAAATGACTATCAATAGATTTTAAATTAAAACTAAGGCAAAACTACTAACTGCTTCCATATGACTCCTTGAAATTGATGGGTACTTGAAAAGAAATTCTTCTCTGTAAGCAGAATCGATTTTTAGACGGTCCCAAAGCTTGGCCAATTTTTCTAATAAATCCTCACGTTTATGAATGGCTTCTTCATGTAACTTTTCCAGCATGGTTTTTAAGCTCTGAAAACAATATATCAAAAAATAAAATAATTTAATTTAAAAGTATTGATCAAATAAAAATTATGGAAACAATAAATGGCAAGAAACTTTTAACAATACACAAAATCGCTCAGAAGCTTAGATGGAAGAACAAGGAGAAGTCTCAAAAGGAGAACAACGTAGAATGAACAAAATCATTTAAACATGGCATTAATTTAAATGGGTTATGTGATGACAACTGATAGAGAGTTAAAGAACAACAGAGTATTACCTCCAATTTTTTCATATTTTCTGCAGTAGGTTGGAAGGCTTCTTCAGTATTCATATGAACATCTTTCTCAAACATTGTCGCTGGTTCACGTTCCAGTATCTTAGATAAGTTGATGATTATAGAGCGTGCATCTACGTAGGTCCTCAAACGATTAATCTGCATTAATATCAATAAATTAATTAGAAAGAATTGGAATATTAGCATGTAAATGTATTTAGCTCATTATTTGTGAGCAGATAAAAATAGTAAAAATATCATCACTATTACAGACTGCTACAGGATATAAGATTTTTATCATGTTGATGATGATGTTCTATTTAAATCTAATCAAAAAAGATTAAAACAAGCCTATTAAAAAAAAAAAATTCGGACGAAATATTCAGATGGAGGATTTGTCCTATTTATCTTTTAAAAGTAAGAACTCTGAACTCTGTTCACTTTCTTTGCATTTTTTTATAAAAAATAAAATCTTATAACAGATGTTTGCCAATGTAAAAGTGAAAAGTACTTTTGAGAAAAAAACTTCAAGTCCATCCCCAGAGTAGAGGGGCGGAGGCGGATAAGCATTATATTTGAACTTCAATGGTAGAGACTTAATAAATAACCTATTTAAAAGAGGTGTTCCTTCCACTAACAGAATTCGCTGCATTTAAGTTTCTGAGCTGTTGCAACAAAAACCGCACTGGACCTTTAACAGCCTTTTCTTATAATGTTCATATTAATCAGATGATTGGAAGAATGTTAAGATGTTCTGTAAAAACAAATTGATCCCAACAAAGAATGACAGTTCTGAAAATTTAAGGAAGCAAAGACTAATCGCTTTCCTTTTCAATTATTTTATGTAAAATAATTTTTTCACTGACATCTCTTCATAGTTAACAGCTTCTCGAATGGTAATAAAAGTAAGACCAAACATTTGGTAAGTCCAGCAATGGGCTCAGGAAGTGACCCATCTTCAGAAGCAGTATAGCATCAACTATTTAATGAACTTATGATTTAGTGGGTTTTGTCATTCATAGAGTCATGTAAAAATAAATTAGCACATAAAAACCAAATCAAGATAGAACTCAGAGGACAGAGAGGATTTTCTACTGGTGAGGACAATGATAACTAGAGAACAGAAAAAACTGAATTATTTTTTCTGCATAGAGAAAGGACTACATACAAATATATCCAACAATGGTAAGCCACTTGACCATGAATATTCCTAAAAATATTATGCCATCACTAGGCTTTAATCACCATTCACATTTATAAATCCAAACCCAACATATCTTACATAACTCTAATAGGCAAAATTTAGGACTCCTAATAATTAATAAGTCCTAACCTAAGTTTTAAGTATGAGAGGCCATAGTATTTTCTCATAGATATAATGATAGGAATAGGAATAGTCAACATTAATAGTATGAATTTTTAGTCAGTCAGCTGGAATAGTATAAAAGATTGGTCAATCTCAATAAAACATTCTAAAAGAAACAGTACAAAAATTAATTCCAGTTACAGGTATTGATCACTTTTATCAATAAAGCTTGGCCAAAATTAAGTATTCTAATAACTCCTAATATGAAACTTTATAAAGAAGGAAGTAATTACAAATTTTCATATCAACAATGAACAAACAAAATTACAAACCTTATCTTCATTAAGCTCAAATATTCTCAATTGCAAAGCATCCAGTTGGCTTTCAGAAGGTACTGGATTGGGTAAAGGCTGCTGAGGTGAACACCCAAGAGCTAAACAAAGTTCTTGTTCCTGGAAGCGATCAAAGTTAGATATTTAAGCTTGAGAAGTAATTAATGTAGTATTTTTGTCTTACTATCAATAAGCATACCTCACTCAACAGTTTTTTCAGCCTTGCCAATCTTTTGTCCTTTTCTTCGACAAATCTAGCCATTGATTTCTCAACATCTTTTAAAAATACAGTATAAGGTTCCTTAACATCCATTGTAAATATTTCATCATACATACCCAATTCCTTTAAATAAAACATCATAAAATTAATTTATTAGGAAATCTTATGGGCATAAGCTTTAAAAATCATTTTAAAAAATTCAATGAGATTTCCATTTAAGGTTTAATGGTGAAAAACTCAAATTTTGACTGATAAAAACTACTCAGCATACTAGATTTGCTGTTCAATGGCACCATTTTTAACCCAGGAGAATTGCAGCCATCAATAATCATTTCCTCATATTGGTGAATAAAAGTCTACGTTTTCCTTGTATTACATCTGTTTTGTTTACAATTGATCTACCTCTTGTTAACTCTTTGATTTTGTTATTACAGCTTGTTTAGATATTCTTAAATGTTTGCCTCCCCACCTAAACTAAGTAGTTTTATTATAGCCATATAACAGATATAATTAATTTATTAATTCAGGTTTTCATTTTCAAAATCATGATATTACCAATCACACATCAAACATCCTAAATCTTTTATGAAATCATTCTTCAGGCCCCAATAAAAGAGTTAAATACAAGTTAGAATGTACTGCAAACATCTTTTCTACTTTTAATTTTTTTTCTACAAACTTTTCACACAGCAGAGTTGAGAAAAAGCAATATTGATTTGCCACATGAGATTGCTGCTTCTATCAACTATAATTATTTCTAATATGCCAGATATTATTCCTATTCATAATTTCACAAAGTATGGTGCAGATGTATTTAGTAGACGGATTGAAGTCACTATTTATTTTGTTCCAATTCAGGAATTAAGATATAAAATATATCTCCCCTTATCTCTAAATAATTGTCAGATCATTGACTATAATGGATCACAAAAAATTAAGCAGGAACAAATGGAAATAGGCAATACAAACTTTTGCTATTTGTGCACCAGATAAAACAAAACAAAAAGACTAGTAGAATAAACTAAACCTACTTGCAATGAGCATTGTACTGATAAATCCACATAAGGAGAATTGGAGTTCTTAGTTTCTGTCTAAACAGTTACTCTTTTGCTTAAGTAGATTATAAAATATAATTAAAATAACATTCTGTCTTCTGAAATCTTCTTTTGCATAAAATCTTTCTATTATAAAATTTATTCATTTCATGATTTTTACATAAACTTTTATTTGTTAATATAAGTTTGAAATTATTATGAAGTAAATGCATTCACACACTTCAACAATGTGTTTTTATTTATTACTTACGATGAAAAAATTAAAAAACTTGCATTAAACCTAAAATTGAAGTTTTTTGGCATCATCACATCCAATTGTATGCAGAAATAGTACAAATTGTCTACCATGAAAAAAATGCTCAAGGGACAATAAAGGAGGACACTCCTGACAAGTTAAGAAGAGGTGATCAATAATAATGTTTTGCGGTTGTGCCATTTCCTTTGGGGAGGAGAGGGGACACTCCTGACCACAAGTGTATATGTAACAATTACAATAAAAATTAAATGGTTTTTATTGCAGTTAACAGCTGTATGGGATAAAAGAAAGATCAACTATACCTTCTGTAATTTATAAAACTCCTGTAACTTCTGTTCTATCCTATTCAACATTTCTACTCTCTTTTCCTCTTCCGATTCGGCAATATCATCATAGAATCCCTAAAAAACACAACAAAAAAAAAACAAGTAGTAATATTGAAGTATAAATTAGCTGACAACATTAACAATAATTAAGAACTATATAATTACAGTGGAACTACTTTCTAATTAAAAAAATGTCCATAGAAAAAAAAAGTGGTTGTTAAATTAATATCAACAAACACTTTACATCATGTACTAATTGTGTAACGTAGAAAATTAAGTGAGGTGCATGACAACAAACCAATTTTAGAGAGATATCCCTTGGCCAAAGACAATTATGATGAGACAAAATAAAATTGTCCATGAAATGATAATATTAGACAACAAGAAAAATCGATCATTGTAAGTACACATACAGAATAATTAAACAAGAAATAGTGATAATTACAGGAAATTCAAATATTCATCCTGACAAAAAGATGAAAAACCAAATGTGGAGTCAAAAACTTACCTTGACATATTCTATAAATTTCTCAATACGTCTGTTTTTTTCCTCTTCAGTAATATCATACATAGCTTTCCATTTTGATAATAAATCACTTATTAAGGACAATGTCATCGTCCGAATTCTCTCACCTAATTGGTCCTCAACATGACTAGAAATAAATTAATACACTTTAAAATAAAATATTAAAATAAGAGAATATACTGTTATGAGAATATGACATTTTCTAAACTAGTCATAAAAAAAAAAAAAAATATATATTATATTATTCCAATCTAGCATGTTATTTTTACCCAGGAATTTCACTAAACGTAGCACTCATATTTGAGACTTAACTGACACTTAATTCCGAAAAAACCGTTATGAAGAGAAAAATGGCGGCATTGACAGGAACGTTGCACTCAAAAATCCACAGCCTTTGAGAGTATAAACATTTCAAAATACAGGTGTATAAAAACAACAACATTAGTTTGAATTATAAAAAATTATTAAAAATAATATTTCCTTCCAATTTAACTTTATATTTTTAATAAAGAAAGAACAGAGAAAAGATTGTCCAACCGAAATTTTTAGTCCTTTGAAATACATTCTCCCAATGCTTAAACAATCAGGTATAAATTATAAAACAACGAGGTAGAGACAATGCATATCGTTAATTTATATTTAATTTCAAGCACTTGTTTATTTTTTTACTACTTTTTGTCGGTATTTGGATAATGGTTATTAAATTAGAAAGGTATCGTAATATATTTTTGTCATCAGAACAATAAATCATAACAGGATGCCAAAATAGGGCCTTTTTTTACAAGTTATTTTAGTGATCTTAGATACTATTTTGAACATTTTTATTACGAAAGTATACAAAACAGATGTTTAGTTCTGTAACCATTTTTAAAAAGTCTAAATCTTCTGGAATGGGTTAAATCAATAAGACATGGTCTTATGTTATGGAAAGTTTTCAAAAATCAAAGGATCTCGACTGCAGACGATACAAAACGTAAGATATTAACAAGTAGTTGTGCCAAAAACTAGTATTTTACAATAACAGGTACAACCAGACCTGTTCCAAAATAATACCTATTCCAAATACCTGTTACTAATACCATTTAATTTTTCTCCTCTAGATACTCATTTACCAAATGTTCACAGCTGTGTAGGATATATTTGTTTTTATAAATACGAATAAGAATTTATTATTAAATGATTTTTATGTGAATATGAAACAAATTGTTCACACGACATTATTTGTAAATGCGAGTACAATTTTTCCTATAAACAAAAATATATTCACAAGAAAAAATGAATATATTCACCGTAAAATCTGAATATAAAAATAATATTAATATAAAATATACATACTTTCTCGTGATTTCTCAAAAATATACACGTTTTTCCAAATCCACATGTTATCATCATTTAATCCACAAAATCTTGACAAGTGAATGAATACAATTTTTATATATTTCATAAAACACAATATTGTAATGAATAATCAGTGAATTTTACAAACAAAATTAACCTTAAAAAATTATGTTATTACAATAATTCAAAATAAATGAAAGTATATTTTTATAAAGGTATTTGAGTGTATTTAATAATAATAATAATGAATTAAAATGAAGGAGTAAGTAAGAATATGTCCAATAGAATTTAGTTTAACTCAATGTTATTGAAAAGTTATTGTTATTAACTAGGGTGAAAAAATTAGTAAACAAATATTATCTGATAAAGAGATGGGGAACATCTGAATAAAAAGAAATACTCTGATTTCTATCATAAGCGGATCCAGGGAAAGGGATTGTTTTATTATTTATCGACGGCATTTAAATTTACTAAATGCAAGCAAGCTTAAATATAAATAATATACTTATTATATTAGATATTATATATCTAATAGAGTAGCATAACAGTAGTGAGAAAATAAAATAAAGGTAAAAGAGCATGTCAATTCGCCGCCAGACCCCCGGCCCCCGGGATTGCATGCAGATGTGGGACAAAAGAGATATTAGATAACAGGTAAAAAATACTCATAGTCGTCCAGCCCTGTCTGGCGGAGATAAGCAGTACTAGTAAACAAGTACGATACATCAGGTACGGTGGGAAATACTCGATCAGATGTCAACAAGTACGAAATACTCGTACTCGATCTGGGCCGATATACTCGATCTGGAATGAACAAGTACGAAATAACAGGTTCAAAATACTCGTAGTGCTTCAGCGCTGCCTGGCGACGATACGCATTACTAGTGTAGAAGTACGAAATATCAGGTCCGGTGTAAAATACTCGATCTGATGTCAACAAGTACGAAATACTCGTACTCGATCTGGCCCGAAACACTCGATCTGGTTTGAACAAGTAGAAGTACAAGAAAAAGATGGATGCCGATTTGTATATCGTGTTAGCAGGGCATGAAGCTCAGCTTGGGAGTGTGTGGATTCGTGGTCTTTGGTATCAATCTCAACGAAATCGACAGCGAACAGAACTCCAACCGTCAACCTTTGTCAGTCAACTCAGCTACTTGCCTCGTAGATGGTTTTGAAACACATTCAAGGTCGGTGTACTTATTCAAACATCTGAACCATCCAGGTCCCCAGTCCTACGCCTGCCTCCTGTACCACCTAGTACTTCCCCTCAATCGCCCAGGCCTACCAGGATCCGGCGAAAGCCTGCGTATCTCGAGGACTAAGTCTCCAACATCCCTTAAATAAGTGGGAGAGAACTATACTGAAGTCAGTTGCTACGAACAGCTGGCAATATAATACCTATGTATCAATTAACGAATATCAGTTTTTCTGTCTTAATTATGTTGTGTTACAAGTGTAGATTGTTTTATGTTAAACCATGTATTTATTGTGTATATAATTGATTCAATAAAGTATGTATACAAGTAAACATTACTAGTTCTCAAGATTAGAACATGCTTCTTAGTCAAGTTTCTGCTAACTCGTCAGCCGATTGTTGATTATTGTGATTAACAGGTGCGGATTTAAAAAAAAAAAAAAAAAAAAAAAAAAAAAAAAAAAAAAAAAAAAAAAAAAAAAAATTGACGCGACACAATTTTTACAATTATGTACCTACTGTTTTCTGCGAAGGTCAGAAGGAACTAGTTGAAAGCATTAGAATAGTCTGTGGGGGCATGGAAACTTTCCAATCCATTAAAAAGCCGATCAATAAATTGTTGATTATGCTGTTGAGTTGTAATATAACAGTATGTGATTTCACACTCCCTTGTGATTTTAAAACTACCTTACCTTACGTACTTCTTAAAGCTCAGTTCAATAGAGTATTTATTATACGGCATTTACATCAGGGAGTCGATTCTTCTATTTGAATTTAATGACTTCGATAAAGATGTTGGGGAGGAACTTGTACGGGACGATTTCAAAGTCGATGGTTAAGAGATCGCAATTTACCACTTTGTCGTTGAACGCTGAAGTACAAAGGGTTTTAGGTCCTAAGCCTAGTTCATTCATAGTCGGAATTATGATCACTGATTCTCCCTGTTTGTAAATCAAATAGCTATCCTGTCAATCAAATTTAAGTTTTCGAGCTGGGTGAAGAATCTGTTACCGGAAATTCGGTAATGATGGTTTATGCCTTGTTATGTGAATAACACATGATGTATTAATTAACAATTAATCTCTAATATTTGGAAGGCAAAGCCTTCCTATATAAGGTATGACTCTTATAAAAATTTGACAAAATTAACCATATTGCGTGCATCAAATAATTTAGGATGGAAAAATTCTTCAGACCAGAACGTCTCTCACTGGACCCAAAAGAGGCATAGGCAACACGTCAATGGGTGCATTGGCCAATTACATATGAAAACTTCACGGAAGAAATCGGCCCCACACACGAAGGTAAGTTGAAACTAATAGCTAATTTTTTAACGGAATTCAAAAGAGGAGGTTACTCAATTCGATACTAAGTGGCTTTTTTCTTCTTCTATGTTTGTTCACCGATCACTCCTATTACTATTACTACTAATCCCGATTAAGATGGACCTATTGCTGCATGTTTTCTTTTTAGGTTCTCTGTTAATAAAATAGAAGAAAAGGTCTGCTTAATGGTTGTATATTAACCCAATTTCTAATTATATTTCAAACTTCACCCGGGGAATTTCATTTTTCTAATAAACGTAAACAACTCTATAAACAAAAAATGCAACAAAAATAGCACAAATAGATTATTATTCCAAAGCTTTAGGATATACTATATTTTTAGTTTTACCCTCTGGGGCATATATAATTACGTCTTAAGATGAACCAACTCTAGAGCATGTTGACCATTAAAGCTGACCATTAGAAAAACATGGGGATTCCAAGTTGATACCAGCTACCCTCAGTGATTGCTCTTGAGCTTTATTTATAGTCATCGCAAATGCGACCCGAACTGGGCTGGGAATTATACTCCCTTGAAATCAAAGGGCATATCACTGGGGACAATAGGGATTCCAGGCATGGAAAGCAGTAAGGGCAGTAGGGTTCATTTGACTATATAAATAGTCTGGGTAGTTTCCATAAATCAATCAGGTACCTAATAGAAAGAAGAAATCCAGTCGCAAAAAACAATGAGAAAAGCGTGTCAAGAAAAGTTCGTTAGGACAGAAGAGAGAGCCAGGAGCGAGAAGCGAGTAGCGGGGAGACGCGCACTCGTTGGCCACTTACTAGGGATGTTACAGAACGTTTAAATGACGTATTAGCTCCAACCGTTCCGGTATTAGGTTCCCTTAACCGCTCCAGTTCCACCTAACAGTTCCGAGAGTCAATTCCACCAGTGTAGGTAGACCTCCATCTCCTCCTTTTCTAAAGTTTAACTACACTCCAAGGAACATAAACAGGAAACGAATCCAGGGTGTAATATAATATTATAATTATCTATATAAATAAAGATGAAATTCTGTTTGTTTGTTTGTTTGTTTATTTGTTCTTTATATAAATCCATACCGTTTGTCCTAAAATTCTCCAAATTTCGCTCAGTGGTTCTTTCAGACCAGGTTCGAACACCTGTCCATATTAAAATTGCATAACTTCAGCCGATCTCTGGGTATATTCTTTATTGTTATATTCTTTATTATTGTTATAATAATCTTTTTGATCTCGCTTTACATTGGTTTTTACCAATGTTTTACAAAATCGACGATTTGAGTCGATAAAAGTCTCAGTTTATAGATTTAAAAAATGAAATTCTCCGGGTGAAACCGGTTATATGCAGCTAGTATAATATATTATCATGTAATATAATATGATTTAAATAATAATGATATTTAAAAAATAATAATGTAAAGAATTTAAACAATTTTATTATTTCTAATTTTTACAAATAAAAATTAAATCGTTATTTATAATCATTAATTATATAATTTATAATTAGATAAAAAATATTGAATAAATGAATAAATAATTTATAATACATCATTAAGTAATTTTTAACATACCATTTAATTTTAATTTTAAACAAAATAGATTTGAAAAAATTGAAATTGTGTATTTATTTTATTTTAAATTTATTACAATGATTTTGAGTAAACAAATGAAAGACGGTGATGTTACGAAAACAAAGATAAATAGAAATTGCTTTTTAGATAATCATAATATGCTGGTTTTAAAATAAGATTAGGTGTCAAATCAAGAATTCGAAACTAATTTAACGAACATTTGCACTCAGGTTCCATTTAGAGAGCCAATTGGATAGGGAAAAGGTGCCAGTCTGCTGAACGACCATAAGCAGCTCCGACGAGCTTCGGAAATAATATACTAACAGCTCCAGCTCCGTTAGAACCAATGGGTGTGGAGAGATTAAACAGCTCCGACGAGCCTCGGAACTAATATACTAACAGCTCCGATGGAATGAATGGGCGTGGAAAGGTTAAACAGTTCCGAGGAGCCTCAGAACTAATATACTAACAGCTCCGGCTCCAGTTCCGTTAGAACCAATGGGTGGGGAGAGGTTAAACAGCTCCGACAAGCCTCGGAACTTATCTACTAACAGCTCCTAGTCGGAGCTAGTCTCGGAACTAGTCTAGTACACTATCAGCCCCCAAGAGTCTAGTGAAGGACGGAGTAAGCAAACAGCTCCGACCGGAGCCGTTAAGGCATCCATGTTGGAACTGTTCCTAACAGCTCCGGGCATATATTAGGTTCCGTGGAGCCGTTCCAGCAGCTTCGAACCATCCCTACCAATAACTCGAAAAGGACTCGTTCAGCCTTAAAACGTGGACACCGGTCCATTCCGGAGGAACGGCCTTACCGGGCCTTGTTGGCCTCTTCAAAATCTATATAATGGTACTTTTTTCGACCCAGACGGTCGATCTCGTAAAAAAAAAACCATTGTAAAGCGAGATCATTACGATTTTTATAACAAAGAATATCAGCTGGAGATCGGCTGAAATGTGCACAGGCACATATGCAATTTTAATGTGGACAGGTGTTCGCACCTGTTATGAAAGAACCACTGAGCGAAATTCGGAGAATTTAGGACAAACGGTATGGATTTCTCTAAAGAACAAACAAACAGAATTTCATCTTTATTTATTTAGATTACACAAATAATATTTTAATAGCAACTTTTAAGGTCTGGCCACACATGTCCGCACCACAGCAATAATATAGGTTATGTTCAGAATATTTTTAATTTAACATACATATTACCTTTAGTTATGCCTAAATTTCAGGCCACTCATGTCAGACATAGTTCACTTTAGGCATAACAAAAGGTAATATATAAGTTAAATTAAAAATATTCTGAACATAACCTATATTATTGTTGCGGTGCGGATCCGGTGCGGACATGTGTGGCCAGACCTTTATACGTACATAGAACATATGTACAGTATATCGATTAGTAATAAAAATAAAATCATTGTTTTTAATCGATTTTTCTTTTACATCACTTTCTCACAGTTGCGACATTTTCTAAAAATTAAAACGTAATGTGATACTCAGGAATACATTGTCTTGTAGAAGTAAACAAAATAATATAATAAAAACAATGCAAAATGTTTTTATCTTTTATCATTAATTGACAAACTGAAAATATGTTATAAGTACAAAAAAGTTGTTATTAATTTGTTTTCATTGCTTCTGTTGAAATATAATTGTAAATATTGTGAAAATACAACTATTTAACAAAAACGTTTTCTTGTATTTAACTTCCCTGCACGACCACTGCACAAGTGTTAAGAAATCACAGGGTGTGCATCTATCGAGACTGCTAGTACTGCATTTTCTTTTAGCGTCGCGTATAGCCGTTTTTACTTAATTTCTGCATTACTGTATGGAAACCTCTTCAAATCCGCTAATTATGGACATCCAGATGAAAAAGTTTCTTTTTGCCGTTAGGGACCTGATACATTGGCGTACCCAACGGGGGGCAGGGGGGGCAGCTGCCCCCCCCCCCCCTGGAAGGCTGGAAGCAATAATTTTTTAGGCTTTTAAGACAGGAAGCAATAATAGAATACATTTTTTTCAAGCAAATAATTGTAATAACATGGTTTATAAAGCACTGCTATAATTATACATAATTTATGTTTCATTCACCTTTTCCGCGGTAAGGTGTTACAACCTGAACGACCATAACTTGCCCCCCCCCTAGTTTTTAGCTTGCCCCCCCCTACTTTTGATCCTGGGTACGCCCTTGACCTGATACTTTCAGACATCCAAGGGAAGGGTCTTGTTTTTCGTCGTCGATATGACAGCACAGTTGCATGCTTATCATAAAGTTCAGTCATCTTCTTGCTGAACAATTAACTTTTTCTTGACCTCCGCACTATCAATATATCTGACCAGTCAATGTTCAGAATATCAACTTTAAGTACTTCCAGATCTATCTTCTTCAGGTTTTTCCTGACGTCCAGAACGTCCAGGAGAAATATTAGATAGATATTTAGATTTAGATATTTCCTTTATTTGTTTTTGGGGAATACCCCATACAAATAGAGTTGGCCAAGCAAGACGTATTAGAGCTAACAACAATATTGAACAACAATAATATTTAAGAGATAATATAGAACATAACAAGATGTGGCAACATCATCTCCACATAGCAATTTAAAAATATTATTACACATTAAAAACATTATTAAAATATATACTTGACAAAAAAGCATTAAATATAGACTTAATATAAACAATAGATAACTATATAAATATTATAGACCTAAAAAGCTTTTTCCTAAATATAAATCAAAGTATCTATAATTAATTTAATTTTTTATAACATTAACAAATATGAATATTAACAATTAATAACATATAAAATTAAAAATAGATGTTCGATCTTAATTAGCGGTTATTCATTAACAATGAATGATTTCAGTCTACAACATTGCCTAATGTAACAAAAGAGATTTTTGAGGGATTGAATGTTCTCGATTTTGAGCAATTCGACATAATTCGATCTGTTTAAACCGATTGAGTAGGGCAGATAGTGATGGCGGAAAGCAGAGTAAATCGGGCACCGGACCAAAATATGAAAAACATCTTCTAGCTCTCTTAAGTTGCAAATAGTGCAGGTTTCCTTCGGCTTGAAGTAATAATAAATATTATTAAACGTCAATTTTATAATGTAATTACCGGATAGTCTTAATTGTGCTAGTGTTTTGGTCATAGGGAAGGGGGCATCTAGAGCAAGATACGGCTGGGCCTGATCCCTGTCTATGTACATATCGGGGTATAGCGGACTGTACCTTGTGGGGCTAGTCAATCTTTGTTTATCGCGCTGTTCCGTATAACTTTTAAATATGCTTAACGTTTCATTCATCTCTAACAGGAATTCGCCTGCGTCCTCTAACTCCAGAATACCTTGTTTATTTACTAAAGATAACAAAGAGCACAGCTGACTCACCCAATTAAACTTTAGTTCCGATTTGCCCTTTATATGTATTTTCCTGAATTCTTTAAAGCAAATTTTAGGAAGTCTTTGGTTACTCATTTTTAAAATTTTTAGGACCCAATTGAGAGCCAATTTCAAAATTGCCACCGAGCAGTGAGGGATACTGAATTCTAATCGCATTAACCAAAAGGGCATGTTTTTGTTTAAGGAGAATAAACGTTTGAAAAAATTTAAATTTACCCTTTCTAGATAATCAGTATATCTTAACCCCCATAATTGTACATTGTAATGTAATACGCTCATTGCAATTGCATTATTAATTTTTATTTTGCTATCCCAAGATTGCAATTTAGATTTTGCGCAGATTGAGATAACCGAACCTATCGCTGCTCTAGTTTTTGATTCAAAATATTTAGAGGCCTTATGAAATAAACCTGAATTGGATAATGGTACCCCTAGATAAATATATTCAGGAACTATTTCTATTTCTGAGTCCCCATAAAATAATTTCCCTAACTTTTTACAACCTCCTTTGTGAAAGTGTACTAATTTCGTTTTTTGCGTGTTGACCTCTAATTTTTTTTCCTTGCAGTACTCGTTTAAAATTTTTAATTTCATTTTTGCATCGGTGTAGCTGTCTGCAAGAATTATTAGGTCGTCGGCATATAACAGTAACAGTATGTCACAGGAACTATCAACCCTTACTCCTCCGACATTTTTGTTTCTGAAAAATCTCTCTAAATCACTTATGTAGAGGCTGAATAAGTATGGCGATAATACTTCTCCCTGCAATAGGCCAAGTGTAATATCGATCTCCAATGAAAATCCATCCTCGCCTTTGACTCTACCCGACGCGTTTTGATAAATGTTTTTTATTATTCTGATTATTTTGGTACTTATTCCTAGATTATAGAGCGAATTCCAGAGTAAATTGTGATTTATAGAGTCGAATGCTCGCTTGAAATCGACAAAGAGGGCAAAAAGCCGATTCCCACGTAGTCCTAATTGCATCTGAATAACAGCATTTAATGAAAATAAATTATCGAGGCAGCTCCTGCCTTTACGGAACCCAGACTGCGCTTCTGGGACTGTTTTCGTCTCGTCACACCAGATTGTTAACCTGCTGAGAATTATTTGGGTAAATATCTTCATTATACAGTTGACCAGGGCAATCGAGCGATAGTTCTCTAGATTATTTGGGTCACCCTTTTTAAACAGCATTGAGTATTCTATTTTTACCCAGGAATTTGGTATATTCTCAGTCTCGAATACTTTATTATACAAATGTAGTAAGTATAATTGCCAATTAATCGGTAGGTTTTTAAAAAATTCATGACTGAAACCGTCTCTACCAGGGCTTTTACCGTTTTTACATTTCATTAACGAACTTTGAAGCTCCTCAAGGCTTATTGCAGAATCGAGAAGAGGGTGAAGGACTCCGTAATATTCTACGTCGCATAGAACGCGTGGGGGGTAGCTGTGTGATAAGTAGTTGAACCACTGATCGCAATTAATTGCCTCCGGTTGCCGTTTCCGGTTTCTAAACTTGTTTACCGTTCCCCAAAAAGTTTTTGAGTCATTAACTTTACCCAGGCTATCGACGATATTGCGCTCGAATTCACTTCGTTTCCATTTGACTAAGTTTTTAAATTTTTTCTTAGCGGTACAATATTCACTAATAGCATTTTCATTATAACGATTCCTAACCATATGTTTTAACTGTGCTCTGAGAAGCTTTTTAGTATTAATACACTCCTGATCGAACCAGGGTTTATTTATTTTGTGGCAAAAGTTATTATTTTTCCGTTTTATTTTCTTTATTAAACCGAGTGAAAATGATGTTTCGTGGATTGCTGAAAGGAGGTTACTTTGGATTTCATCAACTGATTCTGAATTTAATTGAGACCCTACTCGTGCAGAATTCATAATTAATTTATGGTAAATTAAATCCCTTGAATTATCCCACTTAACGAGAGTTAAATTTTGCCTTGTTTTATTTAGTGACGTCTTGAAGTTGAAAAATGGGTAAATATACAGTGTAACCTCAATAGGAAAGTGGTTTGAACCGGAAATGATATGTTTTATTTTTAAGTCTGCTATTGAGTTAATATGATTGAAATTGCACCATACCATATCGACCACACTTTTGCCATTTGGAGTGATATCTGTATACTGACCGGGGTTATCACTAATAGTTCTACCGTTCAGTAGGACAAAAAAATAATTTTCCATAAACTCTACTAATGTTTGACCCTTTTTATTTTCAACAATATCCATGCTACACCGAACGTGGGACAAACTAGAACCATTGAAGGCCTCAAAATCACCCTGATTTAAATTAGCTACTCTCACGTTAAAATCACCGAGAAATAAAAATAATTTATCATGATACTTACTCTGGACCCCAGCAAGGATTGGCTCAAATAATTCCAATACATAATTAATATCCAAAGAAGGCCTAAAATAAATTAAAATTATAATAAATTCATTAAATCCCTGATTTTCCTTAACATGGGCACAGATCCAGTATTCACTGACATCTAATACATTTATATTATAAACATTAGGGTTATAAAATATAATAAGACCTCCACTGCCCCTACCTCGGCTCTTCTCCCTGATGGCGTTAGAAGAAACGAAGCTGAATCCTGAGAGCGATGGGGGTGCCGCCGCCGGTCCTTCCAGTAAATGCGTTTCGCAAAGGCAAATTATTGTTAAATCTTTGAAAGTTCTATTTTCTTCAATAAAGTTTTTGTATCCGTCGACATTCCATAGAAATATTGAACATTGTTCTGAACTGTTATAAATTGTTTTTTTACACTCATAATTAGTATTTTTTATCGTTCCGAATTGGCTAGTAGGTGTTCCCCGAGGGCTAAGTCAGGAAATGATCTCTTTTCCCTTACATTTTTTGTTCCGGGATGCAGTGCTTAGGTCTGGAGAGTTCTCAAGCGAATTTGGGAGAGAACGTTTTTTCTCATTTATCCCCTTTCCTCTGTTGAATTGTTCAGAATCGGTTTCATAAGACTCTTCTATTGTGCTTTTAAATAGCAATAAGTCGGATTCATTTTTGATATTCATTCTAGTAGACCCTTCGAGATGTCTTGCATATATTTTACCATTTCTATGCCATACGAATTTAAAACAGCCTTCTCTTTGCAGGGCCCTAGCTTTAGCAAATAAGAACCGATTTTCCGATGTAAGAGATTCATTTATAAAAATTTTTCGGTCTCTATCCTGTTCAAGTGCAGCACAGTTCAGGGATTTTAAGGTTAGCTTATTCCGGTTTATTCTAGCCTGAGACAAAAATTGGTTTCTATCAGTAATCCTTAAAAAATGCAGAATGATAATGTCAGTGTATGATCCATTTTTTCTTCGTATTCTATAATAATAATCTAAATCTTTAATATTCAAATCTGCTTGAATGGAATTAAATAATACGATGCATAACTTTTTTAAATCTTCATCTTCCTTGAAAGGAATTCCTTTCACCTCTACCTTTTTCTTTGCTTCTTGAGACTTCATCAGTTGTAATTCTGACTTTAGTTCAGTTGAATTACTTTTTAAATTTTGAATCTCAGCTTTTAAATGCGATATTTTGTGGTCAGTTGGTTAGTTTGGCTTGGATAGCCGTGTGAGCAGCATCGTCTCCTCGTTTATGTTAAATAGTGTCGGTTAAAGTGCGGCGATTTGAGTGATTTTTTTTTTTCAGACTGTCGGGAAGTGGTTGAAGGTGGCAGGTGTAAAGTTTGGAGGAGATTAGAGCAGTGGAAGTGTAATTAAAATTAAAAAAACTTTTAGGCGATACCAGGTATAATATACAGTAATACCTATTAGAGGATTATAGGATTTGCCCCACCAGGCTCTGGCTCCGCCCACCAGCCCGCTACGATTACTTCAGTTGAAGTTCGCTGTTTACTTTCTTTTAAGACATTTCCGTATTGGTTTTCGTCATCTTATTTTTTATCCAGGAGAAATATTGGTATGAAGAGCTTCTCTTGTATAGAACAAAGATGTATACCACACTCTCCCCCACCCCCCTCCTTTCATTTAAGAACATAGTCTTTCAAATATGATGGCTGTCGTTTGACACGAGACGATCTTCGTGCAGGGTGGTGGTATTAAGGTCTCTTTCAGCTGAGGAATTGTCTTCTGAAGGAGAGGCCTCCTGAGGTATTCCTAGGTCTTGTTGGCTGATGTTCTTCTGATGCTGGCCATGAGGAGATGACTTGATTATCGGCTCGGCGGTGACTTGAGGTTCCTTTGGCTGAGGACAAGTTCAAGTAATGACAGTAAGAACTACAGATTCTGGTTAACGCATCGGCAGCTGCATTTTCTTTTCCTGGGCCATAAACGATCTCATAGTTATACGCAGTCAACTCAAGTCGCCATCG
The DNA here is from genome assembly GCA_911387785.2 of Aelia acuminata. NCBI lineage: Eukaryota > Metazoa > Arthropoda > Insecta > Hemiptera > Pentatomidae > Aelia > Aelia acuminata. The sequence continues at coordinate 77,113,905 of OU426982.1, forward strand.
AGTGAATTTCTCATTCTTGATTTTCCCAGGATGTTTTATGTCGAACAAAATATAAGAGAAAGATTTTTGATCAGTTATTAATTGGAAGGTACAACAGATTAAATAATACCTCCACTTCCAAAGTGCTTCGATTATGGCGTAGGCTTCCTTCTAGACTGCCGAGTGATGAAGTTCACGTTTGGATAGAGTTCAGGAAAAGTAGGCGACCGGCCGCTGGTTCTGCATAAGGACTGCAGCGATAGCTACATCAGAGGCATCAGTCTCCACACAGGAAGGAACGTTTTCTTCTATATTGTAAATACAAGATTTTAAAATACACGTTGGAATGTCATTGAAATGTGCCACCAGCTGACGGTTTAGAGGAAATGTTTTGCAGTTCACTAATCGATTAATTTTTTCAGAAAAGTGTGGTACCCATTTAGAGTCAGGGGCGAATCCAGCCGATCGGAAAGGGGGGCTGCAGTCCTAAAGGGGGGAGGGCTGCAGCCCCACAGCCCTTCATTTAGATCTGCTAATCAGCTTTGTTATCTTTATGTTACTTTCCCACAGCAAAAATTCAACTTGTTCTGCACATTATTTGTTCTTTAACTTGCTTCCTTACATTAAGGAAAGTCAAATTCTATCTTTAAATGACGAAAATTTTTCCAAAGGGAGGGGCTGCAGCCCCCTCAGCCCCCCCTTGGATCCGCCAATGTTTAGAGTAATATGAAAACATTCCAAGTGCTCGCTGTAAGGAAGTTTTGTTCTGAAGTAACGGAAAATCGATTAATGGTTTGAGTCTATCTGGGACGGAGGGTATTATTTTCTATCAGATAGCCAAGAATTTCAATTCATTTTATATTGAATTTAGATTTTTGCCTATTAATAGTAAGATTATATTTCTTGCAGGCCTCCATGAATTTATTTATTAAATTCTCTGTATAAAGAATTTCAATTCAATGTAGGAATTTAAATTCTGTGTATAATATCCTGTAAATTTTCTTTATAAATTTAATGCTTATTAAAGCCTTGTTAAATGAAAGGTGTTTTCTATTCATTACAATTTAATAAGCATTAAAATTTACTTTCAAAATGGACAAGTACTAAAAAACCCTAAAAGATTTGATACAGAACATATCAATCCAAAATACTTCTAAATGGATTAATTGGAAAAAGACATTCCAAATATTCATCACATCTATTAAAGCAAAAGAAGAGGAGAAGTTGAGTCTATTATTCAATCACGTAAGTCATTCTATCTTTGAAAAAATTAGTGAATGTTCGTCATTTGAAAGAGCCCTCTCTATATCAGACACACTGTACTATAAACCTAAAAATGAAATCTTTGCCAGGCATAGCAGATAACTAGGCACCAGCGTTTAGATGAATCTGTAGACCAGTTCCTTCAATCATTGCGTTTTCTTAGTATTGACTGTGGGTTCAAAGATGTTAGTGCCACAGCGTATCGAGAGGAGTACATTCGAGACGCCTTCGTTAATGGCCTTTTACCATCTAGCATTAGACATAGGTTGTTAGAAAATTTCAACTTGACCTTAGATGACGCTCGAAGGCTCGTGCTTTATAATCTGCACAAGCTTTCTCAGAATCGTACACTTCAAACCTACTTCAAATTGCGTCCACCTCCTCTCGGAGTATTCCAGATCGATTTTCTTCACCCCAGCCAGAATCTCCTTCAAACGACTCCTTTAACGCTGCCGTAAACTCGCAAAAATGTTATTACTGCGGTCTCTCGAGACATCCTCGTTCATCTTGCCCGGTCTGAGAGTCCTTTTGCAAAAGATGTAACAAAAAGGTCCATTTTGCTCAAGTCTGCAAATCTAAATTCAAAATCTCAGCTCACTCAAAACTGTGATGTTTTCGATGAAGACATCAATCATCGACATCATCGACAGAAAACTGGGCGACGACAGCAGCCATCCATCCTTGTTTGGTTCCATCTAAAATCTCAGCAGCCTCACCTCCTAGTCTTGCTAAGTCTACACTACCTATAAAAATCGATGGGTTTTCGGCTGATGGCCTGATTGATACTGGGAGTACGCAGAGTTTTATCAACGAAGCATTTGCTATTAAACATAGCCTCTAGGTCTATCCTACTACCTCTATAAATTAGCACTGACTAGTCCAAATATAATTAATCCTTAATCAATCTTAGGAACACTGTAATTGTTATGATTGAAGAGATGCCTTGAATTCAATTGATTTTTTATATTACACCATGGATATATATGTGCCTTAGGACCCTATTACTAACGAGGTGGAATGTGTGAGACATAAACAAATATTAGAGTCCCACGTCATGATGTAATGTTTACTTTATTATAACACCAATTGTTAGAATTCTAATCATGATTTTTTTCCACCTTGCTTATACTAATGGAAACACTGTGCATCGTTCTATTCAGATCGTCGCAGGCACCTGACGTCATGAAGCTACTTTGCAGTCAAAATATGCATTTGTTGTTAATTGTCACTTTTACAGTAACCTTTTGCTGAAGGTTTCAGAAGTTATTGATTTGAAATAGTAAACAATGAATGTTTATTTCTTGGACGATTTTCCAGTATGAAATCAATTGCTAAAACTTTCCGTTCTTTAATATTCTATTCATCTCATTTAAAAAATTGACTGCTATATTTTAGTAATGAAAATAAGACATGATAGAAAGAAGTATCATCAATATAAATGATATTAACAAAAGAGTGCATTTATCATTGGATGGCCAATGTAAAATTGTCCCGAATATTACTATTAGTTACCCTTGCACTGGTTATTGTACCTTTGTTTACACATTATTACATTTCAAATGTAAGTTAAAATTTAAAGTATTCTACCTTTTTTATATGTATAAATTATTGCCTTCATTTTTAAAAATAATCTAAGAATCTCATCAATCATTGCTAATATTGCTAACTTACTGATTTAGCACGCTCATTTTACTTTTTATTATAATGTTTTGAATCTTCTGTGGAATTTTGACATTAGATAATGACAGGTGTGTTGTTTACTTAGTATGTTTTTTAAAGATAGTATGATTATCATCATTCAAAAATGTTATATATTAGTAGAATTGCTGAGGGCACAAGTCTAGGTTGTGGGCTGAGAGCCCTCAAGATATGTTTTGACCAATATGTGCTCTGTACTTCTTATCTTGGGCAGGTGTCAAAGACACTTTCCATACTGTCATTAAACAATCTCTCTTCTTTGTCATCAGCTACTTCTGTAGGAGGGAGAGGATAAGGTCTCTTGATATTTCTTTGTGTGATAGGGTCCATGGTACAATTATAGTTTTGAGGAGATTGCATACAATTGTAAACATTTATTTTAACCAGATAACATTTTTTTTTGTAGTGTAAAAGGTGTGTCAGTTGTATCCTATGTTGAAATCTTTATCAATGTATTTGCCAGGACACTTCCATCAGAAACTGATCAATTCCAGGGCTTTTTCGGTTTTCTAATAACATGGACTAAATGGAGCTCCTCAAAGCTTACAGATGTGACCCCCCCCCTCTAAGGCATCTACGCAGGAGAGGTGACCCCCTATTCTGTTCCATAACAGAATATACCATGTGTACTGTCAATATGTCTGAATATGCTTTTACCTATAGCGCAAGTGGCTATTTGTTAATAGCCTATAAGCATAATAATTATAAGGCAACCACTTGTATCCATTAGTACAATATTAATTATTAATTGTAAATTTAAACACATTTTATTTAAAATTATAGCTGTGTTTTTTATTGAACTTAGTGAAGCTATCAAAATTGTTATAGTTTAGATGGACCTATTTGTTAGTTCATAAATTATTAAGTTACTCTTTATTTTTTATTTCCTAGGTGGAAAAGGATAGGGACAAGCCTTTACTGGATGTCCATCGATCCAGGACCAAACTTGAGGCATATGAAGATTATAGTTCTTTGAAGGCCTCTGATCTTAAGATGCGAATTCAAGAAATGCTTCGCATTAAAGGCAATGAAAAATATTTTGTAGAATGAGTATTGATGACTTATTTTATTCACTTGCCAATGTTTATTTTACTATACACAATAGACATGACATTATCTGGTTGTACTATTATGTAATGTTTGGTGGTTCAATCTTAATTTTGTTTATTAAAAGTTGGTACACCGCCAATCTAAAAAAAAAATAAAAAAAAATATGGGTTTTTTGTTTTATAATTTAGATTTTTTATCTGTATATTCTTCATTAATTCTTAGAATGTTAGAGTATAACTATTTCTTTTGGATGGTATGGACAATTTTTGATCACATTTACTATTGGAGTAGTAGTGTTAATGATAATATAGCCGATTTTGATAAAATTTATCAATTTTAAAGTGTAAATTTTTAATTTGGTAATTGATAAAATCTGAGAAGAGGTTTATGTCAGTCAAGAATTTCTCTTGTTTTTATTTTTGGATTTCTTTTCGTGATGATTTTCATTCATAGCATACAAATGAATTACTAAGCAGCTTCTCATTTTAAGGCGTAGTGAGAATCAAGTTTGAAGTCTTGATTCTTGTTACTTAATTCCGCTCCCAACAATCAAGAAATGATATTGTATTTTATTTAATAATAATTTAATAATTGAAAAATTGATTACTAATATTAAAATCATACCTTTATTAATATAGGATCAGTAAGTACAGAACTTCGTGACCTTGAGGCTAAGAGACAACGATTACAGTCTGATGTGGCATCATTTACTCACAAAATTGAGCAGCTTAAATCTGAAATAAGTCGGCAACAGTCTGAATTGAATAGACTAAAATTATCAGTTCAGCAGGTATTATTTTCACTTAAATTTTTTTTTAGTCTCTTCTTTGTATATGCATATATTTTAGCTTAGTTTCGGAGATGTTTTTCTCTCATTATCATGAATTTCATTCATGTTTTGTAGTATCAAGATTATTTTAAATATAAAATTTTACTTTTTTATTTTCATGAACTGTCTGTCTCCTGTCTGTCATTCTGTCTCCTTTTTGGTCGACGTTTTGAGGTATTTTTCCATCCTCAGGACCATCTGGCTCTATCCATTTCCCTCGTTCTCGCGTACTTTATTTCATTTATGTTATTTTATACATACATACTTTGTTATTTTAGCCTGGTTGTAGCAAGATGGTGCTGAGGATCGAGAAAGTAGCCGAAAAGTAAACATAAAAGGAGACAAAGTAAATGATGACAACGTTATGAAAACACAAAAAGAAAAAAGGATTGCAAGAAAAATTATGTTGAAAAAAAAAATAGTTATATATCAAAATTTTTATTTGGGGTTTTTGCTGATAAGAATGACTTAATTTCTAGTTCTTTCTCAATGCTTGTTTTACTTTTTAATTCTATAAGTCCTATCATATTCATTATTATATATATTTTATTTTAATTAAACAATGTAATAGAATGTGGTTTTAAATCTTATCTTAGCAGTTTATATTTTATTATCCGCATTTCTTCTTCCAGGTTTGACCATGTCACAGGTTTTCCAACAGCCAAGCTTTCACCCATCTTGCTGTGGGCTTCTTCAGGGCTAATACAAGAATGAGAGTGGAGAAGGGGATCACTAACTTATAATCTTCCGTCGGGGGCGAAGTCTGTGTTCCCATTGGCTAGCGCCCGAGGGGGCGTGGTCTGGTAGAGGGGGTAGGAGAGGGGGGATGTCATCCGCTCTCTGAGATATGTTTTGTTGTCTAATGTTGTTTAGTGCAGGGTACCAGTTTTTGCTAAGTCTGTATCCGTCTTCTTTGTTTATATTATTTGGTTGTTTTATAATTTCTATAGCTTCCCTGATGGATCTATGGTGGTAGTTGTCAATCCTAACTATGGCTTTGGTGTCTTCGAAGGCTATAGTGTGTTGTGTATTGTAAAAGTGTTCTGCTATGGCTGATTTGTCTGTTTGTATTTTCTTAACTGCGGCGCAGTTAAGAAAATACAATTCTGCCGCAAGTAAGAAAAAATTCTGAAAAATAAAAAATTCTGCCGCAGTTAAGAAAATACAAACAGACAAATCAGCCATAGCAGAACACTTTTACAATACACAACACACTATAGCCTTCGAAGACACCAAAGCCATAGTTAGGATTGACAACTACCACCATAGATCCATCAGGGAAGCTATAGAAATTATAAAACAACCAAATAATATAAACAAAGAAGACGGATACAGACTTAGCAAAAACTGGTACCCTGCACTAAACAACATTAGACAACAAAACATATCTCAGAGAGCGGATGACATCCCCCCTCTCCTACCCCCTCTACCTGACCACGCCCCCTCGAGCGCTAGCCAATGGGAACACAGACTTCGCCCCCGACGGAAGATTATAAGTTAGTGATCCCCTTCTCCACTCTCATTCTTGTATTAGCCCTGAAGAAGCCCACAGCAAGATGGGTGAAAGCTTGGCTGTTGGAAAACCTGTGACATGGTCAAACCTGGAAGAAGAAATGCGGATAATGGATTCAGACCATGGAAGCCTGAAACAACAGTTTATATTTTCATGAAATAAAGTTTGATTTAATTTTATTTTAGTTTGATAAGGTTGAAAACTAAGAATGGACACAAATATTTATAAAGAGGACAAACTTGACCCTTATTTTCATTCAAAATAACTTTCATTACATAAATTTCTCTCAAAACCTAACCAGGTTCTTTATTCTTGTTTTAAACAATTTTTGACTTTAATTAAAGAATTTTTAATTTTAATAATGCATCAAGTTTTCTGAAAACATTCTCGTTAAAAAGCTGGGTGAATATGTATTCCATGATATCACCAGCTTTTAAACAATTTTTTAAAACTAAAAAATATCTGACTGACCTTGTTTTTCCTGTTGACAAGTGTTGGAGCTTGGACAAAAAATTTTTTTTTGTTTTTATGAACTTCGCCTGTTGTATTCGAGTAAATCAGTCAGACCCCACTAAATTGTTATTACATTCTTGAGTGCATTGAAAACTGGTGAATGACCAACACACAGTTATTTAATTTACTGCATTATCTTCCGCATTGATGCTGCAAAATCTTTGTCGATTTCTCATGTTTTGATTCATATAAGAAAAACATTTTATTTCAAATTTTGTTAACTGAAAATTATACTAATACTCAAGTATATCAAAGTGAACTGAAAGACTATGAAAGAGAGAAGTTACAAGATTATTGCCTAAATTTACAAATTTTGATAATATTCGTAGATACTCTCTTACTTGATATTTATGTTAAAATAAGTGAATACGATACTTTTGCTGTTGTGATTCTATATTTCAGATATATATCTTTTCAGAGTTGCCTTCTAAATCTAATTACTAAAAATTTGATGATATAACTTTTGTTATTTTGTTTATATATTCATCAAGAATAAGTTTTGAAAGAAAAACAGATTTATTGAGTGATATTTAAAATGTATGGAATATTTTGTCACAGGCGCAAGTGGCACAAAAAGAAGCAGTGCAGCGAAACAGCCCCGAGTTGGCTCCCCCTTTACCCCTCCTCGCTTCATCTCCTCCTGCTTTTTTCCCTCCTCCTGTCAATCCACTCTCTTGTACCATGTCAAGTTGCTTTGACCATTCCCGCTGCTCATTAGCTTCTGGATTTCCTGTGTTCCTTTACGACACAAATTCCTTTCCTGCTTCTCAGTTTCTTCGTACTGCTGTTGTGCAGACTGTGGGGTACAATCCGCATTTCACATCCAGTGCTGCCAATGCGTGCATTTATCTTGTACTTATAGGAGAAGGTGAACACCCTGATTTGGATCATCTCTCACGTTTGCCTTACTGGGGAGGTGATGGTTAGTAATCATTGTGGTATTAACTTAGCCAATAATTTGTTTTCACTTACATGATATTTAAAATTACTGCCGTTATTTACTTTTGATTTAAGACTGTAGAAAACAATACTTCAGGTGTATTTTTAATGCTTGACTTGTATAATTAACCTAGAATAAGGAACTTTTATTGGGATTACTAAAAAAAAAAAAAAAAAAAAAAAAAAAAATATTTGTGGTTTACTTTTTTCCTATATCATGCTTTATTGCATTATTATTAACAAATCATAGTTCTATAATTTTTAGTATTTCCTTTTTTCTAATGTACATTAAAAATTATAATTGGTTGCCATCTTGTTAAAAGTAATATATCCTTCTCTGATAAATGATTTTTCTTTTTGACAAATTAATATTCACTATATACACCATTTTTGTACTATATTCTTTAATAATTATTTTCTAAAAGTGGCTGATTGACTTTTAACACTCTCATAAAAATTATAACATTAAGTAAATAATTAAACTGTTCTTGTCATATTGTCTTTCATTTGTCCATATTTTATTTCTTAACAAACTAATTAATGTATGAAAACTTATTTAATATTTTTTTTCTGATGATCCTTGGTTTTTGTTATGTTATTAATTATTTATTTGCTAGGTAATTATAATTTGTTACTTAAATTAATACTGTTGTCTGAAATCACTTTTTTCAGGTCGTAACCATGTTCTTCTTCATTTATCAAGAAGTGATCTTAGAAAGGAGAGTTCCCTAGAGCCGAACACTAAGACAGGTCGTGCTCTGATTGCTCAGTTCACTCATATTCATTTTAGGAGAGGTAATTCATTTTTAAATATATATTTAATGATCATTTGGCTGTAGCTAAATTACAGTTATTCTGCCTTATACTAAATGAATAATAGTCTTGATATAATATTATGTACACATGATCTCTTATCCCTTATTGAAATGTATCAATCTTCGCATGAACTGCTGTTTAATGTCTTTGGTACCTCGAGACGGTCTATCGTGAGCTTAAATGGCTCTTCCTATTTGTCCATTGTCAATATTTCCTGGGATCTTTCCTATATGAAACCATCTACGCCCAAAAACCTTCCTACATACCTAACCTGCTACAATTCAAGTCCTAATTTCACTCACAGGTAACAATATCATGCCCTTCTGACCTTTATATCCCTTCCCACAGAACCAAAAGTTTTGAACAATCCTTTAACATTTCTTCCAAAACCCTCTGGAATTCCCTCCCATCTATCACCCGCCATGCTCCTTCTCAGTCCTCATTCGAATTTCACATTTTTCATCATCTTGCATGACAAGCAAATTGTGTTTAAGCTCTAAGGTTCAACTCTGTGAAAGTCTAAAATTCTGATTAGAAGTATAAAAGTAGTATTTACTTTATTTAGTCTTCATGTTCCTACTTTATGTTTATACTCTTTATTTTTCTCTCTGTTTTCTTATCCCCTTCACATATATATTTCTCCTGAGAAGATCCGTTTTACTCTCTTTTAATTTTTATTCACATCCAATGTATACTTTCTATAAGTGCATTCTTAAGGGATTAAGTCCAAGAAAAAAGTTCTTTTTTCTATCTATCTGAACTATGAAAAGAAAGGAGGTTGTGGTTGAAATTGTGGTACCAAGCCTTTATTGAGAAGAGAAAGAGGAAACATTTGCTTCGATATTTGTATAAGTATGCGTGATTTAGTCTTGTTACTGTAATGTTTATTTTAAGGTTATCAATTCGACCAAATCAAATCAAATATATAAAATTATATAGAAAATCGTATCAATGATTATAAATCGATTTCTGGCATTTATTTTCAGATTTTGATGTGGTATTAGGAGTAGCTTCAGGACCACCAGGTGGTGATGTTTGGGCAGACGCAGCGAGCATGCTTCCAGCAAGGAGACGTTACCTATTTACATTTCAGGGTGTCCCACCAATTCACACTCCTTCGTACTTTAACAGTAAGATAAAATAAAAATTTATTTTAATATTAATTTAATTTTTTAAAGTTTGTTTTGTGGATTTAGTTTAATTTATAACCTTACACCCTTCACACTTCTCTTATTTCAATTTTAATGTTTTTTGATTTATTGTTATATGTAATGTGGGATTCAATCCCTGATTAGTTTTTTTAATGTTAATTCTGTACTCAGATGGCAAAATGACATATGTCACACTCAAGAAGCAATTTTCTTCATGTTTGTTATTCATAATTGTTTAGAAGGTGGCAAAATTTCATAAGTCTTTCGTCATATAATTTTTTTGAGAAAACAGCTGTAGGAAATCTTAATCAATAAAAAGTCGCCTAATAGCAAGCAGACAAATGTCTTGCAAAATTAAAAAAAACGAAGTGATTTATGACATTTTGCGATCTGAGTACAGAATTATTTTGGTTTCCTACTTGGCGATACCATTTTTTTAAATTTCAACATCTATATTTTCACCCAAGTTCATCTTTTCTTTACAAACTGATTGTTTCATTTCCTTTGTCCTTTGTTGTGGTGAAGGTCCATTATTTCCTAAAAAGATTTCAGCCAAAGTATATTTCTATAATGTTATTTGTTGATTAAAATCAAATTTCTTTATTCTCTTCTTTTATTCTACTCATTTAAAACAAATAGTATAAATTTAAGTTTTATATAGTTCACTTTTTAAAAACACAAAAAAAATTATTTTTAATTTTGGTCCTTTAATTTAATTTATGTAATCAGTCATTTGATTAAAACAGTAAAAGGTTATAGTTCTATAATTACCCCTCATATCTCTTAGTTTAAATTTTGTGACTTGATGAGTGTCGTTCTTTTTGTTATTTCCATTGAATTTTAGGATTTTATTTTTTCTAGTGAGTGAACTGGAATCATATATATCTCAAACATCTGATGAAATCCTTATTGACACTCAATGCTCTGCTGATGAATCAGTTATGAATAGTCCAGAAGAATGGGGATTATGTGGTTCTGAGGAGTCACGTGCTAATTTAATTAAGCAAAGTACATTTGTCTTATTACCTGCTAAATCAAGCAGTCCGGTTCTTGGTACTCGTCTTTATGAAACTCTAAAAAATGCAGCAATCCCAGTTCTTATTGGAGATGCACCTTTACCATATGAAGAGGTATTATTTTACATTATGATTTATTCCAAAAATATTTATTTGCATAACCATTAAATGTTTAAATCCTAAGCATCATGATTGCTATTTATTAACTTTGATAGTTTTTTATTTATACATAGTTTGCTCTGTGGGTGGAGATCTGAAATTAATACTTTAGGGACTATTCAATGATTTTTTTCAGAACCAATTTTGACTATCCTAGTGGCCTAAGCACTTATTTTTCATGGTGAAGTGCATCACCATAGCCCTAGTTACTGTTTTTCAGGGCGGAATGTTCTGATTACAATGGCCCTATACCCTAGGTGCTATCAGTGCTAATATCAGTGTTAGATGACTACACTTATTTTTCAGTTTTGTCCATAGCTCTATCTAATGGTTCACAGGACAAGTTTTCCTAGATTTTTTTTGCCATTAAAACTCAGAGAAACCCATTTTCTACAGTTGTACGTAGACTCAGATTCTTTGGTCTTTTTGATACCTGAGTTTATTCCTCATCTTTTCCTTAGTTTTAGCATTCAGTCTCTTTCTCTGGTTCTTATTTTTAGCCACTAGTGTTATTTAACTGTAAATATTTTGTGAGTAGTTTTTTTTTTAAGAATTTTTTTCGACCAATTAAAAAAAAAAAATTTAAGTCCACCTATTATAATCCACAGTCCAGGTGGAAAATGTTAGCCTGTATATAACATTGATATTTATTTGTTCCTTATTTTTATATTAAATTAATTATGTTATCCTCTTAATTTGTTCAAGGTGATTAGATGGAGAGGAGCAGCTTTAAGGATATCACTGCCACGTATACCTGAGCTTCATTTCTTTGTCCGTTCTCTTCCTGATTCAGATATTCTGTATATGAAGCGACAAGGAAGGTTACTTTGGGAGCGCTATGCATCTTCACTCCAGGCCATTATGGACACCTTGCTCGCACTGATAAGGGATAGGCTTCAGCTTCCCCCACCGCCTGCAGTGGAAAGTCCAGCACCTTCTGCATTTCCAGATGGTTTTCAGGTAATGATTAATACTCGTTGTTACGGGCTTTGCAGTCCTTGTGCCATCTATCTGACATTTCAACTTACATTTGAGTTGAGCAATTATAAGAATCAGTAATATTTAATACAATCTTATTCTAGATGAAGTATGATAATAGTTGTAAAGTTGCAATAGTTATTTCTAAATAGATTGTTGTTGTAAAAATTGTTGTATTTAATATTATTTGAGTTAAATTAAGAATATAGAAGAATCACTAAAGAACCAAGAAAGAATTTTATTTATATTTTTTAAATCATAATCTTAGTAATAAACATTTTTTGAAATACAATATCATTTTTCATTTTCAGCCATTGAAATCTGAACCAGTCGTTGCTGATGCAGAACCTGAAGAAAACCTTGGACCCTTAGAGCCCCCCTATCCATCTCCAGCTTTCAGAAGAAATTTTTCAATATTTCTGACCCAGGTAAATTCAATAATTTTTTACCAAAATTATATATTTACAATTTTTATCTCTGATATTTATTCATCTTCTTCAGGGTTATGAAATGTGGAATGTGTGGGGTGATCCATTTCGACAGTATCCACAACTACCTTTCGATCCTGTTTTACCATCCGATGCGAAATTTATTGGTAACTTACTAATTGAATTAAGTGTAGTGTTGAGGAAATTAGCTGAAATAATATTCTTTTCGTTTTTTGCATTTTTATGAAATGTATGATTACTTTTACTGTATTAATTTATTTCAATATCTATTATATTGATTTGATCCTACCACTTAATATTTTTGAAATCAAAGTTTCGTTGATAACCGAAATACTATATCTTCGAATTATTGCCAAATGTGAATTAGGAAGTAGGTAATCAATGACCAACACGGTATACTTGACTCACTGGCTGGACATCCTAACCCACTTGTACACACATTAATGTCAGATAAACTTCAAAAACAACTTCTCCACTGAAGTTTTAACTGGCTAGAAATTTTCCTAAAATATTACTCATGATTGATAGTCATGAAATAGCTATTAAAATTTTATTATGCCTATTAATAATTTTGTGAAAACCTGCTATTAGGAAATCCTTATGTCATTTTCATTGAGATTCTTTTGCTCGCAGATTTCATATTCCTCAAAAGGTTAATGACGAAATATCAAGAAATAAGACCTATTTTTAAAAGATAAAAAAAAAAAATTATTCTATATATTTATTTTATATCAAAGATAATTTAATTTTGCAGGGTCTGGAATGGGTTTTCGACCAATTGGAGCAGGTGCTGGTGGTTCAGGAAAGGAGTTCAGTGAAAGTCTTGGAGGCAATTCTCCCAGAGAACAATTCACAATTGTCATACTAACCTATGAAAGAGAGCAGGTAACATTTTACTTTAGTGTATTGTTCACAAAGATTAATAATTATAAATCACCAGTTTGTTGCTAAATAATTGAATATATAATAATAATCATGACCTTCATTTGTAATATGTAAAATTTACATAAACTTTATTTATTTTTTATTTGTATTTATAATATTTAAATATGAAACAAATCAATGAGTAGTTAAGTAAAAGTTGAGAAAATTCACTTTTGATGAATTTCCCTCTATAGAATTAAACCAATTTGCTCTTAGTTATGACTGTTTTTGATGTATAATGGGGTTTTTACTATTTTGATGCACTCACTGTGTTTTTAAAAACAATTAATATTATTGAAGAAAACAATATCCGTTTAAAAGTTTTACTCCATCAAATTGGAATCATAAATATTTTTATTTTTGCAAGGTAGCTATATAAATTCCACGATTTGTGCTTTGCTTGTTCCTCAGGTTCTCATGAATTCTCTTAACAGTCTTCATGGACTACCTTATCTGAACAAAGTGGTAGTTGTGTGGAACTCTCCTCGACCTCCATTACAAGATTTGAGGTGGCCAGAGATCGGAGTACCAGTTCATGTAAGTTAAAATATGGGTCGGTAATACATAGTGGCTAGATAGAGCACTATACTAGTAAAGTGAAGGTAATGGGATTGCTGTAATTCCAGGATTGGAACCTTTCTTCTTTCAGGTGCCCGCTGACTGTGCCGAACCACCCGCCAAACAGCCTGTTTCAAGCACCTACAGCTGAATGCAAGGAATGACCCGAAGGTTCCTGAAACAGGCTGTTCAGAGCATGATTCGGTGCAATCTACAGGTATCTTTAGAAAAGTTCCTTTCCTAAAATTAGTATCATAATATGTTACAGCTGGGTGACCTGTAGTTTATTAATAGGCAACATTTATGTTATTTATAAAATAAAAATTTAGTCCTTAATTCAGGAGTATTTATTTTAATCATTAGTTACAATTGGATATCTAGTTCTTCAATATGCATGTCTGATTAAGTTTTAACTGTTAGCTAATGTAATTTTAATTTCTAAATTATTTTATTCTTTAATATAAAATTCTAGTAGAATACTGAAGTCAAATAGTCCACTTTTTCTAGGCAGTATATTTTGCTTTTATTGATGATTTTGAAAATTCAATTATTCTATATATTCTTTTAGGTTGTAAAAGGAAGCAGAAACAGCCTTAATAATAGATTTCTACCTTATGAGGCTATCGAAACTGAAGCTGTTCTCCAAATTGATGATGATGCCCATCTTAGGCATGATGAAATCATATTCGGCTTTAGGTATTTTATTAAAAATACTCAGATGTGTTATGTGGTTGATCAAAATATATAGTTTCATGCCACCTATTTCTCATATTAGTTGGAGAGTATGTCCTGACCAAACATTTTTCTATATCATATATTATCATTTATAAGTTTATAATCTCAGAGACATATTAAGGATTCTTTATTTTACTCTCAAACTCTTTTTTAAGATTCACATTAGTGCTAGTAATTTTTCATATTTTATCATTTATCACTTCCTTTCAGAGTTTGGAGAGAAGAACGAGACAGGATTGTTGGTTTTCCAGGAAGATACCATTCTTTAGATCTTAATTATGGGGGTTGGTTGTACAACTCCAATTACTCATGTGAACTTTCTATGGTCCTAACAGGTAAGATGTTTATTTAGGTATTATTGCATTTATGGTAGAAGGTGAATTATAATAGAGAGAAATAGCCCATTAATATAAGTCTCTACCTTCAACTACAAAGAAAAGTTACTACATACAAATATATCTTAATACACTCATTCAAGTATTCAAATCGTTTGTGCTTCCTGAAAAGCAAAGTCTATCAGCGTAGCCCAGTATGAACAGTATGAACGCAGGTCTAGAAAGAGTGACCTCGACAAGAAGTTGTTCAGCCCCGCTGACATCATGCCAAATGAATTCAGTACCTCCATTGAACATCTGAAAAACATCTAATAAGTTTTATTATTTTTTTTATAAATAGTTTATTAATATATATATATATTTTTTTTTGTATTTCAAGGCAGTAAATATACAATTTGGTAACGTTGGACAAGCCTTAACAATTTTGAATGTAAGTGATTTGCAGTAAAAGTTAACTTATGTCACATTATAACTTGTTAATATATAGATGTTTACCGTTCAAAACTATTCTCTCAACAATATTCCTATTACAGAAGTTTTGAAATATATCCATTCCTTTGTGTGATGTCCCATAATTAAGAATATTTTGTTATGTATTAGTTAACTTTTTCAAATTTAATTTCAGGAGCAGCCTTCATTCACAAATACTATATGTATCTATACACCCATTGGCTACCCCAAGCTATAAAAGACAAAGTTGATGAATTTATGAATTGTGAAGACATAGCCATGAATTTTCTTGTTTCTCATATTACAAGAAAACCTCCTGTTAAGGTTTGTATTTAACTTTAATTGATCATATTGTTTACTTTTTATTCCTGGTTTGCTTTCAGCATTAATTATTTTTATTTTTTTGTTATGAGTGCATTACTTGTGATTTTTTCATTCTTATTTGATCCTGTTTTTGCTTATTATTTCTCCCATCATCATGGTTAATGACCCTCATCCTAGCGATAGATTTCCATTGGTGATGTAAGGACACTGCCACACTCTTTTTAAGAACTCTTTTATATAAGAAGTCGTCCCATGATTTCTTTCAATTTATTTACTTTTCAAATCTTCTGAAAAATAAATAAATTCTTTTAATACTTTGTACAATGTGGTAGGGACCATCAAAAGAAGGCATATGTCTGCTAATAGATGCTTCTTAACCCAGCGTTGGTCGTGTCGTGAGCATTTCCCTCACACTTGCCGAACATCTTATGTATTTCGCTTATTTCTTTTAATTTAATTCTGATATTTTTTCTATTTGTCATTTATACATTAACAAAATTTAGGAAATCGGTTTTTAAGAAAAAAATTGCTGCGCTAAGCCCCTATAAAACATTTTTTTAGATACAGAACTGAGCCACGCGGGCAGGCCTTTTCTAAAATAAAAATAATTCATTTGAGCTTAAACCTTTCAAGGGTAAAGGTTATTACTGATGTGAGAGATTACTGTTTCTAAGAATTTCCGCTTGTTTACATTTGTTTTCCATTCCAAGCCACTCTTTTGTCAAATGTGGTATTAGGTTTCTTCAAATGTTTGTATATTTTTTTGATAGGTTAAGAAAACGTCTCTGAGAAGGTCTAAACAATTCTATAAGTTAATAATGTATTTTATTCTTGTTTACTCTTATCTATCCATTCCACTCCAATAAATAAATTATAATAAACTCATTTAACTGATTAAAATACCTTAAATATATTAATAATTTAATTTTAAACATATTCTAAATTAAAAGAAACAAAAATATGGCGAAGAATGCTGCTGAAAAATAATAAAATAGCCAAAAACTGAGGTGTGAGGGAATCGCTCACGCGCGACCAACGGTATCTCATGGAAGAGCACGACCAGCACCAGTTAATGATACCAAAAATTGTAGACAAGATGAAAGTATAGAAAACTTACACGAAAAACTATCTTTTTTTCCCCTTACAAGATAACTTTCCCCTTCTGTGAACAATACATTTGATATTGAAAAAAAATTTAACAATTAGTCTTTTGAAAATTTTTCCTTTATCAAATCATTACCAATTTAATTTTTGGATTGGCGATACTATTTTAGGTCACTTCTCGATGGACTTTCAGATGCCCGGGATGTCCCGTGTCTCTTTCAGAAGACGACACACATTTTCAAGAACGGCATAAATGTATTAATTTTTTTACTCAGGTAATATGATTTTACATTACTGTCCTTAAGTGATACAGTATAGTTTAACAATTTATATTAGTGCTGTATTTAAAATTATTCCAATTTTATGAAATAAAATATACAAAGTATTTCTGTTAAAAGATTGATATGCATGGCTTAGGTGAGCCTTAAGAGACTGCCTGCAGGCAACTTTTAGTTTGGCAATGACATGCCTTATTCTGTTCTTCCTCTGATTCAAGTGTGCAAACTTTCTTATATAAATTGCTGAATTTTGTTAGTGGGGTGGAAAGGGTTTTGGAAATCGAATTTCCAAAATATTCCCTAGTGCTCCATTTAAAATTATTAATTAATAAATAAGATTTAAGAATTAAATATAACTTTTTTTACAATACATTAAGCTCTTTCGTCTTTCATAGATTTTATTAGTTATCAAACAGTTTTTTGTTTGCCCTATAATTATATGAACCTATAAATTTTCTTTCATTGCTTTTGCAGGTGCATTCCCTGCAATGGTCATTTTTTTTTGTGTCAGAAAAGCATATAAGTAAAATTAAGCTGCTTGCTCATAACCATTTGTTGATTTTAGACTTTAATAGAATGCTAAAATCACTTGGAAAATATTTTAGTGTTTACTATACAATCGTAATATATAAAATTCTGTTACTTATAAAATTTAGCTTCAATTGAATTTAAAAAGTACATATTTCTAAATAGAATGGAATCTGGTTCATTATTGCTCCAACTGAATCATAGAGAGAACAGGCAGAACCGAGTGCCAATCGGTAGATGAATTGGTTCATGGGGGATATTCTAGCTATTTAAGTACTGTGCCCGAAGGCTTATTGCTAAACCATTTGCCTCTTGTTAATTAATATAAAACCTTAGGCTAGGTGCACATGAGCTGCTAAGTCCTACCTAGAAAAGGTTGCACATGAGGAGATAGGAAGACGCGTCATACACATCCAAATAAGCATTCTCCATGGCTGATCGATTCAATTACTAAAAAACATTTTTTTCTATATGTATATATAAATTAATTAAATAAAATGAGTAGATAGATACTTTAGTGGCTAATACATACATCGCTTTAGTCATGTAGTCTGGCCCATTCAGTGCTAATGGTATTAGTATTAAGATACATAAACTAAATATGAATATATATATATATATATATATATATATGCATACATATGCAAATTAATATTATTTGACGTAACGGTGCAATTGATTTTTTACAATGTAATATTGATGTTATAGTAATAATATTATAACACTTATGTGGGTTAAACAATTTTTATTCAAAGAAAAATAATAATTTACAATGCCACACAAATTATTGAAACACTTATAATTAAACAGGCTACAAAAATTATCACTTTGTAACAGATAAATAACCATATGACTTGAGCTTCAGAACAAGACTACCTCTCCAGTCCATCGCTCCTTACATTTAGTCGTACGAAGACCAGCCTCGAAGGTTCTAGTTTAGATCTTACTCGAACATCGTAGTCACAAACATGTACTATGACCGTTTGTTCCAACTGTTAGTTCGTTCCCACAACAAGTCTAGAACCATTCTAAACGATATGTTACGTGTTTTGTTTAACGTTACAATATATATATATACATACATAATGAATGATAACAAAAGAGACACTAGCAAAACAATAGGAACCAATTATGTATCTTTAGCTTGAATTGCTAAATTCAATAATAATAGTTGTAATTCGCTTAAGAATATCCTTCCATCTCTAATTGTGAACTAGGTTGGCATGAATATGTACCTGGCAATGATAATAGTTACATTCTTCGTTTTTTTAAAGTTCATGAGCAATAATAATAGTAAATACTTTGTTATTATTTACACTATTTAGTAAATTTCTGATCATATTAAAAACAATCTATATAAATAAAGATGAAATTCTGTTTGTTTGTTTGTTCTTAATAGAAATCCGTACTGTTTGTCCTAAATTCTCCAAATTTCGCTCAATGGTTCTTTCATACCAGGTGCGAACACCTGTTCATATTAAAATTGCATAACTTCAGCCAATCTCTGGGTATATTATTTATTATTATAAAAATCTTTATGATCTCGCTTTTCATTGGTTTTTTACGAAATAGACTATATGACGAGACAAAATTCCCCGGGTGAAACCGGGATATAAAGCTAGTATAAAATAAACTCCACTGCTAATAAAATAAATATTTTAACTAAAAACAAAAGAAAAATATGATAATACTTTTAAAGTTATTTAAATATTCATAGATAGAAAAAAAAATTAAAAAATCCTAATTATATACAATGAAATAAAATCAGTAATAATGCATTAAAAGTTAATATATTGGATCTTGAGCAATAATATATAAAAATTGGATCGAAATTTAGGCTCTCCAAATATAGAAAATTTGACTCAAAATCCTGATTACCAATCATCCTACAGAAAACAGTTGACCATAACACACCTCTAAATTAATTAATTAAAAAATATGAGTAATAACACATTAAAGATTAATATCTCAAATTATAAATCTAATTAATTCCTCATTCATATTAATAACAATTCATCAATCTAATTAATAATAATTTCAAAGATTAATTTCAATTGGTTATCTAATAGCATTTAAAGTTAAATAAGTTATTAAAATAAAATTAATAATTGTATTATTTAAAACTTACCTGTTTGAAAGTATCAGATGGGGAAAGGACACAGTGTCTCATATTTACTGCCCCACTGACAACTATGTACTTGTGGAACGCTGGAGAAACATGTGTCAGCTCCTAAGCCTGTCGGTCTAATTCGGATCATCTGGTCGTCACCGGCATCCCATGTGCATTGCCCCATTACTCCCAATGTATTTCTGCCTATCGGCATAAAACCACTCTTAGCGCAGCTCATGTGCACCAGGCCTTTCAGTGTCTTGCACTCTCCCTTTTCTAAGATATTTTAGGATTATTAATAAAAAAAGTGTTCACAAGAGATTATTTCTTTTAGTAAAATTAACTACAACACAATAACTTAGTAATAAGGTTACAAGTTAAGATGATCCTTTAAAATTATAAATAATAAATTATTAAAATATATATCTTTTAACTTGAACTTTGTTAATTTGCCTTTACTTGTGAAATTATTGTTATTGAGTTACTAAACTTATATATTTTATTTGGTTTTAGGTGTTTGGGTATACACCTTTGTTAAATACTCAGTTCAGGGCTGATTCTGTATTGTTCAAGACAAGAATACCTCATGACAAACAGAAATGTTTCAAATTTATATAGTCTTATAGGCGTTTATGTTCAAAAATGTTCTAATTACCATTAGATTCAACTCAGTGAGCATTCTGTATACAAAATTTCACTAGCAGTACGAAATGACATGTTTATCAAGTAGAAGTTTTTTGTTTTGTTTTTTTGCCAAAAATAAAAAATTAACAGAATTAATGAAATTTATGAAACAAAAATAAATTTTATTATTTATTTTAATTGATATGTCATGTGACCCTATACCATTTATGATAAATTTTATGTTAATACAAAAGAAGTATGACATTTAATTTACATTCATGAACTCATAGTTGACCCAAAGTTTTTCTGACTTGGTGAGCATGTTTTCTAATATTTTATGATCAAGAATCTATGAACAGTGACTATTAAGTACTTTTGAACATATAAGTATCTGTTGATAAGATTCAGAAGTATTTTTATATATACATGTAGATAATGTGATATATAAATTTTAAATTGTGATAGGTGAATTAATATTGTATAATATGTGTTGTGCTATATTTAATTTATGTTTTGTGCCATAATTAAAAGCTAATCAAATATTAGGATTTTTTTTTATTTTCTGTACATTTTAGATTAATACTTATATTTCTAAATTTTATGCACAAACAATGTGATTTTAATGTGTGTTTAATAAATAATCTTGACTACTTGCTGGTACCGATACAAATAACTTTGTTTCTTTACAATAGTATTTTAACAAATATTCAGGTATAATAATAATTATTATTATTGTTATTTTATTATTTTATTTTTATTTTTTCATGAAGTCTTATTCTAACTTTTTTGTAAATCTTTATCTTATGAAAAAAAAAATAAACTGTTCTTAATTTTCGTTTTAACTAGCAATGAATAAAAAACACTTTGCAGTAGAATCAAAATATTTTACAACAGCAATTGTTTTTTCACAACCACATAATCTATGAATGATATAATTGAAATAATATTATTTTTAATTAGGTAATGCATATAGATATTGAATAGCTGTAGCAGGGTAAATATTTTCATTCTGTTGTTGATAAATGACCAACTGTGATTTACACAGAGGTTCTGGAAACTTACTTCATACATAATACTGACTTAGTGTTATTTCTTCCAAAAAAAAATTTTTAATGAAATTATATATTTACACATGTATTTTTTTTGGTTCCTGCCGTTCGCAATAATAGTTTTAGAATTTTTAAGACATTTTATAAATTTTGATTGTTCAGTTACTTGTTTAATATTTATTTTAAGTATTTTTTTATTTGTTGTAAATTGGTCCATAATATAATGATGTTTATGTAAACAGTATAGCCATTGTATTTTGTGATAAAATTCTAGTTATAACTATATTGTTAATTTAGCCATTTTGCCATTTATTTTAATAAAATGCATGTTATAATTTTTAAAAATTGATGTATATCAGAAAACTTTTTATTGCACTAAATTTATTTTATTTGATTAAAAATTATCATTAAATTAATAAAAGATTTATGTAGAAAGTACAAAGTTTTCAACGATCTATAGGAATTTTGTAGCATTTGTTATTTCTGTTAAATTTTTTTAGATTTGAAAAATACTCTAGAATATTTGTTTCAATATGTGAGTGAAGTTTTAAGATGTTAGTGACTGATAATATATGTACGTATATTTTTTAAATTAAAGATAATTTTTTTTTTATTGTTATCAACTTTAATAAACACTATGTTTAACCAATAAAAAATGATACAATTTTTTAATTTGAACTCAATTTGTAATTCATATTAACATTTCCTACTAAAAACTTATGAATTTATAAATAAAAGGCTTATGCTTGACTACAATATGATATGCTGTTAATGTTAGCTCATGCATTTGTAATTTTGGTTTAAAGAACAGAAAATGTTGGGTTTATACATTGATTTACAAAAGGCCTGTACAACAATTTTGTACATTTATGTGTAAAAAAGTTGTTCAAAATATACATAATTTATTTTAAAACAGGAGCAAATATGATAATGATATAATTTCAAAAAATGATATATAACTTTAATGTAACTTATATAGAAACACATAAATAAAAATTAACACTACTAAGTTAATATAGAAAAAAGCTCTGAATAACTTTTTAATTGCCAGTGTGTGGAAACAATATATTGGATGAGCATTCTATTTTTCCTCCAAAAATTGAGTCTCTAAGAAAATCTAATGAGTTTAAGTTGTCAACTAATTAATTACCAAGTTTCGAAAACCACCAAAAATTGAGTCTCTAGGAAAATCTAATGAGTTTAAGTTGTCAACTAATTAATTACCAAGTTCTGAAAACCATAATTTGTTACAACCAATTAATTGAAGTTGCCAATGTGTGGTGGTTTATATACTAATTATAAAATGTTCAAAAATTAAACATGATTAATAAATTCAGCGATTCAGTTGAACCTAGAAATCTTACTAATTGCTTCAAAGAATCATTAAATAAACAATAAAATCATCTTTCATCTATCTATCTAACAAAAATTAAAGGGAAAATGCAAGACACTCCTGGGGCACACCCAATTTCTAATTGATGTTAACTAAAATTTACATTTACATTGCATAAATTATTAAAATGATTTATTCACAAATTATAAAATTAACAGTTAATATTAATAAAATCAAACAAATCATTTCTGACTTTCAGATTATTTGCTTGATTAATCATAAAGACATATATAACTATATATGTAAATGTAATCAAGATATAGCATCATTACAGCTATAATTTTGAAATGATGGGACTTTAGTGTTAAACATAACTTTTGGCTACCATGGCTGATCAGAAGATGATGCTAAAGTGGGAGTCCAAAACTTTGTTATAATTATAATAAGGGTCTTTAACAGTAACTAACATCCCCTAGGCTGACCATTTTACCCCTCCTCAAAAGGACGGCATAACTGTAAATAATTGCCAAAAATTAAATCTTATGTAATCTGAGTCTGTCTTAGTAAAATTAAAAGCATAAAATTAGTGCTTCTACTTCCAATTATGGAGAAAAAGGCTTTCAAAAATGTATTTATAGTTATTTAGTGGGGGATGTTGAAATATAGTTTACATTCAGCAATAAAAAAAGTGGGGAGAAACAGCTCGCAGGCGTATTCCTCCAGTGCTACCTAAATCTGGTGGAATGGACTTCATTATTCCCTACAATGTCACTGTCAAAGGTAAGCACGCTTATTTTTATTAAACTTATTATATTATTCAAGTGGCGTATATTTGACTCTAGACGAGTCATCAAAAATAATAAATTAACTTTTTCATTATTCTTAGTGGACTTAATTTTAGCTTATTCTAGAAATCGTTAATTTAAAATTGATAGAAAAATGATCCAAGATTCGTTCGCACATGAAATACACGATTCCTATACTTAAAATAGTTGTTTAGATTTCTTACTAATGTAAAAGAATTTTATGTTTACTCCAATGAAAAATTAAATAACTGTTACTATTTTTTAAGAGAAAATTTTAGCACCTTGCGTTTACTCTGAATAGAGGTGAGATACATAAAATATCAGAGCTTTATATAAATTTCAAATGTTCTTCATGGAAAAATAGAATTTAAAATAATTTCCTCATTTCACAATTATAATCATAGTTGATATACAATAAAAACAATTAAATTGAAGGTTTTGAGTTGTAATGTGGCTTTTTCTTCCTTGAAAGATGAAAAGAAAATTTTCTTAAGTACAATAGTACATCTGTTTTTTTTTTGTTTTTTTTTTATTGAATAACGGTCGATAAAATAGAGATGAGAGATAGTCAACAGTTATTCTATACGATAGGCTAAATGATTATCAGGATTTTGAGTTAAAACTTTTTTATTTCGGAAAGCCAACGTTTCGATCCAACTTGTGGACTTTCATCAGGGCTTCTGAGTCCAGAGTGATACAAATACTCTCTCAGTCTTTGTATCACTCTGGACTCAGAAGCCCTGATGAAGGTCCACAAGTTGGATCGAAACGTTGGCTTTCCAAAATAAAAAAGTTTTAACTGAAAATCCTGATAATCATTTAACCGATCGATAAAATAATTTATCAATCAATAAAATTTATTGTGAACATAGATTTTTAATTCGATTATAGAACAATTTTACTTTCTTTCGTGATAGAAATTTACAAGTAAATCAAATTTGAAATATTTGAAACCTTTTGAGTATGAAGCGATTAATTTTCGTCGTCGCTACACATTTTCTATTATTAAAATAGAAATAAAATATTTTTATCTTTCTACAAAATATAAAATCCTAAAATCCTGAAAGAACAGCCAATCCTTTATTTTTTATTTATAGATGGTAAATGGTTACAAACATTAAAAAGATTATAACAAGTTTTAAGAGTATCAAATGAAATTATGGATGGATTAAGTGTTACAATAACAATCACCGCAATAATAAAATGAATTTTTATTTTTTATTCTATTCATTCAAGGATATCTTCGATGAGTAAAAACTACTGTCCTTCAGTGCTTGACCACATCTCAATGACTTCCCCGATAATGTTGATTAACCATAAACTAGGTTCATGATTCAGCAATAGATTGGCCGAGTACAGTAACCTAATTTATTTTTCCTGTTTACTCTAATTACGTAATTTAAATAAGATCGACGTCGGAGCCCTTGCGGGCGCTTTGTTTCAGAGGTCCCTTGCTATTTTGATGATGGCTGGACCGGAACTCAGATTTTGTTTGGGGGACGATACTTACTTTCGCTGCCCCCTCCCCTCCATCAATCAAGTCGACAGATATCTATAACTATATTTTAGGCAATATTATCGGCAAGATTAGTGACACAAGTTGAAATTGTCAACATCGAAATTTATAAAAGGAAAATTATGAATTTCCATTGTTAAGATATTTATTTATTGATAGTAAAACTGTAAACTGGTTGAGGACAGTATTGCTAATATAGTTATGATACTTCCATTGCTTAAAATTTACGATATTCTGTAACATTAGTGCATAAATCGAAAAAGCTAAAATTTTGAGTTCTGTCGCCATTCTTGCCAACCGGCGATATTCACAGATTATTTTTTATTGGGTAATAGTCAAAACAATCAGAAATATTTTTTCAAAACGTTGAAAGCGCTGTAAGCGTTGTTTAGTCACTTGAATTCTGCAACCCGTCATACCTATCCCCTTTATTTTGTCAGTCAAGGTATAAGAAAACGTTGAGATAAGAAACTGAACTTTCCAGAGAAAAAACGATGAGATTCAATTTTTTTCTAAAAATGAGTTTTCAATTTTGATGTGACATGAACTAACAACACACTAAACGTAACTAGGTCAGTGTACGCTAAAATTGTATTTTCAAAATGTGTTGCACATCGGAGTGGCAGAAGGATATGATTCCAACTTTCCTGAGGAAAACGTGTATCTATCAATTAGGGAAGTTCAGAAACTTGTAAGACCTGTCAGTGCAGCCAGCCTAACTAAGAAAGTTTGCAATTACGGACAGATAAGCAGCCGAAAATTATAAAAATCCAATTTGATAAGAAGGAAGCTATGAGCACCATGTTAAATTTTAACAACCAGTTTCAATACATAAAAATAGTTTTAATCCGTAATTTTAATTTATTCACGGTTATGAACCTTTTCGCTTTTGATGTTCGCTAAATTACAAATATAAATTTGATTGACTTATCTCTACTATAATGTCTAAAGTCGCTCGGATTACATCTCAAATTTAGTTTGCCGAAACTTGGGAGAGGGGGCTGAGGTAGCTTTCTACGGGTGTCAAATTGTAGAGAACGGAAAACTTTGAAGGAGAGTGAAATAAGATATCACCAAATTGAGCCTATATGTTTGGCAAAAATCCTTGTTGAGAAATTATTTTTTTGGATATTTTTAAGCATTGATTGTCATCTGCATTTTAAATGTGTTAATTCTGTGATAATATCCTCAAACTTTGTCTCAGTTGTAAACAAAAATGGCGCGATCCATGCTTATCTACAATATTCTATTACTGTCGATTGACTGTAAAAAAGTACAAATTACATAACGAAATAAATTGAATTATAAATAACTTCAAGTTGTGCCGACCCGAAGTAACGAGTGCTGTAGACAAGTATTCAGGTACCTATCCCTTCTGATGTTGACATTTTCTTTCACTTGTTTTGAAATCTTGGAGCCTGGATAACAGTTCGCATGAACTTGGAAATTCGTGATATGCTTGTTGATAGCCTACTTAGAAGCATGACATTCGAGGACGCGTGATTAAATTTACAAGAAGTTGTTAAGGTTGTACCTTCAATATAAAGGAAATGACTCTCAAATTGCGTTTCAATTTAGTTTTTGAATGAAACTTCTAATTTTTGTTATTTTTAGAAAAAAAAAATAATAATAATAAAATGGAACAAGATTATGTCCCTTTAAAACTATTGAAATGATCTACCCTTCATTCAACTGCTATTCAAATATTGTTAATAAATAGTTTTTGAATACATTAATTGTTTTTTTTTTTTCAGGGCCTAAGATTCAAGACCACTTTTCAATGGTGTTTGCAACATACCACCACATACCTGTGCTCTTTACATTTTATTTCTTCACAGTCAAGTTGATAGGTCCGAGGATGATGAGGGAAAGGAAACCGTTTGACCTGAAGATTGTTTTAAGAATTTACAACCTAGCTCAAGTGCTCATAAACTCTTATTTGTTATATCTCGTAAGTTGTATTATAGATATTTATTACTTTTTTTTTTATTGTTATACATTTAGCGATTAAGCAAAAACACTCTTTTTACTTTTAATTACCTGTATATATGTTTTCTCCCTAAGACATGACGAGCTTTATTGGCTTTTTCCCAAGCCAGGGTTGATGGCGGGCGATTATCGCTTGGTTGTGAAAAAAGGAGGGGGCCCGGGAATTGAACTTTTATGTCGCTGTCAGGGACAACGCCTAAAGGGCTGGTCACACAGACAGCATCGTGGTACGGGCGTGTATCGGATCTGATTCATTTACGAAGGGTAGATAGCAACTAGTCACACATGCCCGACACCAGGTCAACCGACTCGTTACTATCTTATACTATACTCTTATACCTACCTATACGGTTCAGATTTGGTTTTGGGGTTGCTTCAAAAATAGGCTCAGTCGCCTGAGTGATCATGAATAGTGAATAACTAAATTAAGAGAAGTCAATTAGTCGCAACGTTGCTTCTCAATACAAAAATAACCACAAGAACCTTTAAATTAATATAAATTTCATAACTGGTTTTTTTCTTCATAACTGGTTCTACTAAGTTGATACAGTGTACTGATACAGTGTTTACTCGTTGAATCTGTGTGACTTATCTCGATAAAGCGAGATTTTTGGGGTGGTGATAAACTACGAGTGGTTTTTCGGACACTGACCCTGCTTTAGCACTATAGCAGGTACAGTGGAAGACGACCAGATCGAATCAACCAGTCTTCCAATGGAGGATGAAGATAATGGAAAACGAAGGAACAGCGATGGATTCTTTAGTCCAAAAAAGGTTGCGAAGCGAACAGACCCACGATTAGAAAAGAGACTAGAAGTTGCTGTTTCAAATAGATTTGACTCATTAAAAAATGTACGTGAAGAAGAGATTGTTCAAAGTACCAGCAGCAATAGCAACAACAGCAACACCAACAAAACTACAAACAGTTCTGCAATGCCTATTCGAAAACCTCCACCAATAGTGATCAACAATGAGTACTCGCCTCTTGAACTCCTGAAGGAATTTAAGAAACACTCGATAGATAATATATATCTGAAACGCAGCTATGACGGCATCAGAATTTACACGGAAACCAAGGCAGACCACACGAAAATTGTCTCTTTGTTTAAAAACAGTCAATTTTCCTTTCATACATTTGCTCCAAAGGAAAATATTCGTTTAACAAAAAAATATTTGTTACTGAATATTGATTTAGTAGAGGACATGCGGAATATTCAACACGCATTTAAAGATGTGAAAGGAAGTTTGGATATGCGACGTCTTAGGAAATCTTTGCCTGATGGAACAAAATGTGAGATATCGCCAGTTCTTGTCACCACAACCATTGAAACTAGAATAGAAGAACTTAGAGCAGTCCGCGCAGTAAATAGAGTTCTGTTTACTGTGGTGGAGTACAAAGAAAACAAAGGTATCTCTCAGTGCTACAGATGCCAAGAATTCGGACATACGAAAAATCATTGTGGCAAAAGATTCGTTTGTGTTCGTTGCTCAGGTCCTCACGATATAGAACAATGCCCACGACAAGAGAGTCCTAAATGCAACAACTGTAACGGACCCCATGTAGCATCTTACAGATTATGTAAGAAAAGGTTAGAGTTAGAAAAGAAGTTTAGAGAAAAAAGAATGGCACAACCAACCACGTCTCCAGGTTCCCAGGAGACTCAAAACGTTTCAAAGAACATTCGTCACCATCCTAACAGCTATGCGAACATGTTGACGGGCGATAATCAAGAAACAAACCCCTCTTCTCATTCATCTTCACCCCCGTGGATGGAAAAATTTACCAATATGATGGTTGGCTTTATGAACCAAATTACACAATTAATGCAAATAGTTATAAATCTAGTTAACAAAAATGATTAACCAATTAAAAATCATCAATTTCAATTCAGATGGTCTTTACAACAAAATTGGAGAAATCGAAAGTCTTCTGGCACTTACCCAACCCGCTCTTGCAATTATCACAGACACGAGATTGAACAATCACAACCTAGTATTGACCGGTTATTCAATACTCCAGGACAACTCGACGGACTCATATGGAGGGGTACTAATAGCTATTAAGGAGGGTATTTCATGGAAAAGAATGCCTCCTCCGGTGAACATTAGATGCAAGAGAATTCATTCAGTTACTGTACAAGTTCAGTTACAACAACCTACCCGAATCACTGCTTTATACCGGCGCCCGAATAGTTCACTGCAGGAATTAAAAAATCTGGTTCTTGAATGCTCTAAACAAAGAAACCACTGGGTTATCGGAGACCTGAATGCGAGACATACTCTTTGGCACAATGTGAGTAGTAATAAAGCGGGCAAACTCGTCGCTGGAACACCCTTCACAGTCGTCCACCCGAATACACACACATTCAGGCATAGAGGTGGCACATCAAAGACCTCCACCATTGACCTTCTACTTACCAGGCAAGAACATAAGACCACAGAATGCACAGCGCTGGATTTCATATCGTCGGATCACAGGCCAGCATTATATGTCATAATGGGCGAGTTAAAGAAAGATGTCTCTATGAGGTACGATTACAAAAAGGCTGATTGGGACTTGTACCGCAGACAGATAAAACTAAATCTGCAGTCAGTTCCTAAACTTCGAACAACGCATGAGATTGATATTCACATTGCTTCATTGGGCAATACCTTCTTGGATGCAGCTAATGTTTCGATTCCGAAATTCGCTCCTCTTCCACCGTCTCTCCGCGTGCCACCAGACCATATTCTGCAACTTATATCACAGCGCAATACATGGAAGAACAGATGGTATCGCACGAGAGATCATTAGGCTAAGCAGATCATGAAATCCCTGACTAACCAAATACGTAATTTAATAAAGATTTGGAAAACATGCGTATGGCAAGAAAAGATTGAAGCTACCCATGGCGATTATAGGAAATTTTGGAAAATTGTAAAAAGTGCTAGTTCGGAACATACAAATGTTAGACTCCATAAAACCGACAGCCTGATGACCCCTCGGGAACAGGCTCAAGTATTAGCTGACTATTACGGCGGGGAATTAAAAAAAGAACAGGGATTTTGACTTCGCTCCCTACCTTAGAAATGGAAAACAACTACATGTTTGTTTCCTATAAGCAATTAAAAGCCATTCTTAGAAGGACCAAAGGGAACCGTGCACCAGGTAGTGACGGAATACAGACTGTCTTACTCAAACAATTGCCTAGGATTGGTATTATGTTTCTGGTGAATCTCTACAACTCATGTTTAAGACTTCGATATTTCCCTGATCCTTGGAAACACGCTATATTATTTCCACTCTTAAAGCCAGCGAAAAGTGGAAGTGACCCAGCTCATTATCGTCCGATAAGTTTGTTACCCCACATGGCAAAAGTTTTTGAAAAAATTGTCTTGAACTACCTTAGGAGTTTTAGTCTACAAAATGATTTAATACCACCAGAGCAGACAGGTTTTCAATCTCAATTATGTACTGAGCATTCCTTAGTAAAGCTGCAGACTGAGGTCACCAAAAACATGAACCGGAACAGTGCTACTGCATTAATTTCTATGGACTGCTCGAAAGCATTCGATTCAGTTTGCCATAAAAAGCTTTGTCAACAGCTCATCAATCAAGAATGCCCAGAGCAACTATATTCTATTATAAAATCATTTTTGAGCCAGCGGTCTTTGGCAGTAAAATTAGGGAATATAGAATCGAACCCCGTCGAGCTAACATGTGGTGTACCTCAAGGAGCGGTCCTCTCCCCAGTCCTTTTTCTGATTTACACAGCAGAAATAGTTGGGACGAAACATAAAAATGCTTCTGTAACTGCTTTTGCTGACGACATAGCTGTTACAAGCCACAGCTTAAATGCCAAGAAAGCATTGAAGCAGGCAGAAACGGTTTGCCAAAAAATAACAGATCAACTCAAAAACCTAAAAATTGAAGTTAATCCAGACAAGACTGTGGGGATTGTTTTATCTTACCAAAAAGGGAAAAAGAATTTAAAGATAAACAATAGAAGAACTAAAGAATTTTACATAAACAATAAATGTATTAAGCTATCGACCAACCTGACGTATCTCGGCGTACACTTAGACAGACACCTAAATTTTTCTAGACATTTTGACAGAAAAATTAAAACATTGAGACTCAAAACATATAGGCTCAATAAACTACTAATCACTACCAGTTTATCACTACGTTTAAAAATTTTAGTATACACCTCCATAATTCGGCCGGCGCTGTTATACGGCGCACCTCTATTCAAGCATGTAAGCAGGTCAACTACAAACAAGCTGCAATCATTTCAAAATGGAATAGTCAGAAAAATAGTCAAAGGGACTTACATGCAGAGAATGAGGACATCAGCGATTCAAGAAGTAATTAAATTACCGAAAATCAAGGAATACATAACCAAGAGGCAGGATTCTTTTTTCGATAAATTACCAACCCTGTCAAATCCACTATTTAATAGCCTCAGCCCTGCGAATCTCCCAAGACGATGGCAGCAAGTATGTGAATGTTAGGATTAAGTATTAGAATTTAAGGTTTAATCAAGAAAGAGGTGAGCCCCATCACCGGAAAGCTAGAAAAACTATTAAATTTTCAAAAATTAGATTTTCTCAATACCCCTTAAAATGCATATAACTGCAGTTAAAGGTTTAATATTCAAGGAAGCAATCAAATCAATCGAGAAATTACTAAATCATAAGGGGCTATGAAAAAAAAAAAAAAAAAAAAAAAAAAAAAAAAAAAAAAAAAAAAAAAAAAAAAACTTGTTTTTTAAACCAATTCGCAACCGAATCCCTGTTTTACAAGCACACGGTGGTGACAGAAAATGAACCAAATCTGAACCGAAAAGTATACGTGCGAAACGAGCCTTATATTAGTTCGCTAGGCCACCCCGCCTATCAACTTAACCGCATCTTTCCCCATCTCACTTATATGAAATATGTAGTAAGGGAAAATATTGAGATCTTCAAGAATGTCATCTTAAGGGAATTTGAATATTCAAATTTCGGGTTTTCAGAGGAGCTGCAATAAGTCCAAATAATAAATAACCAAGCCCAGCAAAATGGTCTGTGTGTGTACTTGAACAGACCAATACAAAAACTGAAAATCTTACGAAACCGAAAACGCGTACTTCATATAGGCGGGCGCAAGCGACGGTGCTGCTTCTGCGACGGTGCTACAGGAACTAGAGAAACGGGGGTAAAAGCCGGGCCATTACCTAGGATTCATAGGGTTTTTTGGCGTTTTTAATTTATTTTTCAATAATTAAAACCCGATTGAGCAAAAAATCATTTGAAAAATATCTAATAGGTATTGCTCGGTCCCTCAGTGTTCAATTAGAAAATCAAAAGACGTGTCATTCCCTTTTATTTCCAAAAAGTAAAAAGCTTCTTAAAGAGTGGAATGTAAAATTAAGAATAGATAAGCCTGTTTCGAAACATATGACGATATATAGTCTTTATTTTAAAGAAAGAGACTATATTTATCCAGGTTAATATTAGTATTTGACATTTTATTATTCCAAAATGCTAGTTTTATGCAAATAACATTGAGACCATAGTGTCATAGATTTGTTTTTCTTTTTTAATTTTCCCCATTTTTCTATTACATCCGTTGTGCTTAATTGTTCCATGTTTTCAATGCGAAGCCTGAAAGTTTTGACAAATAAATAAATAATATGACAAAGAATCTAAGCTGTCATAACAATGATTGTGTGAATAGGTAATTAATGTTATTACTAACCGAAAAACGTAGAGTAAAGTTATAATGATGTGTTTGCATTTACCAGAACTACCAGCTTTACACGTACAATGACAAGAAAATTGCTTATTATTATTAATAAATTTGATTTCCACTTTTATTTGATGGGGCAGTCCTTTAAGATTGCTAGTTTAAAGGCACGAGGCTCGTAAAATAACTGTTTTTTTATTTTTAGATATTATTCCACATGTAAGTATGTGGTTTGCATCAAGGATAGCCTGCCCATCAATTAATAGTCTTTTAAAATTACCAATTATCTCTAACACATCAACTATTTCTAACACCGTTCTTTCCGACATTTTGCAAAACTACTAGCGCACCCTATATTCGATTGCTCCCGCCTATAACCGTTATGTTACAACATCTTTATCTTCAACATTAAATTTATTCTTTCATTTGGTTCATATTTCTACTATTTTTTAACCGACTTCGAACGAAAGAGGGGGTTACTCAATTCGATAAGTATGACTTTTTTTTTTTTTTTTTTTTCTATGTATGTTCACCGATTACTCAGAGATGGGTGGACCAATTGGAATGAAACCTTTTGCATCTTGTAGAGTATTTTCCCAAGGTGGTCCCATTTAAACCTTTTTGGGGTTCCTAATTTATTTAAGAAGTTATCGGGAAAAAACATGAAAATAATTATTTAATTATCGCTCAAATCGTTTACTTATTGGAAAAACATATGGCATATATAACATAAGGTATGCTCCAACAAGCTATTAAAACTAATTGATAAATAATAAATCCAAATATTGAATGAATTGAATGAATTACTGCTGGATGAATCAAATGGGAAAACCAACCAATCAAATTCAGAATCAAAAGAGTGGGAGTAGAACATGAGCAGTCTGTCAGTTATCGATGTGTTTTACGTGCTTGTTGGAACAAACCTATACATAACCTTAAGTAATTTTTCAACATTAGATTTAAATGAAGATATAAATATCAGCAGAATATAATATCGCTGTCGTTTTCTGTAGCGATATGAGCATAAATAATAGATAGATGTATATTCACCGATAACAGTAAACCTTCTTAATTTAGATATAATCAACGGTTGGACACCATAATCATAAGACAACAAAATTCGTGGAATTCCAAGAAAGACTGAGTATTGGTAATCGTTTTAAAGCAGAATTTAAGACTTCTTTAAGTTCCCGAAGGATCGTTTAAATTTAAAATCGTAGCTATTATTGATTTAAATTAGATTTTGATTTCTATCTTTTATTGACTATGCACATTAAAAAAGAATAATAATTCCCGGTGAGGAAATGATAAGCTTCTAATATTTATTATAATCACATGTTTAAATTAAATATTATGATAACCTCCTAATATTTAATTAAACATGTGTTTGAATGTTCATACAAAAAATGGTTTACTATTTATACCCATGTAAAGTTCTTTGTTTATTAAAACCTTTTGATTTGGTAGTAATTTCTTTATGATTTACAACAATTTAATAAACAAAAACTCTTAAACAGAAGCCATTTAAAGAAACCTGTGCTCATAAATATTCTTCAGTTCATCGCATAAGAAGAAAGATGGATAAGTACTTACAACCTGAACGTTTTGAAACAGACCCCGCTGCAGTAACGGCAGATAAAAAGTGGACCCATTGGAAAAAGACTTTCGACAACTTCCTAAGGCATGTAGAAAAGGTTGATGAAGCAGGTAAGTTAGAACTTTTAATAAATTATATTGCACCTAATGTATATGAGTACATAAGTGAAGTCACTACTTTTAATGATGCCGTGGTTGCTCTTGAAGCACTATACATCAAGCCCAAGAACGAGATATACGCTAGGCATTGCTTAGCTACCAGAGGCCAACAAGCTGGGGAATCCGTTGATCAATACCTTCAGATTTTAAAGCAGTTAAGTAAAAATTGCAATTTTAAGGCCGTCTCAGCCGATGAAAATAAAAATGAATACATAAGAGATGCATTTATTACAGGTCTCTCTAATGCTAGCATCAGGAGGAGGTTATTGGAAAACACCACTCTAAATTTAGACGAAGCTTATAACCAAGCCAGAGCCTTAGAGTTAGCGGAACAGCAATCTGCTTCTTATTCCGCATTTTGTGGGCCTAGTGCTGCTATTGAAATCGGAAATGAAGATGATACTATCGCAGTATCTTCCAGACTATGTTATTTCTGTGGATCTGACTGGCATCCTAGGTCATCATGCCCAGCCAAGGACGCAGTGTGTGCGAAATGTGGTAAAGTAGGTCACTGGAAACGTGCCTGCCGATCACGGTTGAAAAGAATGAATTCAAAACGAAATGAAAATACAAATCAAAGGACCAAGTCAGCAGCTGCTACTAACTTGCTTACTAACACTACAGCTGCGTCGCCTAACAGTCTGCTAAGATCAACAATTGGAATATCTTTGAATGGGATTACAGTTAAAGCGCTCATAGACACTGGAAGCTCTTCGAGTTTCATTAACTCTGCTCTCATTCGGAAATGTAATGTTACGGTTTTACCATATGAAGGACGCATATCCATGGCTAATTCTTCTTTACAATCTGAAGTAACAGGTCAGTGCAAGGCAGAACTTAAAATCGGTGAGCATTGTTACAAAGATGCGACGTTATTGGTCATGAATAATCTATGCTGTGATACAATAATCGGGCACGACATACTCAAAAACCACTCCACCGTAGAAATTGATTTTCATGGAACTCGCCCTGCTTTGAAGATTTGTAATGTTGCCCAAGCTCGTGTAGAGCCTGTGTCGATTTTTGGGCACTTGGAAGGAAATTGCAGACCCGTTGTAATTAAATCGAGAAACCAATCTAAGGAAGATCGTAAATTTATGAAGGATGAGGTTGATCGACTTCTGCAGGAAGGTGTAATTGAACCCAGCTACTCGCCTTGGCGAGCACAGGCCTTTGTGGTGAGAGATGGAAAGCGAAAACCCCGCATGGTCGTGGATTATTCAAAAACCATTAATAAGTTCACACTACTTGATGCTTACCCCCTACCTAAAATTGAGGAAATAATCTCAAAAGTGTCAGAAAATGAAGTTTTCAGCACTATAGATCTAAAGAGTGCATACCATCAAGTACCTATTCTGGAATCTGAAAGACAGTACACCGCTTTTGAAGCTGCCGGAAAATTATACCATTTCCTTCGTATACCATTTGGAGTGACTAATGGGGTCGCTTCTTTTCAAAGAGTTATTGATCGTATTGTACAGGACGAAAATCTTGAAGGCACTTTTCCTTATTTAGATGATGTGACGGTATGTGGTAAAAATCAAGAGGACCATGACAAAAATTTAAAGAATTTCTTAGCTGCCGTAGACAAGTATAACCTGACCTTGAATAAAGAAAAAAGTAAGTTCTCGGTGAAAACTCTCCATTTACTGGGCTATGTCATTTCTAATCACACGATTACACCTGATCCCCAACGCATGCAGCCACTTTTAGATTTACCTGTACCCGAAAACGCTGCTTCACTGCAGAGAGCGATGGGAATGTTTTCTTATTACAGCAAATGGATACACCGCTTTTCAGAAAAGATTCGCCCTTTGCTGAAAACCACATTCCCTCTGTCAAACGAAGCTGTATCAGTGTTCAACATGCTGAAGAATGAAATTGCTAATGCAACTACTGCCGCAATACTTGATAATGTACCTTTTCAAGTAGAGACGGATGCATCAAAGTTTGCCATAGCCGCCACTTTAAGTCAAATGGGGCGACCAGTTGCCTTCTTTTCCAGGATGCTGAACAAATCAGAAGTGCAACACTCTTCTATCGAAAAAGAGGCATACGCCATAGTAGAATCTCTAAAACACTGGCGTCATTACCTCATAGGGAGACCTTTTACAATTCTCACGGATCAACGGTCTGTCTCCTTTATGTTTCACCAACGGCACAACAGCAAAATTAAAAATGAGAAAATCATGCGATGGCGACTGGAACTCGCCTGCTTCAAATTTGACATCATCTATCGTCCCGGCAACGAAAATTCCTCTGCTGACACCCTTTCAAGAATAAGCGCCGTTGCTAACTCGATTACAGATCTCCAAACCCTGCACAACTCACTTTGCCATCCTGGAGTAACTAGGATGTCGCATTGGATTAGAGCTAAGAATCTTCCCTACTCTTTGGAAGATATAAGAAAAATTACCCAAGCATGCTCGGTGTGTGCAGAATTAAAACCGCGTTACTTTTCGCATGTTGGGCACCTGGTCAAGGCTACAGCTCCTTTCGAACGCCTCAATCTAGACTTCAAAGGCCCTCTTCCTTCAGCATCGAGAAACAAATACTTACTTACTATTGTGGACGAATTCTCGAGGTTCCCTTTCGCCTTCCCTAGTTTGGACACCTCAGCCAGAACTGTGATTAAGCATTTGACCAAACTTTTTGCTCTCTTCGGCACACCAGCGTATGTCCATTCAGATCAAGGAAGCTCCTTCATGTCTGGAGATCTCAAATCATTTCTTACTTCTCACGGAGTGGCTACCAGCCGATCGACCCCCTATAACCCGCAAGGTAACGGACAAGTAGAGAGGTATAACGGTGTAATATGGAAGAGTATTATGCTTGCCCTTAGGACGTTTGGTAAGAAAACTGAGCAATGGGAAGACGTACTCGACATGGCACTTCACTCAATACGGTCTCTCCTTTGCACGTCCACGAATGCCACACCACATGAGCGCATGTTCAACCATCCTAGACGCTCGCACAACGGATGCTCTATGCCGACATGGTTGACTAAACCTGGACCAGTTTTAATGAAGAACCATATTCGAGCAACGAAGTACGACCCTCTAGTGGAAGAAGTGGAGCTATTGGAATCAAACCCTGAATATGCACACATCAGATTCCCCGATGGAAGAGAGACAACTATTTCGACTCGGCACTTAGCCCCACCTGGAGAATCCTTCATACGATCAGAAAATTGTATCAATGAAACTCCAGTTTTAGAAAACAACTCGAAGACTACAGAGATGAACTCTCCGACTACAGATAGCCCAACTGAAGACGAATTAGTCCAAGGTCTAAATGGAAGCCCAGTGACAGTGAATCGCCCTATCCGTGAAAAACGACCACCTGGTTATCTCAAGGACTTTGTTACTTTTTAGAGATGGGGTGAATGAGGAAATGATAAGCTTCTAATATTTATTATAATCACATGTTTAAATTAAATATTATGATAACCTCCTAATATTTAATTAAACATGTGTTTGAATGTTCATACAAAAAATGGTTTACTATTTATACCCATGTAAAGTTCTTTGTTTATTAAAACCTTTTGATTTGGTAGTAATTTCT
This sequence comes from Aelia acuminata, assembly GCA_911387785.2. Classification (NCBI taxonomy): domain Eukaryota; kingdom Metazoa; phylum Arthropoda; class Insecta; order Hemiptera; family Pentatomidae; genus Aelia; species Aelia acuminata. Next base: position 77,151,950 of record OU426982.1, read on the forward strand.
TTATGATTTACAACACCCGGAAAAGCTCATTTTCAGTTGACTTAATAAAGGATTCAGATACCTCTATCTTCTTCCGGATACACTCGGTTACTGTTGAATATCTTGCCGGAGGTCTTGTGCCGATCCTTTATGGGTGACACTTCTTTTATGTTATCCGGATTACTAGTATCGGTTTTTAAATTTGTTTCTACAACTATCGAGGCTTTTGCTGGTGTTCATCCATCAATAAAAACTACAAAATAAAACTTGATAACTACCCGAAAACAACCTCATTGTATGAAAGTCCCTCAGCAAAAATTTGGCAGTCATGGAAATGATTGTTAAAAATGATGATAAATGCTACGCCACTAGAATTGAAGCAACATTGTTTAGCAATTTATTTTCTGAATAATGTTTTATTACGAAGGATATAATTCATAGTAATTTGGTAATAAATTTAGTCAATAATTCATCAAAAAGAATTACGATCATAATTGACTCAATCTTTTGACTCAATCTAGAATAATAATATCCTTCGTAATAATAAATTAACCATATGTGAGTCCCAAACCCTGTTGCTCCCATCCTAGCGGGGCAGTCTTTTTGATATCGATAATTTTATGGTTGCCCCTTTTTTTGCAGAGACTTCTATCCAATGATGTAATCCTATGAAGTCGTGTATAATATCGCCATAGTTTTCAGAAGGATATTCAAGCAATCAAAACTTTCAAATTTACTATAGGTCATATTAGCATCCTCATTGATTCTCCATTAACGATATCTTGTCTAAAACCGGCCAAAATCTTAATTGTTCAGTGACTTATCTACTTCATCTTGGAATGGCCGGATTTATGTACTTATGTATATTTAACTGAACACATCTCGGAACACTGATTCTCTACTTAAATGACAAGTACTGACGACATTTAGCAAAGGAAAAATATTGTCATTGTGGAAAAACATTTTATGTGTTCCTTTCCCAATTGAACATTGATCTTTTAAAAAAAAAAAAAAATCCATTTATAATCATAAAACGTAGTGTGTTGAAAGTTGTATAATACACGCACCGCTTTCCCACTTTTCTGTGTGTACTCATAAAATTGAAAAGGTAAAGTGTATTTCATAATAATTTTATACAATTATTGTATAATAAAAAGACCTGGGAAAGACAAACGTGGTAGAGCGTAAAAAGATTTCGAAATTTTTAAAGCAACGTTTATTTTATCAACGACTAATTAATAACCAACGAAATTTTTAAACCAACGTACGGTTTTCTACATTTGTTATCTTCTCCAACTAAAAATTGTGAAATAAAAAACATTTTATAAAAAAATATTAAACCGACTTCGAAACCTAGGAACTAGTAAAAATAAATTCACTGAAAAGTATGAAATTAATTACGTTCTGATTTTTATGAATACACAGCGAAATTGAAAATGGTATAAAAAGTGGAAAAGTGCAATAAGACGAATAATTTTATTTTGATTTGTACAAATACACACTAATTGTTAATAAAAATTATTAAATTTAAATATTAAATACTATGTTCAATACAACACAATCTTTTCGGAGGCGGCGCAAAATTTAAAATTTTTTACACTAGACATTATGAAAATCTTCTAAATGGATCTTCTCTTCCCAGCTATTGATTTCAATGCCCTCTAATGGAATTGTATCAGTAACATGTTATTTCTATTTTGCGCCGCCTCCGAAAAGATTGTGTTGTATTGAACATAGTATTTAATATTTAAATTTAATAATTTTTATCAACAATTAGTGTGTATTTGTACAAATCAAAATAAAATTATTCGTCTTATTGCACTTTTCCACTTTTTATACCATTTTCAATTTTGCTGTGTATTCATAAAAATCAGAACGTAATTATTTCATACCTTTCAGTGAATTTATTTTTACTGGTTCCTAGGTTTCGAAGTCGGTTTAATATTTTTTTATAAAATGTTTTTTTATATCAAAAAGGGTTCTAAAATTCTCATTAAACTGGTCATATGTAATTAAATCAAGTAATCATTAATATCAGGTAGGTTTTATAGTTATAATAATACTAAAAAGAATAGTTATAAGATAGGACTGAAAAAGATGATTGAAAAAGATCTTCCTATACTTTCTTTTCATTTGGCTTTTATGGACGATTTACAACTCTCTCACAATGCCTAATAATAATAAATAGCTAAACATAAAATATCAAATAATTTGATTGACATATAAAGGAGAAAAAAAGAAAAATGTTTCATCAGCATAAAAATGTCCGTTAATAATGTAAGTGATATAGATATCCAAGATATCGTTGGTAAGCCGAGAGTTTTAGAAAGAATAAGTTTAAGCTTATAAAGTCGTAAAAATTAATAGGGGTCACCTGTAGTGTAGTGTCTACCACAGCATCTTACGTTACTTAAGGTCGCGGATTCGCATCCCGCAGTGGCCCTAGGATTTTTCAAAGGGAGCAAAAAATCCTTAGCTATGCCGTCCCTCGGATAGGACGTGAAATGGAGGTCCCAAGCCTGTATTCGATAAGGAGCCTATACACTATGCGAACATCACCCTCGAACAGATAATCCCTGGAACCTTACCATTCCGGCGTACTACGAACAGCTGTATGTTCCTTCATACAAAAATTTTCATTACAAAGACGGCTGACTAGGAAGTAGGTAGTGGCTGTTGCAACGTCAGAAAAATGCTAAAAGAAATTCTAGAAGCTTATCTCACCTAACTCAAAAGCGACACTAGCGCTACCCCCGAACACACAGGCGAATTGATAAAGTACCAGGTCGAGTTCGTGTCTTACTTAGATTAGCCGAACTGTGTTCGGGACAGGCTGTTCGAGGATGAGGTTCGCACAGTGTAAAGGCACTTTTAAAGACACGTATCCTAGGCAAAAATTGGGACCCGTAGCCGATTAGTCCGATTAGCCTTAGTGACCTTGATTAAACAAACAAATATTTAATAGCGTTTAACTCAGGTAACAGCTATGCTTAATCGTCAGAACGGAACAAAAGAGTAAGAAAGAAATATTATAAATAAAAAGATTGAAAACAAACATAAATGAAATTAAAAATATATAGTGTTGATGATAATTGCAGTTTGACGCCAAGGACTAAGGCAAACAAAAGACAAATGTTTCTAATTATTAATTATGTTTTTATTTATTTTTTGGGGGAAGGTCTTCCAACATTGATCAGTCCCCCCCCCCCCCCCCCCAAATGGGCTAGGTACCATGCATATAGTTATAATACTATTTTCATATGTGTGTAATTAGTAATGTATTTGGGGAGCAATTCTTGTAAAACACTAAACTTTTCTCTTCTGGATCTTAATTAAAATTACAATTTAAGAGTATGTTATTATTTAATTTGATAATAAGATGAATTTTTGTTTCAGATAATTTTTAATTGGGGTTATGGAATACTGCAGGCATGGGGTCATATTTGTAACCCTGTCACCGAAACCGTCGGCTTTGATCATCAGAACCAGATTATCGTAATTATAATACTCACATTACTATTTCAGCTTTTTCTTTTTTAAATAATATTGGCTGAGATCACTTCTTTACATTCTTTGTCAGTTACTGAAGGCCGAGTTAATTTTTAATAATAAGTGTCTGGAAACAGGAAAAGAATGGAGGGGAAGTATTGACAGACTTAAGTAACATCCCGAGGTATAAGAAATATTGAAGGGGTCCGAATAAACTGTTCGTTCCACACTGGAATTGGTAGATTTCACGTTTAATGTCATAAACGATAAAACTTTTCAATTTGAAAAAAAATATTTTTAAATATTTGAAAAAGACTTTATTCCATAAAAAGTAAATTTTACTCTATGCAACATACATACAATTCAATCCCACAATCCGTTTGTTATTTCAGATGTTAAAAGTGATGTATTACTATTATCTTAACAAAATTTTGGATCTTTTGGATACGGTGAGTAATTCATTCTATTTTCGTATACATACATAAAATTAAATTTTGTCTATATTATTGTAATAATTATCTTTTCTTTAAAGGTATTTTTCGTTTTGCGTAAAAAGCAATCACACGTCACTTTTCTGCATTTGTTTCATCACTCAACTATGATATTGAGTACATGGATAACGGTCGTTTACTTAAGAGGTACCTAAATTTTTATATTTATATAATAAATGGAAAATAGCTTGTTACAATAAAACTATATTTAATAATATTTAATGAAGCAATTCTAAAATTATGTTGATTGCATCATTTCGTAATCAAATTCTTAATAAGTTGTTATATGTAAGAAAGAATCAGTTGTATTTTTTTATTATTCAATAACTACTATGCGGTAGAACAAGTAATATAGTTTAACTATCAGATTACGAAGAATTTCTGGCTATAATGGCTTTCCTACTGGGACAATTATTGAGAGCGGAAGAGCTTTCGTTAGTGGGATTGGCAATGTAATGCTACCAAAAAGATATTGATGACAGAACAGATACTAAAAGATTGTACCAATAAAGTAATATAACTTATACATATAACATATAAAGTAATATAACATATAACATATAAAGTAATATAACATGTTTAACAAAAGAGTAATATGTTTATATACGTACATGTTACAGGTACTACATGAAAACATATATATAAACATGTAGTATAAGATAAAATTATATTATAAAAAGAGAAAAATAAACTTACAAACAGAGAGCTTTTGCTATTAAATGCCTGGTTTCGGACTCCGTTAAATCAATAATAGATATTCTCTAACAATCAGGAAAACCATTTAAGTATATACTGATAGGCTTAAAAGATATTGATGAAAAATGGATTCCCAAACACTCGCTACAGATGATTTTAGAAATCGGCTCAGGGAAAGAGATCGATTATCTCCTGCTCATTTTAATATTTCATATAAGAGAAACTGATATAAATAGATATATAAAAGAAATAAAACAATGCTCTATGAGCTCTTGAAGAATTTTAAACATAAAAGAATTTAAGTCATAATGATTAAGATTGCAAATCAATGACCATTGAGATACTAACATCTAGAAAACTCTGTGTATTACTAGAAAACAGTTGTAGTCAAAAATTAGGAAAATAAATTTGAAATAGTTGAAATGAGCAAAATTTTAGGTGAGCTTTGTTATTCTTATTAGTTTTTCTGTAATACAGAAATTAATGGAATAGTCGAGGAACACAAAGACCGCCGGAAATAGATACTACTTTTTCATTCCTAAAATAGTAAATTATGGATCTCTTCTTCTCTAAGATTAAGATCGCGGTGTACATAAAAGCTATACTACAACCCTGGAGTATTATTTTACACATATTATAACTAGATATCAAATAGTATATATGTATGATAAGAAACTACACGCATGGGTAACAATGGTTTTCCTTAGGATCTATGGCCTGATTTGCAAACATGACAATTCGAAAAATTGCAAAGAAATTGCAGTGGGAATACTGTAACTTCCTTCGGAACTATGAACTTATTAGTAAATATAGTAGGAAAAAAAGTATTAAAACAATAGAAATTTCAGATTGGGAGGAAAAAAATTGTTCTGGATGTTACATTTTTTCGTCATCATTGTTGCTATAATTTGAAATTCTTCTGTTACAGAGCAAGTCGGATCTCTTTTTGGTTTTCTCAACATTGCAGTGCACATTTTAATGTATTCATATTATTTCTTGTCATCGTTAGGGCCATCTATGCAAAGATATTTATGGTGGAAAAAACATTTAACAAGAATGCAAATGGTAAAGTATTTATACTTCTATTATATGGTTCGTAACGTACAATGTTAATTAAGGATATCTCAAATATTATCTAAGGCAAAATTTAGGACTCCCACTGTAGCATCGTCCGATTAGCCTAAGTTGCATAAAGTGACGTGAAAACAAACAAATATTATCTAAGATGTTTGTTTGTTTTTTAAATGGCATGCTTACACTCCCCGCAACTATTTTTCATTTTAAATAGGTTAATTTCAATGGGAAACTAGTTTGGGTAAATTGAACTCAAAGTATAAAAAAATAAGTCTGCTAACGCAATTTTTATTAGCGTAATTTTATACTCAAAATATAAAAAAATAAGTCTGCTAATTTTTATGTTTTCTGAAAAAACTTAGAAAATTATTCTCTGAAGACTGAGAGATAACGGTGAAATGAGTCCTAAAAATCTTTTTTGTTTTAATAAATGTCATTCTTAAATTAAATATATTGTAGTAATCAAGTTTATCAAATGTGAAACTATATTGAGGCAATAATTAATACTGATTTGATTAACCTCTTCTCTCTATTAACAAATTTACTTATATACACAATCACTTTATCAGTTCTTCCATGCATGAAATCTAATGAAGGTGCCTTTACACTATATGAATCTCCCCCTCGAAGCGGTAATCCCCCGAACCTTGCCATACCGGCGTACTATGAACAGCTATGTAGACTTAAAGGTGAAGTGAGCTTAAAGCATGAGGACTATACACCTTAACACAACAATTTTCATTACCAAGTCGGCTGACTTGGAACTAGCGGCTCTTCTGACTCTTTGACTTACGATTAAAAGCAACATCAGAAAATACTTTAAAAAGGTCTAGAAAAGTTCGTGTCTTATTTAAATTAGCCGAGCACTATTCCGAACTGGCTGTTTGAGGGTGAGGGTGAGGTTCGCAGTGTTAAAGGCACCTTAAGTTGTTAGATAAGTAGTTCATACTTATCAGAAAACTGTCATTGAAACCCCGATAGATGTATTACGCAGCTTTGCGATTTTATAATAGGTTGCTGTTTTTATATGTTGTTCGATACTGGGGGCCTGACACATGCCATATGGGCAGGAGCCCTTTTCTCGATATTTTAAATTCTATGATTTTGGTGAGGGTTTTGTTGAATGAATAAGTGCTGCTATTTATAAACTCCCTTTATTCACAGTTTAAATCCCTGAAGGGACATTATTGTTAATAATTATATTTACGGATCTCGGGGGGGGGGGGGGGGTGTCCTGTTCTCCTTATTCCGCCCTGCTCGGGCTCTCCTAGCGATGGGCTGATTCGAGTATCCGTGTGCTCGCGTCGCTGGCGGTAAGCCGTGGTGTGCGACTGGAGGTCCTCTTAAGTGGGTGCCGATAGACCGTGTCTTTCTCCCTTGATGGCAGCAGTCAGAGTCCCATCTCGTCATCGTGGGTACGGCTAAGGTCCACGCTGAAGGAGAGGGGGTGGCCACACATGGGCCTGCTTATGCGTTGACGGGCGACCCGTAGGGGGGTATTCGTAGTAAAGGCCCCTCCGATGATCAATATATTTTTTATACATTATACACCTTGGATTTATTTGTGTAAATCCAACATATGTTGTAGTCTTAAATATTTACAAACATTCATTTATTGATCTCCAAAAATAGATAATAGGATAATTGTTCGTTTCAATTAGTTGATCCCTGGCTATGGAATAACTATTAACAGATGTTCAAGATAAATAAAGAAAAAATTTAGAATCGCATGACGCACGATTGCGATGTAGAGATATTTGCTATGCACGGTTTAGTGCAAGTCATCAATTAGGTAATACATTATTAGCTTATCTTATTTGTTATAGAACAGTAGGGTTTCCGAAATATTAAATGGATTTCCTAAGAAAAGCCGGTTTATAATTTGGAATGGTTGAGTACAGTCAGCTATAGGTAAAGTGACACTTTCAATGACCAATAGGAATATATAGGTCCTAACAAACAAATGCATACAAAGGTTCCAATGTTTCGGATTCGTTAGAGCAAATAAGTGTATTTCCAACTTATCATATTTTTTTTTTAAAAGGATTTCAAAAACAACGTTTTTCTATATTCCATGGTAAAAACTACCAAAAAGTGGCTCTAACAGTTTTCCCTCAACACAAAACGTTGAAGAGGGCTGCAGAGTGGTATATGTATCAGTGATTATGTTATTGTATCTTGCTAAATTTTAAATTTGCCTATTATACTCAATCAGTGTCGGATCTAGTATTTTTGTTTTTTTCTGTTCTCTTTTCACCCTCCTCTCAAACGAGAGTTGATATTTGTATAACATAGGTTCATCCACATTTAAACATTAGATAATTTTTATTATTATTATTAATAATTTATTTTTACATGCCTAAAGTAACGGATTATAAGACATACCTAAAAAATAACTGATGGTTCATTAACTGTTGATAGCTAAATAGTGCTTTATGACTCATACATCATTTGACTCATTATTTTTTTTTTTATTTAAACAGTTAATTTTTAAAAAATACTAAAAATCAAATATATCAATTGAATAATAATTAATGGCCACATTTGAAAAAAAATCTATCTTCTATTAAAATAGTCATATATTTATATTTCTGTTCTTAACCAAACCACGTGGCCTTACTTTTTGTAACCACTTAACTTACTTTACTATTGAGTAGATGGACGTTATTAAGATTTACCAATTATCAGTCTCAATCTTTTTTTCAGCTACAATTCTTAATGATGCTGGCAATACTGGCAAAAATGAAGATGGTCAAATGCACAATCAGCCCATGGTTTTGGACTTTATGGTGTTTTAATATCTCATCTTTCTTTATTCTCTTTTTACACTTCTACATAAAATCATATAGAAAGAAAAAAGTGGAATAGAATAATTTGCCTGAATCATGGGCAGACTAGGGGATCCGCGGATCTTCTTATCAATTATTCTGTATTTTTAAACGAATAATACAATTAGGCAGTTGCTTTGCCCTCAACATAACAAACATTCAACATTGGTTTTATAGATCGCATTCCTTCTTAATACAGTGTAATAATCCCATACAAAAATGGTGCTGTCAGCCATGCGATTTTGAGCAGGGGGGTCATGACCCTCCCAAGATTTTGTGCTAAATCTGCCCCAGGCCATGAATAGTTATTGAATCCCTTGAACTTTTTGATTGAAGCTTTGATACCTAATAAACTAACACATAAAATGATGATATATTGAACAAAGAAAAACAAAATTATGATAAACAGTATTATTTCATGTACAATTTATTTATACCATCCTGTGTATATATTCTTTTTAAATTTATTCACTCATTAAAAGTTAATTCACTCATTAAAATCATTATTATTTAAAGCACATTTAAAGAAGGTTTGAAGCCAGTTTCTTATGAAATTTCTTTGTTGGGATAATAAATTCCCAAGGGATAATTAAAGAAAATAAATTCATATTTTTTATTAATAAATTTTCATATAAATTAAAGCAAAATAAAACTATCACAGAATCATAACTTCAGTTACTAAAACCGAAGCTAAATAAAAAATACTACAATTTTTTCATTCTAAATTTCCGCATTATATATTATGTATTGCTGTGTACTTTATGTTTCAAAAAAATAATTCCTATATTTATTAATTTCATAATATTTTCTGTTATTCTGTATAGAAAATCCATTTAAATGTGTATTCACATGATCAAGTAGTGAATTGTAATATTTTATTCATAGAAAAACTTAGGTTACTTCTAGGGAAATGCTGCTTTGAAACAAAATACATTGTATAGTATAAATATAAATAAATTTCTTTGAGATCACAGCATTTGTGCTTTAAATTAATTACATTAAATTGTTAGCTAGTTATTACATTTGTTTTTTCTTAATATATGACTTCACATAAAAATTAAGAAACAATGCAAGAAAAACGCCAAGATTACATGTCCAAAGTATCCAAAACCATTGATTATTCTTGCAATTAATTAATTTCATTTTTATTAACACACTAAGTGCAATTAAAAATTGACCCTGAAAAAGAAAAAAAAAATACTTTATAAATTATACACCTAAAATCCAAAAATCTAAAAAAATAAAAATAAAATGTTGGATTTAGGAATAAGGTTAATGAATTGAGGTTCCTTATAAGGGAAAGGAAAAAGTAGTGTGGGCAAAGAAGTATTGAGAGGAGGGAAACAGAGAAGAAAAGAAGAAAAGGAAATGATATTTTTGAGGTTCTGCATTGGCAACAAATAATAACAGTAAAAACTAAAATAAAAAATTGTATGCATATCGGGGGGAACTGCTCACATTTTTTAAATGACTGATTTATTTAATAACTAATTTAATGTGAATAATAATTAAATGAAAAGATTTTAACAAAAAGAGTGGATGAACCAGTTGACAGTGTACACTCCCAAAAAACATATTTATATAAAGTTGGCTGTGCCTCAGATGAACTCTCAACTGAAGAAAAATAATAATACAATTTGAATAATTACATATCATTACTAAATTTGTTGTTATGTTCAAAGTAATAACACACTTTCTGATGTTTCCTTAGCCTACTTGACTCCACCATTAAATTTAGAATATAATTCAATTATATAATTTTTCTCTCTCTCCTTCGAGCATTTACGGCTAAATGGTGTTTTGAATGATTCAATGCTGAGTTATAAAAAAAAAAAATTAGGCTCTCAGGATTTGGGCCCACTAGCTTCAGGTTATCATGGGTTTTCAGGGGTAACGTTTAATGCATATGCCCACTCAGCCCACGAATTAAATGCTTAGAAAATAATAATAAAAGTGACTGTTATGAATAACATTTTTCAAGAAATTAATGCCATCAGCTTCTAAGGGACACCCCCCCCCCTCCCTCTGGGGATCTGCTGATAAGCTTATAGAAGAATGTATGACAGACATCTAGGAGTAAGGAAGACTTCAATGGGTAGCTCTGTTGAAACATATAGAAGTGCTTTTGTTATTAAATTATTTTCAAATTATAATAATAAATACTAACTATTTGGAGACTAGTTATATATTTCTTCCACCACAGATATTTCTGCATATCTGGTCCTAGACCTGACAGGAAGTAGTAAACATACATAACAATATGAACAGTAGAATTTAAACCAGCAAAGATCACACTAGCTTCATCTGAAAATAATTAATAAAAAATATTTAATAAGGAATTGGTAATTTAAGGTATTAGATAATTATAAACTTTAAAAAAATTACTTTATTTATATAATAAAAAAACAGACATATTTCAGTTTTATTAATTATACATAAAGATTTTAAATTACCTCTTATGTGAATGATAGATAGCCAAGTACTGAAAACCATCGTTGTATGGTGGAATAAATGAAGAAATGTAATTTGGGATTTCTTTTTCCTCAATGTGAAAAAAATCTGTTCAAATTAAACATTTAAGTTTATATTATGTTTTGAAGCCAGCTTAGCTCATGATTAAGGATGCAGTTACTTACTGTTTCGAGGAGATCAATTATTTTATTTATATAATAATAGTAATTTGCTTCCAGTATCTGAAAAAAAAACTCGATATCCTTATAAACAAATTATTAAAAAAAAATATGAAAATTTTTTAATGGTACAATTTAACCTAGTTAGTATTTAATGTTAGTACATAATATGTATTCTTAAAATAAAAAAAACAAAAAATGAAGGATTTATTAGTAAATAGTTCATAGGTAATTCATAAATTGAATTCATACATAAATTGAAAGGGAATTTTTATAAGTTCTTCATGATCATTGATTCATTTATTTTTATAAGCTATTAACTTATTAGAGAATTTTAGATATAAGAACATTAGCATTGTTTCTTATTAATAAAAACTTAAATGAAATTTATCATATCATAAAATAATTAGAAGTTTGTGCATTTACTTTTTTGCACATTAGAGTAAATTTTTATGTTTTACATAGTGATTATTTTTTAATTTTTAAGGATGATTAATAAAGAAAGGGAAGGGGGGGTGATGGGAGGGGGGCTCAGATTATCTGAAATTTAATATTTACGGATTTCATTGAAATGGGTGTGCTTTTTATGTTTCCGGATATTTAGAATTCGAAAATATTATACATTTTTAATTTTCAAATTCTATGTATCCAGAATCATGTATGTAAAATGTACCCTCAAATGAATGAAATCGGTAAATGTTAAATAACTGGTAAAGCGAGCTCTGCCCCCCATCAAAATTAGATTAAATTACTGATAATCTGTGTGCCCCCCATGACCCCCACTTCCCATTCTGTATTAAACATCCTTAAAAATTAAAAAACTTACTATAGAAAACAAAAAGATACTCTAATGTGGAAGAAATTCTCTCCTGTACTCTTCTCAAATGCTGTACTTGATTACTAGGGTACTCAGAGTAAAACAAAGTTGAATAATTTTGATAATGGAAGTAATCAAGGTGTTGATTACTTCTTATCAGTACTCGTTACTCAAATTACATTTTGCCTATTTCTATTAAGCAGTATGTTCAAATAAAATTAATTTATTATTATTAAAGTGTCATAATATTTAAACGTAGTTATTCTATTATCTAGAAAATGTTAATGAGACATCCAGATTTCAATATCTATATCAGTAAAATAACAATATCATTGCCACCATGCTAAATTAACGAATATGCATAGGTTTTTAGTTGCACATTCATTACTTTAGCATGGTGACGACGATACGTTGTTAACTTTGTGATGTTTCAGGGTCCTTATGGGATGGGTATGTACAAAAATGAATAAATCCTAATCCTAGGACTGCAAAAACAATTTTTGAAAATTCTAAATTTTGTAAAAAGTTTGGTATTGAAATACTGAATTTCTGAAATTCAGTATCATTCAGCCTCTTTGTAGCTTAGTGTTTTGTAGAGTATGTTAAATTTTACTAAATAATTATTTCAATTGTATTGTAAAGTTAAAAACATAAAGTATTATGAAAAGAATTAAATGGACTTATGCCACTTTGAAAGTAGACGTTTCATTTCTATTTTCAAAAGTAGAATTTAATATAAACATTTATATTATGAAATATTATTTCATATACTATTTCATTATACTTATTACCAAAAAAATAACAAAGTAATATTACATTCTTATAATATAGTCTAATCTTTTGTCATATTGGATATTCGTTTTGTAATATATAAACTACATTATTATATTTTACAAATCATTGAAGAAAATTGAAAGCTGAACTTTTTCACATTAGGATTTAGGAATAAGATCTAAAGACAATGTTAACACACACTGCAGTCACAATGTGCTAGTTTCTAAGAAATAACGAAAATGTGGAATTCATTTAGATCATGTTATTGCAATTAAAATATAATTAAAATGAGATAATGCAGTTCTTATTGTGATATACATAATTATTTTGTAAGAAGAAAAATGAAAATTAAATAAGAATATCATTTATACTCACTATTGACTGAATTTTGGGATCATAGCCATTTGTACCAGTGGCAGGATGACATACATCTCCCCAAAAATCAACAACCCGGCGTCCCATAATTAAACTATACTGAAAAAAATTAAAGTTATACAGAAAAAGATAATTGATTATTAAAAACCACTGGAAAAATAAAAGAGAGGGAGAGATGGAGTTAGAAAAAATATAAGATAGTAAAGAAAAATCATAACTAATTTATAAGAACTATAAGTAATATTATAATGTTTAAAATTAGAGGTTTGTTTATCCTAGTGAACAACTGAAAATATGAGTGATTTATCTGTTAGTAAAAAACATCATTTAAGATGTGTGGTTTACTTAAGCATATTAAAAAAATTAAATCGAAAGTTTAATTACTAGAGACTTATTTCTTAACTTAATGTTGATGAATCTCAAGAAATAATTTTTACCATCTTACTTTGTTTGTTTGTTTAACGTCATTGTCACTTTTTGTTTGTTTGTCACTTTATGCCAGTAAAGCTAATCGGACGATGCCACAGTGGGAGTCCTATATTTTGCCTATCCAGGTAAAATTAGTATAAGGATCTTTAACAAGTACCTGACATCGAACAGGCTCGGGACCTCCATTTTACGTCCTTTCTGAGGGACGGCATGACTATGGATTTTTTACTCCCATTAAAAAATCCTAGGGCCACCGCTGGGCACGAACCTGCGATCTTTAGTATTGTAGGTTGCCATGCTAACCACTATACCACAGGTGACACCTCATCTTAGTTTAAAACTGAGTATTATTAGAAATTACTTGCATATGATCACCAATTACACTCAGGGTCAAAATGTTAGACCCACTTCAAAAATTGTTATCCCTATCCTCCCATCTTTTCAAATTACCCCTAAAACAGTTATAAAATAATCTATCACTAGCCTGAAGTTAATCATAAGCCTGCTTGTATTTGGTTCTCAAGGCAAAAATATATACTTTTTTTTATTTTTCAAATTAATGTTCAGGCGCATCAAAATGTTAGACATGAACTCTGGTAAAAATAAATAAAACTCATTTTACTACTTCATGGCTTTTCCACTACCATTTATTAATTCAAAAATTCTGTTTGGTAATGAATCCTACAATTGTTTGATTGTTTATTGAGGTAATTGTTCCTATGGAGCCAGAATCACATTTCATACATAGATTTCAAATCCTTAATTGTTCCAGACTGTCTTGACTCAGAATACAATCTTCTTGAAAAAGTTCCCCAAACATTTTCGATAATGTTCAGGTCTGTGGAGAGAGCAGACCAGTCTAATTTGGCAATTTTGTTGCAGTAATCCAGTCTTTAATAATTTTTGAAGAATTTATTGGGGCGTTATATTGCTGGAATACTGGTGTGCCTTCAGACTTGTCATTAAAAGTCATCTTTTGTACCTTTAACAGCTTATTATATTCAGTTGGGTTTAATCTTGATAAAACAAATACCGAATTTCATTTCTTTCTTTTTTAACCAATTGATGCCAAAACCATAATGTTTCCTCCTCCCATTTGATGCCATGATAAAAAATTCACCATCCAGATTGAATTTTGTTTCATAACTAGAGACGACTTTCTTCCACTACTCAGTCTATGACATCATATTACAGTAAAAGCAATTGAGGGCTATTTTATGAGGGGTACTCAAAACTGGTTTTCTTTTCAATTTTTTTCTAACTATTGTTTTTGACTTTATTTGAATTAAATTTATATGCATGGATATATGTATATATGTTTATGTAAAATTACAGTGAAGTAAAAAAACAGGCAAGAAAATACACCCATATTTTCAGATGTAGCCACTCGGGGCCGTATCTAAAGATGTAGAAATCTGGCGATGCTGCCAAATAATCTGAAATCTTTATTTATACTTTTTTCCTTAAAGGTATGATATAAGTATAAAAATCTGGTGCGATGCGCGCAACACCCAACTTTTACTCACCAACTTGGTTAGATTAGAAATTGACGAGATTTGTTAAATGGCATTCCTCAAAGTCACACTTTTTTCCACATTCATTTACTTATTTTTGTTAGTATTTGCTCTCTAAAGTACACTAAATTTTGTTATAATTAAATAAAAGTTTTCGCTTATGATAATTCGGCAATGCAAGCATAATACTCCATCGCGTCTGATTCTATAATTCTCTATGTATATTAGTTACCATTCATGTAATTACGATTAAAAAATAATTTTCATTACACGGAAAGAACGTCTTTAATTATAAACAATAGTCTGTCATTAAAGGTGCATGCGTGAGTTCAACGTGTTTTATGAGTTGACGGAATATTTTTCTTTTTTTCTCCTGTATGTGTTTACTTGTGTTATAATATTATAATTCTTTTTTTATAATATTATCGTGCGTAACGAGAGGCAGTTAATTTCTCTATATAAAAAAAACAAAGGTACCTTATAGGAAAACACAAAAGGCCCCTTCCCCATTTAAGCCTCCTCAGAACATTTTAATAATGATAAAGCTTATCTGAGATTAAAGAATACTTGATTATTATGAAACATGATGAGTTTAATCAAAATCATTAAAGCCGTTTTGAGAAAATCGAAGAAAGTGTAAAAATAGGGAAAAAACATTTATTAAATAGAGTCCCCCTCGGCTGTATTAATTTTCATGAATATTTTGCTGTAATATCGGGGCCATATACGTACATCAAATACCCAGTTTGATCAAAATCGTTAGAGCCGTTTTTAAGAAAATCGAAAAAAACTTAAAAATGAGACAACATTTATTAATAAAGTGCCCCCTCCGTTTGACCAATTTTAATGAAATTTTTGCTGTCACATCGCAGGCATATACATACACCAAATACCTAATTCCAGGTTCGTACGTTTTATAGTTTTTGAGGTAGTCTGTTCCCACACACACAAAAAAAGGTAGATTTAGGTGGAACCACTCACATAAATAACTGTTAAAATTAGTTAGTCAGTTATTTACTGCTTCCTTCCTTTTTAGCTCAATGAATTGTTAAGCTTTACACTTATTGTAAGCTAAAACATAATCCTTCCATTGATCAACAACGCGAACATCACATCTATATATCAGTGTTTCTGGTAAGGTTTTTGAATTCCTCCTTTGACCCAACTACCCAAAAAGTTACCTATTTTACTCCCCCGTTGGGATTGCCCCTTTAAATTTCCATCCCAAAATTATTATTCTATTAGTCCTTATACTTTAACGAAGGAATCTCAAATTTACATTTTTTTAAATCATAATTTTGTTTTTAGTCCCTACCTTGCCTTCTTAGGCAATACGTAAAATGAAGTAGCTATAGCATTATTGCTATTAAGAGGGAATAAAATGGTTCAGCTAAACTTCCTACCATCCGCACATGAAATCTTCGCAGTACAGGTAATTATACGTAGTTAACATTCAGTTCACTCTCCCACAGTAGCTTCGCGCTTCTGGCTTCTTAAGTGCAGTGAACAGCTCAAATGTATCCCGAACATCACCAAGGGGCATATTTGCGATACACTGAGTTACACGAGTATCATATAACTACTGTTAGTGGAATAAAAGAACAGGAAACGACGAATATTGACAGCCAAGGTAGCCAAGTTAATGTAAATACGATTTAGACAACAAATCAGTGGTGCTATATTTCCGTCTAGTTACAATTTTAATTCAACTAATGAACCCATGTTGTTGCAATCAATATTTAAACGAGCCACCTGTTCAATTACGATCCCCTCCTTGAACACAACGTTTCGATCAGATATATAAACCTCATCCCGAGCTGACAAACTACCAGCCAACAACGATTGAAGTCGCTAGTTGTCTCCGACCTGTTACGATGACGTCCGCTGCTGTACTCTTCGCTCTTTTAGGCTGCGCAGCCATCTCCCAAGCCGCCCCGCATTGCCAAGGGGTTCCAAAGGGATCTCGTCCATGCAGGCCTCCTAAAATGTACCCGGTAGCAGTGCCGGTAGCAGTTCATGCTCCAGCGCCAGCAGCAACCATTCCAGAGTTGAACCAACTTTTAGCTTTACTGAGCGCGTTGGCTACTCAGCAAGCTACTGCAACTGCTCCCACACAAGCTGCAATATCGAATCTACAAGCGCTATTGGGTGCATTGTCTTCACAGCTTACCACTGCAGCTACCACGCAAGTAGCAGTACCTAATCTACAAACGCTACAAAGTTTGCTTGGTGCATTGGGATCCACACAGGCTCCGGTAGCCAGCAACGTTGCAACAGCCAATCAGTTAGCTCAGTTGCAGAACTTACTGACTCTGTTAGCAGCTGCACGACCAACAGCCACAACCACGCCTGCTCCGACAGCAGGACTTACACTTGCACAACTCCAAAGTTTGCTGGGTTCACTTGTTGGTTGATTACCTTGAGATAGTAACGAATTTAAAATAAAAGTTGTAACGATGGATAATAAACATACATGGATGCTACAAACGATCTATTTATACGTACATTAAGTTATTAAATCATTAAGTCTAATAGTTCTGGTTCATAGCCTTTATCAAGCCCGACCTCCACAGCGTTGGTTCCCGCTTACTCTCAAATCAAGAAAAAACATACTACAGCTGCTATAATCACTGTTTTATCTTTATAAGATATTTTTTGTTGTTAATGAAGATTCGCATTCATTCTTGGGTATTTTCGATTTTCATTTTTGACGTAAGCTTACATACCTATCTGCCAAAGCATTTTTAGATAAAATCTTAAAGTTTTTCAACCTTAATACTACACTCATGAAACAAAACTTGATCTAGTCAAATGCCTTGTAATCAATATATATTATAAAGCAAAGTGTACAATGTGCGTGCCGAAAAGGCTCAAAAACGACTCCACGTGGGATTAAGGAAGTCATGTCAGCGTGTCGCTACATAACCGCTAACGGAGAAGAAGGTTTCTGTTTTTCTCTTACCGGTGTAAAATTGAAGAGAAAAGGACTGGAATTTTAAGGCTCTCGCATCATTTAATTAGCCTATCTGAGAATGACATACGAGTTTATGAATGAAAAATTTAGTTCGAGCTCCAGACTACCAGGAAGCGCTAGGGTGTGCGCGGTTTGTAAAGGTTAGGTGTAAATTTTTTCACCTGTTCTTTTTAAATTACTAAAAAATCAAGCAAAAATAATTAGTTTCACCTTTTCTTTCAAAATAAAATAATGATTTTACATATCAATTAGAAAACCGACTGGATACCTTACAAAATTAATTTTCTCATAAGTAGGTTATTGATTAACACATTATATTTAATCAATATATGATATATACTTAAGTAATATGAGTTATATTACTGATGCAATATGAGTGAACATTTTTAGCAGTACAGTGGGCGAATAAAAACAGACATAAAACAAAAAAGGAGAACTGAATTGACTGATTATAAATCGAAAATAAAATGTTTGAAGTGTTCTTATTGTATGTAATTATGAAAAATGGTTTTATTACTATGTATGATGAGCATTCCAGTTGAAAAAATGACTAACTCCAATTACAACATTTTTTCAATAAGATTTTATCACCCCTCATAGTTTGGGATAAAAAGAAATATGATGAAAAAATTGTGCCCTCATGATATTTTGGTTTTCACTTTGTAATAGTAGGTGCAGTGTCCGGCCAAATTACGGGGGGGGGGGGGATATCTTAAGGGAGATTAAACTGGAAGAAAGGTCTTTAAAAAAAAGTTTCTATGAATCTTCGGTAGTTTCTAAACTTCTGGATCTAATAGGACCATCACAGTAGTCGGCGCTGAAGTTGTAATCGAAATATAGTTTTTTAACTAATAGATTTTTCAACCAAAATCTAATAACTTATTATCTGCTGACTGCTTGGAATGGGCTTGTAAAATTCAGAATCACAGAAACCATCAAAAACGATGCATGACCTCTACAAGGTTGCAGCAAAATTAATTGTTCATTCACCATTTTCAACCCCCTTTAAAGTATATAGGGTTCCTTATTTGGGCGGACTCTGCAGATATCGAATCTTAATATTGATACCATGTTAAAACTTTCAAGAAAGTGCTAATTTTGTTCTATATTTCCTTTAATTTTAAAGTTTTTCTGTTATTAAAACTAGCACACAACTACCGGAGCGAAGCCGGGCACCTTAGCTAGTAGTTAATAAAACATAGATAGATTTTACTGTCTTATTTTCTACTTTTCTCGATGATCTGATTAATACATTGGAATTTATGTATTGTGTCGAAAGCTAACTTGTTATATACCGTGATCCTGGTATAAAGCGTTTATTATTCTGCTATAGCTTTTATAATATCTACCATTATATATTTTTTATTTATTTATTAGTGCTACACTCCTACAAGGACCCTGGCATCTCTTTTAATCTTTCTCTACTCTCTTCTGTCACGGCAAGCATCCTCCATCTTCTTATGCCCATTCTCCTCAAAATATTCTCCACCTGATCCAGCCACCTAAGGCTTCGTCTTCTTCTACCGCGGCAACCATCAGGGCGATCCTCCAGAAGGCGTTTGGGAATCGAATCTCGAGGTATACGTGCAACATGCCCCAACCATCTGATTTCACTTCCTCTTATTATTGAGGCCAGATCCGGTTTATCATACAACTGGTAAAGCTTCTTGTTAGAGCGAATTATCCATTCTCCATGATCGCTTACCGGGCCATATATCCTACGGAGAACCCTTCTATCCCACGCAAGCAGTTTTCTCTCTGAGGCCCTGGATACTACCCAGGTCTCGGAACCATATGTGACCACAGGTTCTCATAGAGCGTGATCATGGTCCTATGAGAAGGTGTTTTAAATTTAGTATTTTTCTCAGGGCAAAGCAGGATCGATTTCCGGCTGGCAGTCTAGCTTTTATTTCTTCTGCCATTTCATTACCTTCTGTAATCAGTGAGCCAAGATATTTAAAGGTTTAGACCGCTTTCAGAGTGTGCCCACCTATTGTGATATTTTCGCTTGTCCCTGCCGAATTTATCGGTATCAGCATGTATACCTCATTGATTAGTAGCCCCAGTTGTTTAGCAGCTGATTCGAATTCTTCTAGAGCCCCTGTTAATGCTGATATATGTTTTACTGTTATTACAACATCGTCAGCATAGGCCAGGTGTTGCGTCATCCAATTGTAAATGGTGTCCCCTGGATAAGTGGGAATCGCTCTAATTGCATATTCTAATGCTAAGTCAAAGAGAGTAGGAGATAATGGGTCTCCTTGCCTAAGCCCGTCTCTCACCACGAAATCTTCCGATAAAAGACCATTTATCTTCACTACCGATCTACTATCGTTTAGGGTCATCCTTGTTAAACTGATCAACTTTTTGGGGACTCCTAATTTTGTCATTATTTGCATTAATTCGTTCCTATTTATTCTATCATATGCCTGTTTAAAATCTATAAGAAGGTGGTGTAGATCAACTTGGTGTTCATATGTTTTTTCCAGCATTTGCCGAATCGAGAAGATATGATCGATCGTGGATCTCCCTGGTCTAAAACCACATTGGTATTTACCTAAAATCTTCTCGGACCAAAACTGAACTTTTTTATTAAGTAGAACTGCAAAGACTTTATATACAGTACTTAACAAAGATATACCTCTATATTTTTTGCAATTTGTCTTATTCCCCTTCTTAAAAACTGGACATATGATAGTAGCCTGCCGTGCCTCATTCCTGTTTTTGAAAAAAAATTCTAATGATAGAAACTTGAAGTTCGGAATTTAGATTTTAAACGCGATGTAGGTAACCACTAAGAAAGGAATTTCAAAAATGTAACCCCTAAGGGGCTTAAATGGCGAAATTGTCGTTTAACTCTAACGGAAATCTATTTTTGAGATTTTAAACCATATGTTTTTTATTTGAATATCGATTTAAAGTTACAATATTATTAAAATAGACATTCACATAAAATATGGGTACTGATTATTTAAATATTAGTGGTAATCAAATTATACACACTGTGATTCCCATGATTGGGGATGGTGCGTGTTTATTTCGATCTCTTCTCCATATATATAAGAGGCTTTGTCCTGACTGATAGAATCAATGCAGAGCAAAAGCTACTAATGATAGAAACTTGAAGTTCGGAATTTAGGTTTTAAACGCGATGTAGGTAACCAATAAGAAAGGAATTTCAAAAATGTAACCCTTAAGGGGTTTAAATGGCGATATTGTCGTTTAACTCTAACGGACACCTATTTTTGCACTTCGAGAAAAAATATCTAATTTGGACTCATTTTAAAGATCTTGATACGTCGAGTTTAACTCGAACGGCCCCCACGGGGCGTCGAAAACCATTTCTTAAAGCCGAAAAATGAAGCGTTCACGTCGAGTTAGTTGTTAAGTGAACTCTCTCCATTGCGCGCCTCCCTCTCTTCTACCGAGCAGGCAGCTTCCCCCTCAAACCTTCCACGTACCGGAAGCTCCGATTCTACTAAATCTCCTTAACATCAATAAACAGATATATGTAATATAAATGTAACCCTTAAGGGGTTTTTTTTTTTTTTTTTTTTTTTTTTTTTTTTTTTTTTTTTTTTTTTTTTTTTTTTTTAAGGCGTCAACCACTAGGGTCATCATCGCCATTTATTCAATGTTCGGTTTATATCTTATTATATAATTCTGTTAATTTTAGAAAGTCGTACAGTTTGTCTGTTACGTTGTCTCGCAGTATACTGTATAAGTCATTTGGTATATCTAAGAGTGCTCTGTATTCTTCGTAGGCCCTGCATTCAGTCAAAATATGCTTTACTGTCAGCGGACTTCCACAAGCCTGACAGTTGGTTGGGTCTTCGCGTGCCATTAGGTGTCCATGTGTCAAGCGCGTATGACCAATGCGAAGACGCGTCAAGATTACTTCCTCTCTGCGCTTACTCCTGTTAGAGGACTTCCATGGGATCACCTCTCTTTTAATTTCAAGTAATTTATTTTCAGATAAATTTAACCACCTGTTTTCCCAACTTTGTTTCATTTTTTGCTTGATGAGGGATAAAAAGTCCGCTGCTAGAACCCCTAGATAAGGAATGCCATCTGTTATTGCTTTTTTGGCGGCCTGATCTGCCAATTCATTTCCAACTATTCCGCAGTGACTTGGAACCCATACGAAGAATACAGTGCTATTGTTTGTCAAGCCCGACTTTATTGAAATGAGTATATTTTGAATTATGGGATTTAAAGAGAAAACATCCTTCAAACAGATTAGAGCGGAAAGTGAGTCAGTGCAAATAACTATGGTTTTCTTTGTGGCCTGAATAACATTTAAACTTTTATGGATTGCGACGATCTCCGCAGTAAAGTTGCTACAAGTAACAGATAAGGAAAAAAGATGCTGCCTGTCATTGCATATTATCGAGGCTCCTACTCCTATGGAACTCTTAGAGCCGTCGGTGTAAATGTAGTTAGCGTCCCCTAGTTTTTCTTTAAGTTTATGAAATTCGTTTTTGTAAATTAGTGGTGCTGTGTTGTTTTTAAGTAGCCTTGTGAGAGAAAGGATGATTTTTGGGGTAGGTAGTCCCCAGGGATGGATAGGAGATGTTACATTCTCATGGAATGTGGGTATATCAAGGTTGAGGTCAAATAAGGATGCTGCAACACGGACTGCAAAGGATGTTCTCTTCTTTAAGGAAATTTGTTGTTGGGATAGGAGCTGTTTATTGGGGAATAGATAATTCAAAGGATGATTGTAGGTGGAGAGGATTTTAACTGAGTATTTGAGATCGAGTTCTTGTCGTCTTAGGTCAAGGGGAGGTACGCCAGCTTCAACACAAAGACTACTAGAAGGGCTAGAACGAAAAGCACCTGTAGCTAACCTAAGACCCGTATTCTGTACAGATTCCAACATTCTTAGGACTTGAGTAGAAGCTGAGTTGTATGAACAGCAGCCGTAATCCAATTTAGATCGTATAAGAGTTTTGTATAACGTTAACATACTGGCCCGATCTGTACCCCAACTTGTATTAGATACTATTTTTAACAGGTTTAAGGAGCGGAGACAATCTGCTTTTAATAGTTTTATATGAGGGGACCAACTGAGAGTTCTATCAAAAGTTACTCCTAGGTATTTGATTGTGTTTGAGAAAGAGATTGGTTGACCGGCAATGGAAAGTGATGGCAAAATATTAGGTTGTCTTTTACTGAAGAGGACTGCAACTGTCTTAGCTGTTGAAATTTTGAAGCCGTTGGTACTAATCCAATGATTGACCTTATTCAAAGTGCTTTGAATATCATTCTGCAGTTGTGTTAATTGTTTCCCTTCCGAATAAATTACTAAATCGTCAGCATATAACATAGCTTTTACCGGCGGCTTAACTTCATTCATGACTTGATTAAAACCAACACAGAAAAGTGTCGCACTTAAAACGCAGCCTTGTGGTACACCGTTCTCTAATTCGAATTCTTCAGAAAAAATATTTCCAATTCTAACCCTGAACCGTCTATTTGTTAAAAAATTTTTAATGAATAAGATCATGTGACCATTAATTCCCATGTTAATCAGATTGTCAATTATTAGCCTTCTCCATGTCCTATCAAAAGCATTTTCTATGTCAAGAAAAACCGCTAATAATTTACTTTTGTTTTCAAAGGCTTCTAATACATCGGATTCTAAGCGCACCAGATTATCAGTGGTACTCCTACCCTTCCTAAACCCACTTTGCCATGCTGGTAATAAATTTTTGGATTCAAGATACCATGACAGACGGTTGCTTATCAATTTTTCCATCATTTTACAAATGGAGGAGGTGAGTGAGACCGGTCTATAGCTTTTGACGTTACTGGGATCTTTGTCTTTTTTCAGTATAGGAATAGTAATGGCTGTTCTCCAAGTGTTTGGAAAGCTTCCGGACAAAAACAATTTATTTAATATCCCTAAAATTATAGATTTATTAGCCGAACATAAATTTTTTACCATCCCAATGCATATTTGATCAGGGCCGGGTGAAGAATCTTTTCTAGAATTCAGAGCAGTGAGAAACTCTGTCATGGAAAAGGGGAGATTCTGAGGATCTAATGGATTATTAGAAATAACTGGCGGTACTGATTCTACTAGATTTTTTATATTGAGGAAGTGAGGTGAAAAGTTTGCTGTTGATGAAGTGATATAAAAATGTTTAGCCACGGCGTTTGCTAATGCTATAGGATCTGTATCATAATGGTCTTGGCTTTTTAAATATTTTATTTGGGGAGAAAGGCCATAGCCCTTAATCTTTCTAACAGTTTCCCAGAAAATGACAGGCGGTGTGTTAGAGCTAACGTTAGTTAAAAAGTTTTTCCAAGATAGTTGTTTGCTCTTTTTGACTATATATCTGGCATGTTTTCTCGCGGATTTGTATATTTCTAGCTGATCGGAAGATGGTCGTTGCAGAAATTTTTTCAAAGCTTTCTTTCTTGCTTTTATAGCTTTTTCACATTCCTCTGTCCACCATGGAACAGGTACACGACTGTTAGGGCACCATAGCTAGTTAGAGAATAAATTGCAGGGCTGATAGATGATGTCAGAAATTGGAAAGTATCTTATTTTATCCCCTTTAAAGATGCTCTTACCTCAGTAGGGTATTTAAAACACCTCTTTAATTTTTAGTCATTCCAAGTTTTTCTGAAACTATCACGCAATAATTTAGAGATAGAGTGGGTGGGGGTGTTCTCACCCATCCCGTAAATTTAAGACCCTCAAATTTGAAGAAATTAATGATTTTAATGCTTCTTTCGAAATAAGAAAACTTCAATTAAGCATTGTACTACATCTAAAAATATTATCTATTTTGAAAGAAGACTGAAGAATATAATTGTGGTCTGAGCAAAGTTTATGACATCTTAATCAAATGTATTTTCTAAAAAAACATTGATACTGTTGTTTGATATAAGGACACTTAAGAGGTACAAGGGATACTTACAAGGTACAAAAGATGAGAATTCATGATAATCTGAAAAATATTATACACCATTAGCATTTTCTTCAGTTTTAAAGGTTTCCTGTCGTTCATCAACCAAGGACCAAAGACTTTGACCGCAACCAGATAGAAGCTGAGGACGATAAACACGTGATGGTGGTCGACCATCAACGGAGGAAAATGTTCCAGGACTTTAGGCTCTGAAAACAAATAACAATTACACATATTATAATATCGAAACGAATCTATAAATATACATCAATAGAATCCAATATTTGCATTCTGATTCTGACTGAACAAATTTTTTTTAAATATAAAGAAAACATAGCATGTAGATAGCTATTGTGCTCTAGATACCATTGCATTGACAGTTTTTGAAACAGACAACGTAATTATGTTAGGGCAATCCAATCTCACGGTGCTATTGTTTTAGTCATAATGAATTGAAATAATTTAAAACATTGCTGATAAAATAAACATACACGCAGACCCAGTGTATATTTAAATATATATATAATGAAAAATCGATATGAAGTAACTGTTTAATGGACTTCGGCAAGTTCGGGAGACAATCATCGGTCACAACCCTTCAATATCAGGTTGGTGACACATTGACCGCGACAGTGGAATGTCCTACCTTGGAGATAACGTAAGATAGGCCAGGGTAGTCAGAATGTGATATATATATCTGTGCCTCGGAGGAATAGAACACTATGTCCATTTTTTACCAAAGAATACATTATTACGTATTCCTATTCACCTTTTTTCACTTTATCTAGAGGTATAGAATAGTATGTCCTAGACCAATTGTATGGTGAGTTACACACTTTTAAAAGAATAATAAGTCCACTTTTATTCTGAGGTATAAAACATCATGTGGACTTAAATAAATAAATTTATTGTCAACAAGCAATAGTAAATACAATGTAAAAGGAATGTACTGGTAAAATTTTGTTGCAAAAATTTAGTAAACAGTTGAGGAAATGAACTCATTTAAAACTAAAACCTATTCAAACTATTCTCCTGTAAAGTTACAGAAATGTGACATAGTGTTCTATACCTCCGAGGTACAGATATATATACACATATATATTTGTTAGTTTGTTTTTAATAGAAATCGATACCGTTTGTCGTAAATTTTCGAAATTTCGCTCAGTGGTTCTTTGATAGGGTAAACTATACAGTTATTGACACTCAGTACAGTTTTGACACCCCAGCTTTAACTTAAAGAAATAAGTAAACCAGTCCTAATTTTATTTCAAGATATGCATGAATCTAATGGTTGAAGAGTCCTCTAAGGGCGGATTCACACTATCGCTCCGCTCCCGCTCCACTCCCGGTCCGCTCAAATATTCTAAAGAGAAATAGACAGAGAATTCCACTATCGGCACCGCTCCGGTCTCGCTCCACTCCCGGTCCGCTCTCGCTCTACCCCATTCACACTAGCGCTCCGCTCCAGGTCCGGTCTCACTGGCAAAATATTCTAAAGAGGAATAGAGAGAGGTTAATCACAATATTGGCACAGGTCCGGCCTCGCTCCGCTCCCACTCCACTCTCGCTCCACTCCCGCTCCACTCTCGCTCCACTCCCGCTCCACTCTCCTAAAGTCTTTTCATATTCACATTATATAATTTTACACCGTTCACGATTGAAGCCATTAATAATCGAAGCCGTCTGTATTTGTATTTTAATTAATAATTAACTTTCAGTTATTAAAGTATTTATTTATTCATCAATTTTACGGCCAGTTAAAATTTAAAAAAAAAAATATATATATATATATATATATATATATATATATATATATATATATATAATTATAAATTAATTTAATTAATGGTGAAGAAATAATTTAATTTTTTTTCCGAATGTATTAGAATACGCTTGAAATGATAAAAAAATCACCAACAATACGCGCGGTTTTTCGACGTGAAAAATTCATGTTATGTTTGAGATATATTTTGCTATGAATTAATGTACTCGTAAAAAATGGTCACCGATTTATTTATTGACTACATACTCATTGCTATTATAAAATAACGTTTAATTTGAAACGAATAAAAATGCAGTATATTATGAAAAATGTCAGATCATTAACAAAAAATTATATTAAAGCAAAAAATAATTAAAATATTAATCAGGAAAAGAAGAGAACACAATCGGTAAATTTGTAGCATTTGCCGATTTCAACTTGAAATTTTCAAGCTTATTCGAATACATTCCGAAAAAAATTTAAAGTATTTCTTCACCATTAATTAAATTAATTTATAATTATTATTATTAATTATCATTGTGTTGCAATATATTCTTCTTATTATATTTTTTGATAATATTATCTTCTTCATCAAGAAAAGTACACTTACCAGCTATTTCTACAAACGAAAAATTGATTTTTTTTTTTGGCCGTAAAATTGAAGAATAAATTAATACTTAAATAACTGAAAGTTAATCATTAATTAAAATCCGAATACAGACAACTTCGATTATTAATGGCTTTAATAGCTTAAACCTTTCAAAATTGAACGGTGTAAAATTATATAGTGTGAATATGGTAAGACATTAGGAGAGCGGACCGGGAGTGGAGCGGGAGCGGAGCGCTAGTGTGAATGGGGTAGAGCGAGAGTGGACCGGGAGCGGAGCGAGAGTGGAGCGGGCGCGAAACCGATAGTGTGAATAGGCCCTAAGTCATCTATGAAGTAAGACCTAAACAAACTAACCATAGGGAAGATTTCACAATTAAATTCACAGGATGTCAATAACTATTTTTTGCACTTTTTACAATAAATATTGTCATATGGTAAAACTAGTGAACTTTTAACCCAAAAAAACCTCTTGAGTCATTATATGGATAGATAAAGAGGAGCTATAGGAAGTTTCAATTTGATACCTTCATGAAAAGTATTTTTTTAAGTTCACCACTGTACGGTTTACCCACCTGTCCATATTAAAATTGGATAACTTCAGCCAATCTCTGGGTGTATTCTTAATTCTTATAAAAATCGTTATGATCTCGCTTTACATTGGTTTTTACAAAATCGACAGTTTGAGTCGATGAAAGTCTCACTTTATAGATTTAAAAAATGAAATTCTCGGGGTGAAACCGGTATATACAGCCAGTTTATAATACAGCAATATGATTGTTCCTGTTCTGTCACATTCTGTTGCAATTCCGTTGACCCATTATACAAAAAAATAGTTTACGATTTGATGAAGTTGGATACTGATTTGTAACGAAGGAACTTCATCATAACTATAAATAACAAAAAGAAGAAAAGAACTTGTAACATTATAAGCCATAAAGGGCCATGGATCCATTATTTGGTTAGAAAATCATATTGTACAAGTAGGGGATTTGTATAACCCTCCATCAACCGCCACTGCCCAACAAAACTGCTCCCAGAAACCGGCTAATCTATATCTCATGACGTAGAGGCAAGGGATTTAAGAAATACGGGATAAGCAGCTCGAAGCCATCGATCATTAATCATCTCAAAAGCAATGGATACCATAGTAGTTGAGAATATTTCACATTAAAGACCCAAATGCAGGTGTATAGATAAAATCAACAAAGATGCTGCAGAACCGCCGAAAGCAAAGTGGTGTAGAAGCCCAAGATAGGTAGATAAGGAGGATATTGGTTAAGATGTCTCATGAAAATATTTAAAATATTATTATCACAAACATTTGAAGGGTCACGGCAAAAAACGATCAAAGTCACATTTTGTAAATTTCCCAGAAATTATATTTTTTGTTTTCAAGTCGATAATTAAACTTAAAAATATGGATTTTAAATTAAAAACACACTTATTTAGAAACTAAACATTGTTTTTATTATGCTCAATATAAAAAACATTATGTAAATTGTGAAATTAATCAATTAATTAACAAGAATAAATATCATTAATGGACTATGATCTGTCTTCCACGTTAGGTGCTGCCATTATCAATGGGAGGGTCATCAATGTACAATCTAACTGGGTAACATTGTACACCGACCTTGAATGTGTTTCAAAACCATCTACCAACCAAACAATAGGAAGTTTTGATGTAAATTTTTGTTTTGATTATTGTAATCGCTATGTATTTTTAGTTACATAGAGATTACAATAATCAAAACAAAAATTCACATCAAAACTTCCTACTGTTTGGTTGGTAGATGATTTTGAAACACATTCAAGGTCGGTGGACAAAGTAACCCCGAACTGTATAAAGTTAACCAGTTAGATTGTATCCATTGTCGCTCTCGTCTTCCTTCTCTGGTGGGTCTTGGTACTAGTCGGCTGTAGAATGTTTGTGCTTCAGGATTTGTCAAGAACTTGTTTAAGTGTTGCAGGTCCTTTAACTTAGCCGTTTTGATGGGTAAAGGTCCATTGTAGAGTGGCCGTAGTGTACCAGTATGCTGAGTCTCTCCTGACTTACGCCTTTTTGAGGTTCTTTGTTTCTCTTTTTCAGGCACCACAAAAGTTTTGATGTAACTTCCAAAGTAGTTACTCTTATGTAGAATAAACCTTTTTCGGTCCTTATCAATCTTTAACATTTTAGTTGGTCTGGTAGGAATAGGACACATTCTGTTGAACAAACCCCCCCCCCCCCGAAAAAAACTCTGTCCACGTTTTAAAATCTACACCTGTAACTAAAGGGCTAAAAATGAGGGCTAAATAGCTAAAGGGCAAAAAAGACCTCAGATGTTGTGTGTCCATAATAAAATATAAACTAACCTAACCAGGATCGTGAAACGGGTGGGGGGAAAATGGACTCGAAAATGAAGAAAATCATTATTCCTGGTGAGCGCTTGGACTCTGATCATTTTTAGCCGACACCACATATCTTTTTCCTTTATTATTTAAGTAACTATGATCTTTCTTTGCCTACCTGAACCATCGTTGTATTCTATCTATCTATCTAGAAGCTACAACGTGATACCAATAGCTCATTTTTAACAAAAATTGGACTATGATCGTTTTTTGCCGTGAACCTTCATTTGTTATAAAATAAATTAAAAATAGGAAAAAATAAAGGGTAACCACATAGGTAAATGAGACTATTGATGTATGTAGGCTTGTCGTAGTTGATAGTGGTCAACTACCGG
Source organism: Aelia acuminata (assembly GCA_911387785.2). Lineage (NCBI taxonomy): Eukaryota > Metazoa > Arthropoda > Insecta > Hemiptera > Pentatomidae > Aelia > Aelia acuminata. Next base: position 77,182,038 of record OU426982.1, read on the forward strand.
GCTCATATTTATTATATTTTAATGATGATCGGGCAAGCAGCTTAGCTTGTATATTAATTTAAGATAAAAAAACAATAAATTAGATTGACTTCAGTCGATTTTAAAACATGCTGGCAGTTTTAAAATATTTCTTGAGGCTTTATATGAAACTCCTCCCTATTGTAACATTAACCTACATAGAGAGTATGACAAACGATATGATTCGACAGATCCGTGCCGGTCTAGATGAAGAAGCACAATCTCTTCCAGCACACCCGCACGCCTAAAACACTGACTCCTGATTCCGGATCATTATGTCCGCGGTTCCGTTGTTGATTGAAGAGGGCCATGATTGCTGAGTCGTTGTACCCAAAATGTCAAAGGGTAATTTGCCGAGAGGTATGGTACCGTATGTTCCTATGATGTTCTGTGGTGGCATACTTTTTAAAAGTGACAAATTATCATTGCCTTCTAAGGTTTCAGGTCAACGGCCTATATTCGAAAATATATTTTGATGATAACTCAAAGAGAGGGAGAGACATATAAAAATATATATATATATATATATTTTTTTTTTTATTTACAACCATGGCTTATCCAAATTATAGACATTACAGATTACTGTTAAAAAAATTCTGACCTCGGAAATATAACTATGCTTGCAGTATAAAGTGTGCTGAGACCAAACAAAAGAATATTAACAAAATCCATTTGAAAAATTAAGAAGTTTTCATAAACCTAAAAAAAAGTAAATTGATTATAAAACGGTTACAAAATAAATTCATCTTCAATTCTAATTTAGTTATAATGTTTTCCGAAACAAAATTTAAAACAAGTGTTTACCTAGTCTTTCCGTATGCAAATTAGTAGATGTGTCCACAGAAACTAAAGCCAAGATTATTCTGCTGCCGCGCAAATAAAGATTGAAGCATCTATTACGCAATTTTAAAGAAATATGCTGTATAATTTTCAAACGTGAGCAACTGCCAATAGGAAAACAAAATATTGAGTCATTACTACAATATAAGTATTTGAAGTCGGGCTAATTTCCAAATTATCACCTTTCCTGTTCTTGCAACACAGGTCCAAGAGCCGCTAATTAAATTAACACTGTCCCCATAGAGGCAGGGGCGGATAAATAGTAGGTAAATGACTAGTAGGGCCCCTGTACCCTAATCAATCTAAAAACTAAATGTAAAATTTTGTTTACTGTTTTGTTTTTTGACCAACAAAACCAACTTGTTGACTTATCGCTTATAAAACTTTTCTTTTTTTTTTGAAGAGAATAAACGATATATCAGTTTGTACAGCATTTATAAATAAAAAGTACATGATTCATCTGCAACCATGGCCATTCGCAGGGGAGGGGGGTCAAGTGAGGGGGCAGCTGCCCCCGCTAGAAATTTTAAAAACACAAACTACAAATTTAATAAATTCGTATTCATTATCTATATTTAATAAGCATTATATAAACAAATATTTTAGCTTCTAAATATCAATAAATTTTATTTGAAACATGAATTGAGCCTTAAAAGGTCAGAATAGCTCGAACCCTTACCCTAGGCAAAGAATTTAACCAGCCTCTACCCCCACCCCATAGAGGAAATCTTGCGGACGCCCTTGCTTCAAACATTTTATTTTCTAATAAAATGGTATTTGCGATTTGACGAATATTAGTATAAAGTATTTATTTTTTTTTTTTTTTTTTGTTGCCTCAACCCTGCAGGGTCATTGGCAACATGTCTAAATTTAGATTCTCGAGTAGTACTTGATTGCTTATAGATATTCCAAAGTTTTTTTTACAGTTTTTTCATCATCTTTTAGAATTTCGTTCAGTGTTCCGTTTAATGCTATATTTGTTCTTTGATTCCTATATATTCATATAGTATAAAGTAATAAATACCTAGATAAAATAATTAGAGTTGTTCTTCGTTGTTTATTAAAAATTTATTTTTGAAGTCAAAATGAATTAAGGTAGAAAATTACTATATTCACTTTTCAATAAATTAATATTATTAATAAATAAATTAGATTATTTATTATATGTATTTTATTTTCCCAATATGCTTTTAAATCTAAAAAAAAGTTTTAAGATATTAGAAATATATTTTAGCAGAGGGTAATATTAAAACTTGCAATTTGAGTAAAAATTTAAATTGCAAAAAATATTTTTACTTTCAAATACCTGCATATAAAAAGGGAAAGTATTAAAATTTTGACTTCCGGTTTTCAACCGAAATACACGTTTTGGAGTCCCCAGAGTCCAAATAACCAAATAATTTGTGTGTGTGTGAGTGTGAGTGAGTGTTTACAGACTAGCTCAAAAACGATGAACAGCACAAAACTAAAATTTGGTATTACAGGTATATTCTATAAGATATATGCCCGGGATGTGACAGGAACAAATTGCGATTTTTTCGAAAACGGCTCAAACGATTTTGATTAACTCGTCATGTTTAATTAGAATCAAGTATTCTTTAATATCAGATAGGTTTCACCATTGTGAAAATATTCTGATAGGGCTTAAATGACGAAGGAAAAGAAACGTTATTCTTATAAAGTAGCTATGATTTTATTTATATGGAGAAATTAATTGTCCCTCACTAAGCCTAAAAATCAGAACTGCGTAAATAGGAAATATGAAAATAATCGAGAAACAATACAGGAGAAAAAAGAAAAATGTTTGGACAACTCTTAAAACAAGTCGACCCCCGCACGCGCAGTACGCCTTTAATGACTGATCACTATTTATAAGTAAAGGCATTCTGATCATCGAAAAGAGTTGTCAACGTGTTTTGATACATACAAATTTAATGGAAATTATTTATTTCTCTGATAACTAAATGAAGTTATCAACAACGAAACAGATGATTATAAAAGCAGACACGACGGAGTATTGCGCTGGCATTCCTGTATTATTACAGTAAATATGTGATGCTCACATTAACTTAAACATTTTACGGAGTGAAATACATTTAGTACAAGATAATCTTTAATAATTATACTTCAGTTAACAATCTTTCGTTGTATAATAGATTTCTGAATGATACGAAAGGCGGTTTAGAGGAATAGTAATCGTTCTCAGTCTCCGGAAAGACTTAAGAGAGAAACGTTTGAAAATTAAGTTTTAATTTTCAAGAGCCTTCGTTTCACCTTCATGATATATTTAACAAGAGCAACTTGCATTAAAAAAAAAAAAAAAAAAAAAAAACTTGACTATTCATGAAATCAAGATTTTTTGGCCTCTTTAGAAAATAAATGAGGATTAAGTATTGAGGACTTTCAAGTTTTTCAATAAATATTCTTTAACTTATGGAGAATATTTATTTACTTATAGAGAGAGAAACAGATGTAGAAAATGCTATTTTCTGTATAGTTGCTAAATGTGGTTCATACATATATCAAAACAAGTTGATTTCTACTCTAAACGTAGGTTGCTAAGTGGGTATTGTGCGCACCGCATCAGATTTTTAAAACTGGATCTTTTAATAATTTTACAAGTGTTATTTTATTTCATTTAAAAGCTTATTGATTCTCCTGTTTTTCCATATATGGTTTGATACATTGATTTTGTGAGTTAACAGGTTATGATCCTATTAAATTTGACAACGTGAAGAAAATACAATTAATCGAAAACAGAGGAAAATATTGCATACTGCTTAGGATATGAAACTTTTTGTTTTGAAATTTAAAGTATCATTGGGTCAGTAGTTATCTTACAACCTGGTTATTTCTAGTCAAAGTAAACGTGCTGTTACCACTGTAAATGTTACCCCCTGAAATGAATATAATTATATATTCATTTCAAGCATATATAAGCATATAAGCATTCTTGTCCGTGTGCTATATCTCATGACAAAAGACTGCATTTTGAAGTTTTTATAAAACTGTTCAGTATAAGCTATTATAGAGTATGACCCATATCATGGGAGCCACAACAAAACATGACCCCTTCTCTAGCAGCTATTGAATAGGCCGTGGATGTACTACAGTTACGGATTTCCAAGATGATCACGCACCTATCGTTGGTTACGATCTATCTATCCATGGCGATCTGATTCTTCGCACTCTTCTTGTGTCACGTTTATCCTCGTTAAAGATCGTCTTCAAATATTGTGCCAAGAACCATAACTGCATCAGGATGGCATCCCTAACGGATTTAGTTCATGAAAAGATCAAAGTATCTTAAAAAAAAGTATAAATACATTAAAATGAAAAAAAGGGGTCGCACACTAGGTTAGAGGAAGCATGTCGAAAACATCTTATACGGTGAGTGCATCACACAACTTTAACTGATAACCATCCTTTCTTTGACTAAAAATAGATATAGGGTCATACCATATCAAGTGGTCCAAAGTGGTTGCTAGATCATTTTAGAAAAAAATTATAATTTTACCACCAATTACGTATGGAATCAGTAGTTCAAATCAATTTTTTAAAAACTTTTAGGATCAATCGTTTCAAAATGGCAGCCATTTTTGTTTCACCTTTCAGGCCGATTTTTGAGTTTTTAAGCTCTCAGAGAAAACTCATTTTCTCAAGAGTGGTAAGTCATTGACTAATAATTCAAACACAATTGTTTTCCTTAAAGTCTGTTCTATATTTCGTGTTCTCTTTATTGTCTGAATATATTGCAGTCCAATACTTGAAAAGTGCTATTGAAAACAACTGCTTTAAATTCTCAAAATACCGTTTTTGAGAATAAGTTTTGGGTATAAGGGCATGTACGCCAAAGCTGATTTTTGGCATGATAATAAACCTAACTCAGTAGCTTTCATTAAAAGTACTCTTAACCCGTATATTCTTTACCTAATTTTTTATGAATTTTTAAAGTTCAGATTTTTTCATTTTATGTTAACTTTAGGCTCTAATATCTCTGGTGGGCCAGTTAATAAAAATCTACTTTTTTTACATGTTATGCTTACATGCAACATAAACCTACTGCAAGAAAGTTCAACCTGTATATTTGAGTACATTGGTAGCTAAGAATTTTTGAAAATAGTCATTTTCGTGCTTATTTAACAATGAAGAAAAACTCATTTTCTCAAGAATGGTAAGTGAAAGACTAATAATTCAAACACAACAGTTTTCCTTAAAGTCTGTTCTATATTTCCTGTTCTTTTTATTATTTGAATATTTTGAAGTCCAATACTTGAAAAGTGCTATTAAAAAAACTGCTTTAAATTCTCCAAACACCTTTTTTGAGGGTAACTTTTGGGTATAAGGGCATGTACGCCAAAGCTGATTTTTGGCTGTAAAATAGTAAATGTATACCTTATATGTTTTAAAGAATACTTCCTTCTGATTACACATGACAAGTTTAATCAAACTCAAACTCGTTAGAGCCGCTTTTAGAAATTGTACACACACACATACCATTTTTCGTGACATTAATTGAACTCAGTGGACCCAAAACTTGTACTTCCGTTGAAAACCTCTACAAAAGTTTTTTACGATTGCAATATTTTCCCTTATTATACATTTCATTTAAAGGTAAGTGAAATTAAATGAACTAAACTATAACTTTAAGCCTAAACATATTCAGGCGATTGTCGGCAGATTTCCTAAATATTCTGGTCTACTAACCGTTACACCAAAAACCTGCTAACCAAAGAACAGCCATAATCCATGGCTCGAGATACATTTGTTATTTTCATTGTTGTAAGTCATCAGTTCTGCCATATTCCGTGTCCAGATATCTGTAAACTGACTTATTCTCTTAGATACACCGTATTAGAATTATGAGCGAAATAAAAAAAAAACAATGTTTTAACTGTCAATAGTTCTGTTGAACAGGTCATTCATAGAATGATTTTTAAATAAATATAAGTTATATGTTTCTGAGGAGCTTTTATGAAGGAAATGAAATTGGAAATTATTGCTTCAAATCATTAAAAATAAAATCGAAGCCAAGAGAAATTAATATTTAAATAAATATAGTTAATCTAGGTAGTGTTCATGCACACGATTGTAATTCAGGTGTATGGAACAGTTTATATAATCCGCGGGGCACACCTAGTTTTAACTAAAATATTAAAACCTTCAACTTATAATGTTACATTTCTAAAACGTCTTGAATTGAAGTGAATAAATATAGGCTTGCTGTCAAACAGTTTAACTCTTTTTTTTCGGGCTCAAAAGACAACCCAGAAGTCCAATAGTGTAACCATATTTGAGGATCAATACCGCAGCAATTTAAGTTTCGTTTCTTCAGTGAATAAGTTGAAGTATGAAACATTTTTCCTATTCGACCAGCAAAATTAAAAAAATTCAATAAAAACCATAATAACAAAATAAATTTTTCCTGCTTACAGTAAGTTAACTTACCCGCCGTGAAATTGTGGAGACCGGGGAACCTAGCGATGTCCATGGCTGCGGATGGAATGGTCTGCAGTGCTCCTTTCCTCCCCCCGCGAAATAAGATTCCTCCCCACTACATGACATCTTGTACTACCCCAACGAGTATCCTACGCTATCCTCTTCTATTAGGAAAATGAATCATCCCTTTAGTTAAGTTTTCCTCCCATTTTGTTGATTATAATCCTATTAGCTGTGCTCCGCAGTGGCTTATTTCATGCACAAGACAAAGCTCAACGCAATGAGTGAAATAATATGCATAAAATATAATACTATAATAACTTGAGAGTAAATAATATTATCGGTTCAGGTGCAAACTTTTTCATCAACCTCATCTAAACAAGTCTGCATATAAATGTTAGTAGCCAAAACATTCTTTTTCAAATAGGTAACAAAATGAGGGCATATTAAAAATAAAACAGTGTGTTTTAAAGCCTAAGGAAGAATATGATTGTATGAGAATATCAAAATAATATAGTTATTAATACCATTAATAAATCATAAATAGTTGTTTGTTTAAAGTCCCTTTATGCTACTCAGTCTAGTCGGACGATGCTACAGTGGGAGTCCTAACTTTTGCCTATCCAGGTATAATTAGGTTAGGGATCTTTAACGAGTACCTAACATCGTACAGGCTCGGGATCTCCATTTTAGGTCCTATCCGAGGGACGGCATAACCAAGGATTTATTACTCCCATTAAAAAATCCCAGGGCCAACCTGCGACCTTCTTACCTGTAACTATCATTTATCTCCTATTAATTCGTGATCCCTCCAAATGCAAAATTCTAGCTATTCAGATCTATCTTAGCGTCCTTTTTAGATCATTTTTTATAAATGGTCTAAAAACTTAAGAAGATTACATTCAATGTCAGAACATAAATTGAAAATGGGGGTGTGTTATTTCGTGGCGGAAACTCTAGCCAATAATTTTCATACTTTCCACTGGGGCCACTGTCGGACATAGGTGTTGTAACAATTAAAACAAGAACAACGCAGTTCGACGGACACGGTTGAAATGAATAAAAAATTAAACTAAATAAGTAACCAACATTGTCGCTATTGTCAGTATAAATATTATAAATCGAACATTTGAAATAGGCGTAACAATATAGCTCGTTGGTTGATTTTTTTTTTAATTATAAGTTTTATAATTAAGAATTGTAATTATTATATAATGTAAAGAATTATAAGTTAAAATTTATGAAGAATTGACCTTATACTTGATATGACCTATGAACCATGAGCGTCACCGCGGGGGGGGGCAGGGGGACGCGTCCCCCCCCCCAATATTTTGGAAGGGGATGACTACTTACATTCTAACTTACTCCTAATTGGCAAATATCTTTAAAAAAATCATTGGCGGAGGCATTAAGTGTCTCAACAGTGGTTTTTAGGCATTGTTAATTCAAGTTTTAGCCTCTCAAATTTTTACAAATCTATCAGAATAGTGATTCTCTCCCCCCCCCCCCCCCCCCAATAATTTGGTTCTGGTGACGCCCATGCTATGAACGACCAGTCTGTAAAAGTTCGTAGAAATCGGATTAACAGGTAAAAAGATAATAATTAACCCTCACCCCACAAAAAAAGAAATTTATAACTTCTTAAAGTACCAACTTAAATTGATTTTTATTTCCATATAGGGATTCATTAAATATTTTATTTTAACTTTTTACAATACTTTTTCTATGAACAGTAAAGTTCCTTCTTCCTACAAGAAAACCGGTTAAAATAACAAGAAATAAAATAACACATTTTAATGCAATAATGTATATTTTTTAATTAAAAATCTGTTATGGACAAGATTAATTATATTCTTCTATTAACATTTTTACTTTCACTTACTATATATGAAATATATAGTAACTGGAAGTATTGCGATCGTGAAAAATTTCGACTTCCGTTTTTCAACGGAAATACACGTTTTGGGGTCCCCTGAGTCCAATTAACCAAGTCCCGCGAAATGGTCTGTGTGTATGTCTGTGTGTGTGTCTGTGTGTGTGTCAGTGTGTGTGTCTGTGTGTGTGTGTCTGTGTGTGTGTGTGTGTGTGAACAGACTAGCTCAAAAACTATAAACCGTGCGAACCTGAAATTGGGTATTTATTGTATGTATATGCCCGCGATGTGAAAGCGAAAATTTCATCAAAATCGCTCAAAGGGAGGGGGTACTTTATTTAATAACTTTTTACGTTTTTTTCGATTTTCTCAAAAACGGCTCTAACAATTTTGATTAAACTGAGTATTTGAACTATTTATATGCCCGAGATATGACTGTAAAAATTTCATCAAAATTGATCAACCGAAGGGGGGACTTTACTTAATAAATTTTGTATCATTTTTACATGTTTTTTTTTTAATTTACTCAAAAACGGTTTTAACGATTTTGATCAAACTGGGTATTTGATACATTTATATGCCCGAGATATGATTGTAAAAATTTCATCAAAATTGATCAACCGGAGGCGGGACTTTACTTAATAAATTTTGTATCATTTTTACATGTTTTTTTTTTAATTTACTCAAAAACGGTTTTAACGATTTTGATCAAACTGGGTATTTGATGTATGTATATGCCAAAGATACGATAGCCAACATTACATCAAAATTGGACAAACGGAGCGGGCACTTTATTTCTTAATTTTTTTTCCAATTTTTACTTTTTTTTCGATGATCTCAAAAACGGCTTTAACGATTTTTATCAAATTCGCCATGTTTAATGAAAATTAGGTGTTCTTTAATATCAAGTAAGCTTTATCATTATTGAAATGTTCTGAGTGGGCTTTTTTTTGGGGGGGGGGGGGGGGTTGGGGCCTTTTTTGTTTGTTTGTGTCCAATAAAGTACCTATGTTTTTGTTTATATGGAGAAATTAACTGTCTCTCGTTACGCCTAAAAATAAGAAATGGCTATATATGAGATATGATAAAAATAAAGAAAACATAAAAATATTCAGTCAACTCATAAAACTCGTTGAGCCCATGCTTGCGGAGTATGCCTTTAATGACAGACCATTGTTCATAATTAAAGCCGTTCTGTTCATTTGAGAAATGGCAATTAACAAAACGCATTAACTCCTAATGTACGTAAGTTTGTAAGTGAAGTTGTGTGTGCGCGCACGCACCTCATTCCTGAGCAAATAAGTCCAAATCATCAATGGATGGTAAAATGTTTGTTTCCAAATAAAAAATTCATATAAGATTCAATCAATTTTGATTGAAATAAGCATTGCTATAAACTTTTTAGTTTATTTTTTAAATGTCTCTTTTTTCATTGGGTTTATTTTTTAAAAATTTGGTTACTGAAAATACAAATTAAATGTTTTTGAGAATAAGTTTGGTAGAGGCGATAAAATATTAAGAGTTCAACTTAGTCCTATTTTGTAAAAATGTTAAAATGCTTAAACGCTGAGAGGAATTTATAAAAGATATTCATTAGAGAAATTTTAAAATTCGTGATAAGGTAATAGTGAAATCTCTGTTCTGATTTACTATCATACTTTTTCTGCTATTGGAGGTTAAAGAAATTATTTTTGTTTATTTTGTTAATCAACACCAGTCAATATGTAAATTGATAATTACACACATTAATTTACATAATAATGGCAAGTGATGAGAAAAAGTGTTAGTAGAATGATAAAAAACATAAACTAACAGTGATACTGATAGGAAGCATAAATTAAAAAAATAAATATTTTTCAATTCATAAATTCGAAAAGTTTTCCTAAAAATATTTTTGGAGGTTCCACTGTGCTGGATTGGATTATGACTTAAAAGCAGTAATTTCATATATTTGCTTAGATTTAATACTCTAACAAACCATAAACCTTACAACTTTGTCTTCTCTCAAAGAGACCTACAACCATTGGCGGATACAGGGGGGGGGGGCTGTGGGGGCTGCAGCCCCTCCCTTGGGGAAATGTTTCGTCATTTAAAGATAGAATTTGACTTTCCTTAATGTAAGGAAGCAAGTAAAAGAACAAATAATGTGCAGAACAAGTAGAATTTTAGTTGTGGGAAAGGAACATAAAGGTAAAAAAGCTGATCCAAATGAAGGGCTGTCGGGCTGCAGCCCCACCCCCCTTTACGATCGGCTGGATCCGCCCATTCCTACAACAGAATGCTTAACAAGCTGCTCTGTCCAAACTAGAAAAATAATTGGTGTTTTAGGCTTTTACGGTCTGAATCCATTGTATGCATATCTTCTTCAGGGTTTGACCATGTAACATAATTATTTTGTAAAAAGCTGATCCAAATGAAGGGCTGTCGGGCTGCAGCCCCACCCCCCTTTACGATCGGCTGGATCCGCCCATTCCTACAACAGAATGCTTAACAAGCTGCTCTGTCCAAACTAGAAAAATAATTGGTGTTTTAGGCTTTTACGGTCTGAATCCATTGTATGCATATCTTCTTCAGGGTTTGACCATGTAACAGGTTTTTTAACTGCCAAGCTTTCAACCATCTTGCTGTGGGCTTAAAGGAAATTTTTGTATTGGCCCTGAAGAAGCCCACAGCAAGATGTTTGAAAGCTTGGCAGTTGAAAAACCTGTTACATGGTCAAACCCTGAAGAAGAAATGCATACAATAGAAAAATAATTGTTTTATTATTTTTATGGCTCTTGGCGATGGAGGTCAAATTCTGTAGATTGTGGTATTTCAAAACTCTACCACTTCCATTATGGAATGAATAATAAGGGTAAAACTCCTTTAACACTCCAACATCTGGTATGTTGGATCAAAGCTTTCTTTGCATAGTTCCGAAAAAATCCGGGAATCTTTTCCGATAAACCAAAATATAAAAGGTTTTGATTTGACTAGGTTTGATTTTTTAAATCAAAACTTCATGAAATAATCCTAGATTTAAAAAATAAAATATTAGATTTAAGATTTTGAATAACTAATAGAACCGTCTAAAACGTTTACCTAGTCATTGAAATGGTTTCCATGCATCTTAGTTTCATTCAACTAAAATTGAAGAGTATTTTCGTTTTTCTTGTTTTGTTTTTTTTCTTCTCAGAAGATAGGGATACATTGTTACCGTTCTCCCGTTGTGTGGTCAGTTGTAGGTGTTTGTCACATGTCGCTGGGAGCAATCATTGTTAACGTTTCCAGTCTCTTCTTTCGCGGCGGGTACATACTTACGTTCAGGAACGTTAGAGAAAACCGTTTTCGTCTACCTCTGGTTCACCTATATTTCGAATGTGATGAAATATGTAAGATATGAAATAATGATGTTATATTTGTAGTATCGGCGCACAGTGGAGTATTTACCATCAAATCATGGCCAAAAGTCCGAAAAATAAATTGTACTTCAGAACATCACAATACGTATTTCCTAGTAGCTTGGGAATGTTAGCATCGAGATATATTTATTTCGTTCATTGTTATCCACTTCCTGCCGAAATCCAGAGTTAAGGACGCTGCATGTACACAGTTGCTTTTTTCCGAGTTGTAAGATGCTTAAAGATGTTGTGATTCCTGTGGAATCTATTTAACAAGGGATCTAAAATTTTTCTACACAGTTTCGAAAGGTATGTTTTCTCGGTGATAACTATTTTTTAGCATGTTTTGATGTCGTAACGGTTAACTTATAGTTCTTTTGATTACGACGTTTAAGCGAAAAAAATTAGACTTCTTTCAAAGAATAAAATAGATTATGTTGTATTGTCGGGCAGATATATCTGCATTAATGTAAAGTTGAATCCTTCTATTTGCCATAACGCAAAAAAAACACTCACCCCAACTCACCCCCCCCCTTTTTTAATGAATGTATGCAAATACCTCTTAAAGTGAATTTTTTATATTTTTTGATAATTTTGTATTGTCAGGCTTTGTCGGGCAGATATTTTTGCCTGAATTTATAGTCGAATCTTTCTACTTGCCATACCGCAAAAAAGAACTCACCCCCCCCCTCCTTTTAATAAATGTATGAAAATACGTCTAAAAGTGATTTTTTTTTCTCGATAATTTTGTATTGTCAGACTTTGTCGGGCAGATATTTTTGCATTAATGTAAAGATGAATCCTTCTACTTGCCATACCGCAAAAAAAAAAAAAAAAAAAAAACACACCCCCAACACCTTCCCCTTTTTTTAATAATGCATGAAAATACCTCTTAAAGTGAATTATTTTAAATTTTTTGTTATCTGGTTTCATTTATATATGTGGTCACATCACATTATTTACATGCAGGTTTTCACAATTAAAATTTACTACACAAATAATGTATTTAGTATTTGCAAAAGCTAGATATAAACTTGCAATAAATCTTTCAAATGTCTTATGTATTGAACATTTTCCCGACGTTTTTCTAATTCCCTTATTTTTCCCCTAACTTTTGTCAAAACTTGAAATGTTTTATATTTTATTCGTTTTATATATTTTTAGATTGTTATTAGAATGTTTTAAGTATTCCATAGTTACAAAAAAATAGGTAAATAGTTTTGGCCAGAATTTCATGGCTAATACTCCACTGTGCGGCGCATACTGTGGTATTTGACCCGAAAAGCTGGCCAAAACTATTTCCTTCGATTTTATTAATTCAAAAGTCCTCAAAATGGCTTCTATATTTGTAATAGACATTACAAATGTTTTTTGGCAGTTAAAAAAATACTCTAAGGAGAAAATTTTCATAAAATAAATTTTTACATAACTCCACCGACTGTGAAATAGGCGTCCATGGGTTTACAATTTATGTTCATATTATTTTCTCTTTTTTTCAAGAAACATAATTTACGATAATTATACATTATCATAAAAATTATTTCGTTGCCCAGAAATGCCCAGAAGTATAACTTTTTAACCTTCAAATTTAATTTTTAGCTCTAAAATATACCTACCAAAAAACAAAAAGATATTGAAACTAGTATTGAATACAAAAAAATTATAACTATCTGGATAACAAGTACAAACCTGGCCTCGAGCTATCCATCATATGATAATGCCGGTACTTCAGTAAGAACAAAGAAAATTAATATATTTTGTAGACCAATATTTATGAGCACAAACGAGTTAAAGAATAAGGTCAGATTTGAATTAGGATAGCCGCCGGATTAAGGGCCTGGAAGAGATAAAAATCATCTTACATGAACCAACAGGTCCTCTACTTGAACTTCCAGTCATTATTTACCAGAAATTTCAAATTTCAAAAAATGGATTTTGGCCAACTTTTAGGGCCAAATTCCCCTGTGTGCGGCGCACAGTGGTCCAAAAAAGCTGAAAATGGGAAAAAACCTAATATCTAATATATTAACATTGTTAGCGGCATGGAACCTCCCGTGTATTGATTTTTTGAGGTGCCGGATCTAATGAAACCAAAATCAGTGCAATGGGACCAACAGATCAAGTCCAAATTTGAGGTCAAAAAGTCAAAAATATAAAAAATTCGTGTTTGGTATAGTCTTATATGTTTTTTGAGGTGCCGAATCTAATGAAATCAATATCAACGAAATCAGAGCATCAGATCAAGTTAAAATTTGATGTTGAAAATAAAAATGAAAAAAATTGTGTAGATAATTTTTTATTATTTAAAATTTTTATGTTCAATAATACAAATAGGATATAATTATTTAATCTTGTTTAAGTAAATTGTATGCTTCCTCGGTTAGCTCTTTTTTCTTTTTATACTTGTATGCTGGTCTTCAATCCGTAATGTATAGGTTGCTTGTTACAAATAATTGGTGGAAAACATCTTCATTTGTTGCGACTTAAAATATCTTCCTGGAATGATGTTTCCTGTACTGCTTATAATTTTTGTTCCTACTCTCCATGAGTCTCTTCTGACAGGGAACCGATAAAAAGAGCTGCGTACTCAATCATGTCTGCTCCATGGAAAAGAATTTTGTGGAGGGTCGATGGGAGATAGTACCAGGGGTACCGAGTCACTGCCATCTCAGCCGTTTCCACTGCATACTTGAGAAATGCAGCAGAATCAATCGGGTACAGAGAGCAAATTCACGTCTAGTACTGTTTTTAATCTCATAATTAAATCTTCATTTATCCCAGGAATATGCGCGGTTAGTGAAGGATTTTTAAAAAACTTGCAACAATTACAGCATCAAAGTGAAATAAATGTACCACCTCTATTTTCAGGGGTGAGAGCTCTAGTGCAAAGGACCACCATACACTATAAAGAAACTGTGCAACTTCAAACAACCTATTTGTAGTTGTAGTTTATTTGATTATTTAAAGTACAAAATGAAATACTTTTTTTATTTTAGTATTTTAGAATTAAAATTAAAATAATTTTATTTTATTTTAGTATTTTAGAAATAAAATCAAAATGATGTGTGACTTATTTTATTTTAATTGTAAGTCAGTCCCCCTCCCTTCGAGTCATATAGGAGGATTTTTCTAACTAATAGTTCCTCCCCAAGGTCATCCGCCTTTGCCACTCGCACCGTAACGAAAGGTTTAAATCCTTATAAATCCCTCAGTACAAAAATAGTAGTTCCTCTACTACCTACAGTTACATATTAAACCATTGCGACCGTAACGCAACGAACGCAAGCGTTTTATAAACCAACAAATTCAAAAAATCATACTTATTTCAGCAGCGATTTCGAAAATTAATTTCTTCTCTTACTATTGATATTATTTAAAAATGTTTAGTCCATAACAGTGCACATATAAATGACACACTCGTGATGTATTGGGGAATATTTTATTGTTAATCTTATACAGGGTAGAAATTTTTTTTTTATGTTGGTAGAAAAGTACGATTTTTTCAATCATTAAAAAGTCCAATTTTACTGGTACACACACATTTTAATTTTGAACTAGTTAAAAAAATATATTCTTTCCATTGTTCTACAACTATTCAAGTATTCGAAAACCAAAAAAAATTAGGTTTGGGCTACTTTCATTTATGAGGTTTTTTGCCAGGTTGGACCACTGTGGGGCGTGCGGCTAGAATACTTACTCAAGTCAACATCCTAGAATTTTTCAGTTTTTGAGTGAATGAATGAAGTATAGTAAATTATGAGCAAAGAAAATGTCATAATTATATTAGCAATAATGCTCATTAACTGTTTATAATAAATAATGATAATTTCTTTATTTGTTTTGGGGGTATTCCCCGTACAAATTGAGGTAGCCACATAAATGATCTAGCAATTTTTATAGATTTTCTTACTATTTAATCGTCATCAAACATCAATTACTATCAAATCATTCTTTAAATAAATTTTCATGTTGACAGTTGTTAATGTTCAATTGACAGTATCACGCCTTACAGAGGACGCTTATTTAGAGATGCAATAGGAACATGCAGGACTCTCAAAGCACACTGGACTTGATCAAGTAATTGTAAGTACCGTCACCTTATTATAAAGAAAGTTTGAATGTTAGTGCAATATTTATTCCAAATATAAACAAAATCATTACAAAGTGGTAATATGATTTCCCTCGAACTTCTGTTTGTTGTTAACCGAATATTATTGGTTGATTCTAAAAAAAATATACCACCTAAATATATTTAGATACATACAAGATAACACATGGTTACCCACAAGAAAATAATTAAATTTATATGCATGGATATATGTATATGTAAAATTACTGTGAAGTAAAAAAAAAACAGTCAAGAAAATATACCCTTATTTTCAGATGTAGCCACTCGGGGCCGTGTCTAAGATGTAGAAATCTGGCGATGCTGCCAAATAATCTCAAATCTTTATTCTTTATACTTTTTTCTTTAAAGGTATAATATATGTAGGAAAATCTGGTGCGATGCGGGCAGCACATAACTTTCACTTACCAACTTAATTACATTAGAAATTGACGTGTATTGTTAAATGCCTTTTCTCAAAGTAACATATTTTTCCACATTCTTTTACTTATTTTTGTTTGTATTTGCTCTCTAAAATACACTAAATGTTTTATTATTATAGAAAAGATTTTACTTGGGATAATTCGGGAATGCAAGCATAATACTGCAAGTCGTTTGATTTTATCATTCTCTATGTAGTTGTTGAAAACTTCATATAGTTACAAAGAAACAAATAATTTCCATTAAATAAACAGAACATATTTAATAATTAGAAACTATCGTCTGTCATTAAAGGCGTACAGTGCATGCGTTCTTTGTTTTATGAGTTGACGGAATAATTTTCTTTTTTTCTCCAGTATATGTTAACTTGATTTTTTTCATATTTCATATTTAGCCATTTCTTATTTTTAGGCGAAACGAGAGATAGATAATTTCTCCATACAAACAAAAATAAAGGTACTTAATAAGAAAACAAAAAAAGCCCCTTCCCTTAATAATGATAAAGCTTACCTGATATTAAAGAAGACTTAATTTTCATTAAACATGACGAATTTGATCAAAATATTCAAATCCGTTTTAGAGATAATCGAAAAAATTGGAAAAAAGGTTTTGAAATAAAGTGCCCCCTTCGTTTGATCAATTTTGATGAAATTTTTACTGTCACATCGCGTGCTTATACATACATAAAATACTCAGTTTTATCAAAATCGTTGGAGCCGGTTATGAGAAAATCGAAAAAACCCTTAAAAATGGGCAAAAAGTTGAAATAAAGTACCCCATCCGTTTGACAAATGTTGATGAAATTTTTGCTGTATCATCGCGGGTATACACATACACTAAATACGCAATTTCAGGTTCGCACGGTTTATAGTTTTTGAGCTAGTCTGTTCACACACACACACACAGACCACTTGGTTAATTGGACTCAGGGGACCCCAAAACGTGTATTTCCGTTGAAAACCGGAAGTCGAAATTTTTCACGATCGCAATACTTTCCCTTACTATATATTTCAAATATAGGTAGGTGAAAGTAAACATATTTTTACAATTTAAATTTTTAAGCAAACATCACGCTTAGGGAAAAGGTAAATTTACGTAAATTTTAAGTTAAATGTCTAAAACCAACACGGAATGGAAGTTTAACTTTAATATAAAACACGAAAAAATGGCAAGATGAAAAAATTAATAAATAGTGAGCCGTTTTATACGACAGCGCGCGTGATATCACGGTTCGAACTTTTTTACACCGTTTCCTTAAGTGGGCTTTAAGATCTTTTCCCGCCTGGAACAGATTGCTCCATTTTATTTTTCTTTAGCAATTGTTTTCCATTTTCCTAGAAGTAGTTGAGTAAACGTATCTGATTTTCGATCTCTCGAAGTTTTTTCTCTACAACTTATGAGGATGTGATACCTCAGACCTTATACTGGTCTTATTTGATCTTGCGAAAACACAAAGCATTCCTGCATTTGTTTATGTAAGACAGCAGGAATCGTGAGGAACATTGGGTGCGGTCGAATTTGTTGACTGGTGATATAAGATTTTACATCAGCCACTTGTCGACAGCAAGAACATTAGATTTGAAAAGACTGGTGTTTTTGATGGTCCACAAATTCAGTAGCTTCGTAAAGATGAACATTTAAAAGCTAACGAACATTTTAATGTAAGAAATTGAAAAGAATTGCTAGATTGACCTTCAAAAATACTGTTAAAAACTTTCGTGGAAATATACGACCAGAGACATGTCAAAGTCGTCCAGCAACTTTTGGAGAGCTTTAAACAGCTATATTGCAGCATGGGCATCAAAATTCACTATCTGCCTTGCTAATTTCCCGGAAAATCTTGTTGCAGTCAGTGACGACCATGGCTAAAGATTCCATCTCGACTTGAAGGTGGAGGCAAGTTATATAATATATGATATGTAAAAGTAGAAACACAAGATCATCAAGCATTGTTGGAGGAACATAAGTGGGAATTTCCACAAAAGACTCCCGAAAAAACCACAAGCGAAAATTTTTGTCTTAATGTTCAATTATCGTTTGATACTTAAACAATTATTTGTATGAACTAATCATGCCTAACTATACAGAAATAGGTTAGGAAAACTATGAAATTGAATGTCCCAAAAAAATTCTATAAGCAAAATATACGGTTAAAATTAAAATTTCTCAAAAACGTCAAACATACAATTGTATAATAAACATATCACTGTTTTTTTGATTTTTTGATAGGGGAATATAACTATTGTCATTCGAGTAAGGATAATTTACCGCAATGATAGAGGCTAAACACACAAATAAGGAGAGAGAGATAAGCCATTGTACGATTTGTATCAGATTATATTCCGACTCACGATTATTTTCTAAACTTTCACATTATAATCTATTTTGAACCATGTATATCATCTTTTATTTATTTATTTATTTTTTTAACTCAACAAAACTCAAAACTAAACTTACATACACCTAAACAGCAGCGGATCCAGTGGAGGCGACACCCCCCCCCCTAGGAGGTGAGGATACCAATCAATTATTACTATTTCTGTATATAAAGGGTAATCTTTAATAAATTTTTAAACTCCTTAAATGAAAAATGGATTGCATTTAAACATTTCATAGAAATTTACTACTTAAATGTTCACTAATATTTTAAATTAGGTCCTTTATGACGCAAAAATATAAAAAAGTGCGCCCCCCAAAAAAAAATTTTTTTGGATCCGCTACTGCACCTAAGTGGGAAAGCCGATCGATTGAACTGATTACTGATTTATTCTCATAAGAGAAATTTCTTATGTTATTTTGATAAACGTGTTTTTTTTTTATATTTTGACTTATAATTTGAAATATTTAAACAAGAGTGTAACGTATAGGAACTTATTCATCGATTATCAATTAAGATCAAAATTAATTATTATGGAATGGTGGGCATCAATCAAGAATTCAATTCCTAAACTTTTACATACTAGTTGGACCTTAATTTAGTAATTTAATATGTCAGAAAAGTATTTCAAAAACAATTCTAATATTTTAATAAAATTTCAATAGTACAACAAAACATTGAATTTTAGAAGTTGAAAAAAAAATTTATTCTCACCTAAATTAAAAAAAAAACAACAAAAAAATAACGAACGATTTGCTTATTGATACAGGAAAAAGAAATGAGCTTTCCTAATTCATTAGATTTTGAACTTATCACTGTAGCGATTGCTGTTACATTGTTCAACTTGAACCATTATTTTATCTAAAAAATTCATATTTCTTAAATTAAAAAGGACTGGTTTTGAATTTAATTTCAGTAGTACCCTTGGAGTTAAATGCTCTGGATTTCGACATTAGCGGAGGGGTTTACTTGCAATCATCCATAAAAATTAATAATTATTTACTATATAAGTAGATCATACAGAATCATAAGATGTATAATCCATGCTCCGCCTTGGATACTTAGTTGAAGGGGAAAAATTAAATTTTTAGCAGCGGCCTTCGATTATCTTAAAATCTAGTAAAAAAGTTTAAAGCTCAAATTTATCATAAGAAATAGATAGGCTCAAGACGACTTAAATTTTTATCCTGTCACTTGATACATAATGGACTGTAGAAGAGATGTAGGGCAGTAGGTGTCAGGTCTCCTTCGTCGGCCGTGTCTGATGAAATGTGCGCCCGGGCAGGAGAGAAGGCGATGAAAAGACGATTTTCGGAAGGAGGGCGCATCCTAACGGTTAGCTTTTGTCACTACCACGGCTTATGGCAAGACCATTTCCACGGTAGGCTCTTTTTGTATTTAACAACTTTTGTATTGATAATTATTCTATTTTTTCAGTCTTTTTCAGGTCTAGCACTAATTATAAAACCCTCCAAAAAACGAGTAATCCAAAAATCATACCATTTTCACTTAACAGAAAATAAGTAGTGGGTCCAGAAATGATCTGAAGGTTGTCGCTCATTTTTATTTTTGATTATTTAAATTTAATTCGATGAGTCTTTAAGGACCTGTTATAGAATATAATTAATTGCATATAACACTGTTTATTAAATATTTAAATATAACTCATTTTCCATTTAATTACATAAAATATTACTAAATAAAGACTCTTTATTAAAGAAATAGTAATAGTTTATTTGTGTCCTCCGTTAAACTCGTTTAATTATTATTTTAGGCCAACAGAACTTAATTGCCATTATTTATTATTTTTTTAGAATTCAGGAAATAAGATGAATTAGTTCTTGATACATGAATAAGAAATTACACTTCCTAATAATGGAAATGGTTTTCAATAATATTAAATTTTATTTTTTTAAATTATATACAACCATGTGTATTAAGAAATGTCATAAAGTAAATGAGCTTTTTTTTTTTTTTTTTTTTTTTTATTGGTCCTCCCCTTCCTCGCCTTGTAGGCTATACGGGGATTTCCGGGCCAGGGGAGAGGGTGGGGGATTAATGCCAAGTATTATTAAATGTCCCCTGGCTCCGGGTTTTGAACTTGCTATGTTTCGGTTCTCAATCATACGGTGCCATGGGCAACGCGTAATATCTAAAGCGTTTGCCCATTCGGCCATCCCGCCTCAAAACTAATGAGTAAATGGGCTGTGATTCATACTCAGCGTTATTAATTCTGATCTATCCGGTTGAATATTAAGAAATTCACGTTTGGGTTCCCCTGAGTCCAAATAACCCAGTCCCGCGAAATGGTCTGTGTGAACAAACTAGCTCAAAAATGATTTACCGGACCTGAAATTTCTTCGGAATTGATCAAACGGAGACGGCCCTTTATATGTATCATAGATTTTGTCTCATTTTTTTCTATTTTCTCAAAAACTGCTCGAGACTTCTCAAAAACTAGTTTTTGACTTCGATTAAACTTACCATTTTTATTGAAAATTAAATATTTTTGCATATCAGGTAGCTTTTATCCTCATAAAAATGTTCTGAAGAGGCTTTAATCGCGGAGGAAAAAAAATGTTTCCCTATAAAGTAACTTTGGTTATGTTTATATAAAAAAAAAAAAATCTGGTGCGTGCTCGCAACACGCAACTTTCACTTACCAACTTACTTAGATTAGAAATTAATGTGTTTTGTTAATTGCCACTTCTCAAATGAACAGAACGGCTTTAATTATGAACAATGGTCTGTCATTAAAGGCGTACTCCGCATGCGTGGGCTTTTTTTCTCTTCTTTATGTTTTCTTTATTTTTATCATATCTCATATTTAGCCATTTCTTATTTTTAGGCGTAACGAGAGACAGTTAATTTCTCCATGTAAACAAAAACGAAGGTACTTTATAAGAAAGATACAAACAAAAAAGGCCCCCCCCCAAAAAAAAAAGCCCTCTCAGAACATTTTAATAATGATAAAGCTTACCTGATATTAAAGAAAACCTAATTTTCATTAAACATGACGAATTTGATAAAAATCGTTAAAGCCGTTTTTGAGATAATCGAAAAAAAGGTAAAAACTGGAAAAAAAGTCATGATATAAAGTGCCCCCTCAGTTGGACCAATTTTAATGAAATGTTGGCTTTAACACATTTGGTATATACATACATCAAATACCCAGTTTCTTCAAAATCGTTAAAGCCGTTTTTGAGCAAATAAAAAATATGTACACGTGAAATTAGTACAAACTGTATTAAGAAAAGTCCCCCCTCCGGTTAATCAATTTTGATGAAATTTTTACAGTCGTATCTCGGGCATATAAATACATCACATACCCAGTTTGATCAAAATCGTTAAAGCCGTTTTTGGGAAAATCGAAAAAAAACGTAAAAAGTTATTAAATAAAGTACCCTCTAAGTCGCATCGTGAAAGTAACTGGATGTTGGATGTGGTCATCGCAAACAGACCCTTTATTTCATTCGCAAATCAATAAATTAAAATAATAAATCACTAGAGGAAACGATTATCAAAATCCTTGAACCTGTGGGTTGCGCTAGAGAGGGTGAGGGGGAATAAAGAAAGATCCTTTTTTTTGTTTTTCGCCTGTATCATAGTACAGATTAGTGGTGGCTAAACTGTTAATTTTAAATAGCAGTTGCAATGGTTTCTGCTAATTTCATTAAATAGTTCTTTTAAAAACAGATACAAATAACGCTATACGGAAAGGAAGAAAAATCTGGCCCCACTTCGCATTACAGCATTTTTTTAAAATTATGTTTTCATTATTGAAAGTGTAAGGATTAAAAAGAAATAAATTAGCTTGCAATAGTCGGGCCCCACGGTTAATAGATATACGGCCAAAGCATAACAGCGCTAGCCAATCAAAACCAAGCTTTGACCTGTGACGTCACAGTAGACCTGTAAAACATGTTAAGGTCAGGCCACACATGTCCGCACCGCATCCGCGTGTGTAAACGGTTACTATCTATCCTTCGTAAATGAATCAGATCCGTGCTGCGGTGCGGACATGTTTGGCCTGACCTTTAGTCTAACTTCTTCTCGTAGAACAATAAATTAACAGACTGTATTACAAAAAGCTGTAATTTTTTTATTCTTAATGAAACATAACAACTTAGTAGTCAAGAGGCAATATATTACGCAACTAATGAAAGCTACGGCTTCGGTACACACACACACACACGCACGCACGCACGCACGCACGCACGCACGCACGCACACACACACACACACACACACACACACAAAGACCATTTCGCGGGACTTGGTTATTTCGACTCAGGGGGTCACAAAACGTGTATTTCCGTTGAAAACCGGAAGTCGAAATTTTTCACGATCGCAATACTTCCACTTACTATATATTTCATATATAGGTAAGTGAAAGTAAAAATCCGAAAACGAAAACCCGTTGAACCCAGGAATACGCCGTGCGTCTTTAATGGCTGACCACTATTTATAAATAAAGGCGTTCTGATCATCGGAAAGAGTTGTCAACGTGTTTTGAAACATACATTTTTAATGGAAATTATTTGTTTCTATGGTAACTAAATGAAATTATCAACAATCAACAATTATTTTATCTTCTAATAAAATAATTTAAAAATTATAAATTGAAATAGAAGATGGTTTTAGAAGAACAGTAATTGTTCTCAGTTTCCTATAAAGGTCAGACCACACATGTCCACACCGCATCCGCATCCGCAGCTCAGATCTGATTCATTTACGAAAGATAGATAGTAACCGTTCACGCATGCGGATGCGGATGCGGTGCGGACATCTGTGGCCTGACCTTTAGGCATAACTAAAGTTAATATGTAAATTAAATTAAAAATATTCTGAACATAACCTATGTATATTAGTGCTGCGGTGCGGACATATGTGGCCTGACCTTAAGGCATAAGAGACAACCATTTGTAAATTAAGTTTTAATTTACAACGATCCGTAAAACACCTTATATGATTCACTTTCATGATATATTTACAAAACCATATTCGAAAACAAGTGAGCAGTAAAAAAAAACTCGTCTACTGAAGATATTGGGATTGTTTTAGGCCCCTAAAAAAAAAAAAAAGAAAGAAAAGAATACGAACGTTAAATTAGATTAGACTGATTTTTATAGTGTAGCAAAAAGCAATAATAGTATGGTCAAAAGAAATCATTCGATAATTTCATTATATTTAATTTATTGTTTTAATTAAATACTGTATTGTTTTCAATTTATTGTTATTAAATACAACATTTTCATATCAAAATATGATATTTAATTTTAAATTTGTAGGGTTAGATGTATTACATATATAGTTAGACATTGAACAGCTGATTTCTTCTTTACAAACCTTACTTAAGTTATAACCTTCTCTTAAGCTTCGTTCCAAGCCAGCCAGATAACCATAAGATAACTGCTAGAGACATGCGCAGTACGATTTTAGCGTTCCCACCCAGCCGCTTACAGTAAGATTATTACTAGTAAGCTGTTCCAAGCCAGCCAGAATTCTGTAAGATAACCACTTGCTTATTACCAGAGCTGTCAGCGTATTTTTCTCTTACAGCTCGTCAGCGACATGCGCAATGAATTTTTTTTTTCTAGCCTAGCTAACTTTGGTGGGGAAGGCTACAATTTTGACAACTTGTGTCCAGGATCCCAATATTCTAACCTTAAAAGTAAGCACTTTATTTTTCTCTTACATAATATTTAGAATTATCTCTTGCATAATTAATTATTTAAATTTTATAAATTAAATATAATGCATTCCAGAAATTTCTTGGTGAATTTTAAAGGAATAAAGTCCTGTTTTCCATTATTTTATATAATTTTTATCCTGAGGATGAACTTTCACATACTCATTTTCAATACTCTTTTAAATAGATTTCTCAATATTTGCTTTTATTTTCTTTCTTCAAATATTTCCCATCCTAATGATCTTTTATTTGTAAATTTTTTTAGTGATTTTATATATTGTCAAATATATTTTCCTGATAGTGTAATATTCCTTTCTCAGCTTGTTCTTATTTTGAAAATATAAGTGACAATATGTAAATATTGAACCAGAAAACTATTTGATTCAACAGGTTGTATTTTATTTTAATTTCATAATTTTCACTAAAAATATTTGTCAAAGGGATATAAGATAGTTTTCATTTTATTTCTTATATTACTGTATTTCATTTTATTTCCTCTATTACTATACTTCATTTTATTTCTAATTTTCTAATTAATTTATTTTAGGATCTATGAAATATTGAAATCAACATATTGTGGAATCCAGAACGTTTCCTGCTGAGAAAATAACAGGTGTGACCTTAATGCTGATTGAATGTAATTTTGATTTCTTTCCTAAAATTTAAACAAATATTTTTATTTTCAGAGCTAGAAGACTTTCTTATTTATTCATCCAACTAGCCACAAAGCAATGAAGAATGTTTCATAAGGCAAAAAATACATTCAAAATTCAACATTGAATGGGATCAATTAAAGTTAAAAAAATATTATATATATGTATATGTAATTTTTTTTTTTAATATTATATATATATCCGCTGTGGAAAGCTCAACAGATAGATTACACAGACTACCAAGAAAAACACCAGGATTTTGTATTTCATTTCGAATACTTTGTTTGATTCCAGCTTTCGACCCTCACTTGCTTTTCAGTGATAAATAAACCCCAAAGGAGTCCTTTGAGTTGAGATCCGGGCAACTCTTTAATGGTGCAATATAAGGTACACCCAGAAGTAACATGGCAATACTACTAATTTATTAACAGGAGTCATCTCTAGAAAGTATTTGACCAATTTCCATTTAATGCAGCAAACTGATGTCATAAATGTTTTTTTTTTCGGATCTGTTTACACGTTACCTGCATAGTTATGTAAACATCAAATTGTTTGTTTGTTAATAAAAGATAATTTTTTTTGAGATCTTGTTCTTCACTGCACACCTTCACTAATTTATTTTCACAGCAATTTCCTTGCTTTTCACAAATTAAAGAAAAATTTTTTAAATATTGAAATGGTATCCTTATCGATGCCAATACTTCATGCATTATATTTTTCTCAATGAAATTCAGAACAGATAATTGAATTTTTTATGGTGTGATATGGGTGATTCTAAAATTTTGGTGGTTTGGCTCTTAATTTTTTTGGAATTTCAAAGTCATCTTTTCTTATGTTTCTGGTTGCAGATGGCTTGGTCACTTTCTCCTTACCAATGATGTGAAGTGTGCACACACTTATATTCATAGTTTTCGAGATAATGATTTTCAGAAAAAGTAATGTTCTAGGGAGTGACAAAATGTAACATATGACAATATTATATTAATTTAAATCTTCTGAAAAGAATTGTCTAAATTTCAAAGTCTTGTCTAAAGTCAATCTCGTTCTTATAGAGATATAATGATATCGATCCCTACCATCAAAATAGTTAAGAAAGTTAACTATTGAAACAAAAGTTTATTTGGCGGTTTGAGGGGGATGGGGGAGCTATAAGATATGCATACTTAATCGAAAAACAACTCTGAACTGACAATGATTATTAATCAACAGAACAAAGTTATAAATTTAATCGCAAGTCTCTCCCTGACCAACATTGTCTCTCCCTAGCTAAAACAAAATCACTATCAGGCTAGGGAGTGACAAATTGGCAATTTATCATAAATTTTGGCAAAACTGGTACAAAATTTACTAAAAGGAGGTTATGACTGCGAACAGATTTGAAAGGTCTATAAAACTGTAATAAATAAAGTATATATATAGTTTGTATATATCAACATGATAATAGTTAAGTATATATTTAGTTAACTTTAATCATGTTGATAAGGTATAGGGAGTGACTCACTATAAAAATATTGTTTAGCATTACACCTTCCTCCACGTCCTGAAAGCAACTGAAGTAAATTTAGGAAAAATGATGTGACTTGTCTTATAGTCAGGTTCATAACCAAATGTTCCCATCACTAAATTCCATTTTATGAGGGATTGGTGGGTTTTTAAAAAACTAGCTAGTGAGTGACCTCACAACTATGTGACAATGAGAAAAGCTGTTGTACTTTGCCTATACCCCTGCCAATTTTCTTTTGCATCCTGAAAGTTCGCTGATAAGATTGGTGCCTGAGTTTTTAGAATTATTGTTAAGGAAAAGGGTTTAATTATTTTTCAAAGTACATGACCGCTACTTTGTGACAGACAAAAAGAGCTTTGTTGTTGATTTTAGTGAATGTCATCTTGTCTTTAGGCACTTGAAAATTAGATAGCAGTGTTCGTAACCAATGAGGTAATAAATAGAAAACAAAATTTAAAACTCCTTCAGGCGGTTGTCAACTGATCACATTGTGACACAAATACCATCATAATTTTAGAATCACCCATATATCTTTTTGTTATCAAATACTTAGTAATTATTAATTTTATATTCTAATCATGTATTTTGTATTCAATTCTATATAGCAATTTAACGCTTATTAAATGAAAGGTGTTTTCTATTCATTAAAGAAGGCCTCCCTTCATATTACTAATGTATCACTCCTTTGGATGAAGACTGCCACTGTACAAAAATTTTTGTCTTTGCTTAAGAGATATAAAATAATATTATCTGGGAAAAAATAATTTTTAAATCCAATATTTAATGGTTAGCAGTCTTCCATGGAGTTGTGAGATAGTAATAATGATCATAACATGTGCTTCTATAAAATTTCAGTTGTGAGAATTGTGGCACTCTTCTTCCGCAGTAGTGATAGGTATATATTTTGCCATTCAATAGGTTCCTAGTTTCCATTATCAAAATGGAGACCTAAGATTAGCAGAGCTTCCATGACTAGAATCAATCCACATTACTAATTAAAAGTTAATGCACCTAAGTATAAGCTATATGAAATAAAATTAATGGTACCAGGAATTGTATCAAAAGGTGGATAATCTTTATGAATAAACTAGTTAATTAGGTATAAATAGTTATTTATTTGAAAAATGCAATTTATTCACAGTTGAGACATTATGAACTGAATCCCAAATAATGTAAAAAAATAGAGTAACAAAACTTCATTTCACATTTTTTGCCAAATATTCAATCATATAATAAATTCTTCAATAAACATCAACTTTTTTTGCAGAGATTTAATGGTGAATAAGTCACACTAAGAGTATGGAATCTGTATTCCATCAGAGTACTGAGGAATTATAAACCTCTTAAGATATTGAGTATCACATCTCATCCTAATTATATCTTCAGATTTCCCTTTTAACAATGAGTACAATTCATATCTGTTTTATGATATTAGACTAAAACTTCAATCATCTTTCAAAAATTTAAGCAGCCCTTAAATATTCAATAAGAAAGAACCTAAACCCTCTTTAGAATTTTATTTTATATATTTTTCAATCACAACAGGATTAGGCATCAAATTAACTTTTTGTTGGGAATTGTGTCTAAAATCAACTACCAGAGTTTTGTGTTTATTGAATATCACTGCATGATACAATGGCTAACCCTAAATCAAAACATTTTATTTGATTAAAAATTAAGATATCAGATGCACTACATGATGTGTCAATCAATAAAATGAAAAGAAATGTCAAAAATCATGAACCCAATGAAGATAGTAAATGATTCTAATTTACTAGTGAATTTAATAAACTTAGAACAAACCCCACTCAATCTAAATTTACATTGATGAATCAAATATTCCGGAATAATACTTGAAAAAGACTATAGTAAAGCGACTAGGTTAGCAGGAGAGATAACCTTGCCCGATGGAGAAGAACCTATCTATCAGAAAGTCGTAAGAAAAGCGTTCCAAGCGAGCTTAAAATTTCTGATGGTTATCTTACCAGACATGCGCACTAACCTATCAGCGAATTACCAGAAAACAGCTAGAAAAATCAACTTGGAACGAACCTTTAGCCACAGTTTTTATTCGGCATAATGAATGCGATGAAACTTTTTAACTTAGGCAAAAAGGGTAATTTCACCTTATCCTTACTTGCCCTCACTTGCTCTCATTTCTCACTATATTTCCTAAGCATTATTGATTAAGTTGCAAGCTTGTCTGGCATTTCTATTGGCAATGATAAACTTAAATCTCAATTAATCAACTTTTTTCTAGCCCCAGTATTGTTGAGGCCTGCTGCATTTAATGTGCCCAATTTTCAGAAGAGAACAAAGTATGTTTATGTAAATGACAAAGAACCCTCAATGGAATGGAAAGATATAACAGACAGAGCTGCGACTGCCATTTTCTGGACTGAAATCTTTCGAGGTATATAAATATTGCCTTATTTTTAAAAGCAAATTATATTTATTTAATTTTGAATTTAGTCAATTTAGTGGGTTCCTAGATACGGTTTTAAAATTGATTACATGTCAATGATAAAGATTGATTGAGATTAAATACTCTAAATTTCCTTCATTCATTTTTAGATTAATTTAGTCTTACTTAAAGATTTTGTATCAACAATCAGATCAAAACAGTATTTACGGTTTGATTTTTTAAAAGATTTAGTTTTTATTTAATTAATCCATTAATTTAATTTGACTCCTGTAATATACTTTTTGTAATTGTGTCATTAAAGGTCATCTTGTTGCTTTGGGGCATCTATTTAAGGAGCCAGCTACAATCAATTACCCTTTTGAAAAAGGCCCACTGAGTCCACGATTCAGAGGAGAACATGCTCTTAGAAGGTACCCCTCTGGAGAAGAAAGATGTATTGCCTGTAAATTATGTGAGGCGATTTGCCCTGCTCAGGTAATTTAATATGTTTTCTAGGTTGGGCAATGATATTAATTTTAAATTTAATATTTATATTTAAATCTCAAAAAAGCTAATCGGACGATGCTACAGTGGGAGTCCTAAATTTTGCCTATCCAGGTATAATTAGGTTAGGGGTTTCTAAGGGAACCCCTAATTAGGAAGGGATCTTTAACGAGTACCTGATATCACTCAGGTTCGGGACTTCCATTTTACCTCCTATCCGAGGGATGGCATAGCTAAGGATTTTTTATTCCCTTTAAAAGATTATAGGGCCACAAACCAACAACCTTTAGTATTGTAGGTTGCCATGCTAACCACTACACCACAGGTAACCCTGATATTACTTGATTTATTTATTTTTATCATTTTATGAAGGGAAAAATTTTTGGTTATTGATAATGATGGAACCATGTACACCATTCTTGTATTTTATTATCACGAAACTAAAATCTTACAATTAATAAATTAATATTTAATTTTCAAAATGTTAACATTTTCTAAGTAATTATATATTATATTTTACAGGCCATCACTATAGAAGCTGAAGAAAGAAGTGACGGGAGCCGAAGAACTACCCGATATGATATAGATATGACTAAATGTATCTACTGTGGTTTTTGTCAAGAAGCTTGCCCCGTAGATGCTATAGTAGAGGTAGTAGTGTTCCCAATTTGTACTCTATGGGCCGCTTTCTCCAAGTTAGTTTAAACCGAGTTTAAATTTAATCCGGATTATATCTTGGTTTAAACCAGATGTGAGTTTCTTCAAGTCGGTTTAACCTCTAAACTTGGTTTAAACTTAGATTAAGTTAATCCTTCATTTTTCCCGGTTTAAACTCTGAATTAGGTTTAAACTGCAAAATATAAACAAACATTTTGTGTGATAAAATACTCGCTTTTGTTACTCAAGAATTATTGTTTTGCACTTGACTGAATACAAAAATGGGAAATATACATACTCGTAATTGAAATTTTAAATGACATGGAAGAAGAAGATTATGATGTGTTTTTGTTGCCAAAGAGACGCATCAATAGACGCAATCAGTTAATTGAAGAATATTTTCAGAATATGTTAAATCAGTGACGTAGAATTGAGATGGGAAAAAAATGTTTCTTAACGTGCATTATTTTTATTGTAATTGGTTCATAATTAATATCAAGGTTATGTTGTAACTTATGTTTCACTTGAATATCTCGTAATGATGTAATTTTATTATTACAAAGCTATAATAATTATATATCGCTCAACTTAGATCATTAATTATTTAAACAAAAAGATAATAATAATAAAAAGGCTCAAAATTATTTGAAACAAATTTATGAAATGTAATAGAGGTTATTATTATTCTTGGCATAATAATACCATATTATACAGAACGTTTTATTAACATACAAATTAAATCTCTGAAAACAGCACCGTTCGTTTCATTGAATTTATTCACCGATTTCTTCCATTCATCCTCCTTCTCTTTGACAGTGACGAAATCTGTTTTTTTGGTTTCAAAAATGTCTCTCTTCTCTTCCAAAAGAGCCAGAAAAATATTAATTTCACTTTGAAAAAAGTGTCTACTTCTTTTTGATTCTTTTTGCTCCGTTTTTATAGACAACTTTCACCTTATTTACTTTTTTGGTAAAAACAAAATAATATGTATAAATAATCTTTCTATAACCCTTACATTACCTTCTCTTTCCTTAGAAGTTTCAACAAGGAAATGTAAACAAATATGTACCAACCTTTTAAAAAACATAATAACCTTCACATGATTAGGTTTAAACCGAGCTTAAACTAAACTAAGGCTGTAGAAAGTGAATCAGAGTTTAAACCTCGGATTAAAGATAATCCGGTTTAAGTTAATCTAAGTTTAAACTACATTGGAGAAAGCGGGCCTATGACTTTTAAAACATCTTTTTTAATTTTTAGTTCATTAGCAACATGGGCAAACTATTTTTCTTCTTTTACAAAAATGTTAAGAGTGATATACTTTAAAAAGCCAAGTTTAAATGGGAATAAAAAAAGACTTTTTGTTGTTTGTTTTTAATCTATCTATTTTAGATTAAACCCACAGGGTCTTCATTAAGCTCAGAATTAATTTATTAGGTTAGGTTAATTAATTTATTAGGTAATCAGAATATTGGGTGCCTGATATTTAAAAAATAAAATAAAATATTGCTCACTACTTTTAATGATGTCATATTAAAAAAAAAGTAATTTTCTCAGAGACTGAATATAAAATTTAAAAGTAAAGTGAAATCCATTCTTAATAGATATTAAGCCTCTTATTCAACTTCAAATTATGCAACAGACCTTGACTGGATGAGCTAAAGATTTGAAAATCAAGCTAGGATATCATACCCTTTCGGTGCATTCAGAAAACAGACATGACTAAAATATTCTGTTTGTGAGATGTGGTGTTATTTAAAGGAGAGAATGATATACAGTAAATTAATTACTAATTTCCTCAATTAGTGAATTAAGGATTGAAGCATCTAGGCTCATTTTTTTCCAGTCAGTCTGTTTTTTACTATATCCTCTTATTGCTGAACATTCTGAGATGCGATGAGGACATTTTTACTATACATTTGTTTTATTTTCCTATCTTATTGCATTTTAAAAAAAGTTTTAATGGAAAATATTTCAAAATTTCCCAAACAAATCCTTAAGCTAAATTTTATTTTTGAATTTTTGTTGAATATCGTCACAATTAACATTCCTTTTTTTTTGAAGGGGGAGCATTAAATTCTATTAATATGTAATATTGTTAAATATTTATGGAAGGAGTTTTTCAGTTCATTTGGTTGGCTTACCACAATATTTTCCAATGAATAAAAATATTGGATTCAAGAGTTCATTTGGTTGGCTTACCACAATACTTACAATATTTTTACTCATTGGAAAAATATTGTTTTGGAAAGTTATATTTTGGCTCCTTGAAGACTTAGTTTGTCTCCAATTGAAGTATATGTTGTAAATTCCAATTTTTATATTTTTTTTTTTGAGGTCCAGACATCTGAAAACCCACAGTTTTTTAATCGCACTGTATTTTTTTTATTTCCTTCATTTATGCATATTCATATGATATGTTGACATGCTTTATTAAAAATCATGTTTCTGAACTTCTTATTATTTTTAGAAAAGTATTTTTTCCTGACCACTACAGTTATTAATGTATTTTTTTATTCTTTAATTTCAGGGTCCTAATTTTGAATTCTCCACAGAAACACATGAAGAATTGTTGTATAACAAAGAGAAGCTTCTGAGCAATGGAGATAAATGGGAGTCTGAAATTGCCTCTAATATTCATGCAGACCATTTATATCGATAATTGAAGAACAATAGTCATCTGTAGATATGTAATTTCAAGAAAAAAGTTTTGTTTAAGGACTTTATTTATTGTTGTGAAATACATTTAATATTTCTGTTAAAATTAATTTGTTTTCTTATAATAAAGTTAAGTTAAATCTTATACTTATTTCTTTTAGTTGAATGCTCCATGTTACACTTTTCTTATATCTTCTAATTTTGCAAAGCATAGTAAGCAAGTTAGCATTTATGTAAACATGCATATAAAGCTGAAGGAACTATGAGTACCGTAAACGCGGGCTACTTAAGCCCAGATTTTGAAACATTTAACATTATTTTTAAAAATAGGCACAAATTTTGTTATCTTTGGCATATTCACCTTATATCGTTAAACTATAGTTTATTATGTATACTTTACCACATAATATGCATGGTTTGTGACATGGAAAATGTTGTTATTTTATTTGGATTCAAGTTAACCTTAAGGTTGGATTACTTGACCCCTAACTCAATTCCTATTGGAAATACTATTTAAAGGCAGTTTGAGTTCAAGTAAGTGGATGGTAATTAGAAAAAAATAATTTCTGAACATCCAGTAAACATCTAAACATTAATTTTAAAACATAATTTTAATAATGCTAGTTTTGAAAAATATAATTTAAACATTATTTTGAGCAACACTTTAAAAATATTGTCCCTCCATAATTAGTTGAGCGTTTAACACTGTTTTGAGTCCTGTCAAAGAAAATAAACCTTGTTTTATTAGTTTTGGGAGACTTGTTATAGCGAGGATAACACCTGGATCCTCCATCTCGTTCCATTTTACCAGGATGTAATTGCCTATTTCTAGGATATCTTTCGTAACATGAGCCGGTATTAGTGATGATTTTGCTTTGAGAGAGCACATAGATAACTGTCCTATATGTTCCTCATAACCATTGTAGATGCTGATGTCGCTGTCATCTGATCTTAAACTGATTGCGCCATCTTCTGATGTGGGGTCATCCAAACATTCTTTTTCGAATGTTGGGCCCGGTTTTTTTTTTTTTTTTTTGACGTTTTCACTTTTGGACCTTTTTCCTGGATTTCACTGTTATCCACAAAGGTTGTGGTAGAGCAAAAATCAGACACACTTACTTTCTGTACTGGAGACACAAAGAGCTTTCTATTCGTTACAAATTCGTCCCTCTTCTCTTCTATTCCTTGAATAAATGCATCCTTAATCATAGACAAGTCTGCATTTTCATTGGATTTGTCTTTATTTGGCAAACGGCTTACAATCTGGTTGCAGGGCATTGGAGTATTTCATTTTAAAGAAACCCCAAAAGCTAATAGATACATATACAATAAGCAGATACTTTCAGGGTCTGAATGGTCCAATGCCCTGAAACTGAAAATCAATTATGCACCCCTGCATCTGATTTTCATCTATAGGCAGTAATTCAGCTTTATTGAAGCCTGCTATACCTTCTGAAAGTGGCTCTGCTAGTTTTATTAAATTCCACCGCTCCATCCTCTTATGCCTTAGAGCTTCCAGGCATTTTCCAAATTTTCGGAAATAATGTCAGCATATGTCCAGCTACCAGGCTCCGGCCAACGAAAAATTAGCATTTAAAAATTTGAAATGTGGTCACCTCTAGGCTTAAGGAACCCGTATTTTTAGGTAATGTGTACCAGCTGTACTTAATGACATACCGTTCTATATATAAGTTATTTAGGACTTGTATGAATTTAGAAAATGTATGAACTTTTCTTCAGTCTTAGGCTATTCCTAATGTCTATACAGACTAAAGTTTGCCGAGTGAAATAAACAAACAACAGGTGCATAGTTCCCAAAACTAGCTCTGCTCCTATTGGTGACTTCTAACCTTCTAACCTCGCACTATTGTCTAACAAGTGCCTTCGCCTTCCTGCATAACGTTGAACTATGTCGTTAAGCTTATGTTGAAAATACCCAAAGAACCAAACATCATTTTTCAGTTTTGTGGCTCAAGTTACCCCCCAGGGCTCAAGTAACCCCTGTTTATTGTATTATAAGATTCATCTTATTGGTTTTGATTGTTTTATTATAATTGCCAACTTGTTTGTCCTTTAATTATATCTGAAGGTTGCAATTCTTAATCAATTCAACTTGTGGCCATTACTTATACTGATCTATTGCAAGAAAAATGCCAAGTAAAAATATTCTTAATATTCTTCTTGTGTTCAAGATATACTGTATATTCTAAAGGATTAAAGAACTTATATGTTTTTAAGTGGTACTTGATTATATAATTAAATAAATATATTAAAATATAAAAAACTCATGCCTCACGGCAGGATCCAGAATGACAGCCGACTTTCTGGTCTTCTGGAATGCCACAATGTCGGC
Organism: Aelia acuminata; assembly: GCA_911387785.2. NCBI lineage: Eukaryota > Metazoa > Arthropoda > Insecta > Hemiptera > Pentatomidae > Aelia > Aelia acuminata. The sequence continues at coordinate 77,216,936 of OU426982.1, forward strand.
ATATTTCGTGGATCCATCCATATCCACACAATAAATTTCCTCCAAGCAGGCGAAGTCCCTCTCTTTCAGGAGCCTCATCAATGCATGTCTGACTCTGTGGTGACGGCGAGTTGTTGCGGCATTTCCCCAGCACGTGTGCTGGTGTTTCAGGCTCTTTGTCACATTTGCGATTAGGGACCTAACTTCTCTGACCTGTCCGCTGACACCTTGGAATCCGCGCAGGGGTGCATAATTGATTTTCAGTTTCAGGGCATTGGACCATTCAGACCCTGAAAGTATCTGCTTATTTTATATGTATCTATTAGCTTTTGGGGTTTCTTTAAAATGAAATACTCCAATGCCCTGCCACCTGCAGTTGACCCATTCTCAATTGAGTTTTCTTGTAGGGACTGTTCTAGAGCTATGTTCAACTCCCAATCTCTCGCCACACTCTGCTATATCTGCCGAGGAAACAAATGTAGACTGAAACAGGGCATATTGGACAGAGGTTGAGCAATGGACCAGTGTTGAAGAGGAGTTTCCCATGGGCAGCAGATCAAACCTAATCCTTGATATCTCCATGGAGGTGTTTGCAGGAACACCAATGGCCTTCTTGCTCCTAAGAATCATGGTGTGATTCCCCCAATACTTCCCGAAGTAGCTTTGTTAAGGGCACAGTTTGGATAGGGTAAGTGAGACCCAGGAGGAGATATTGGTTGACAATGCTGAGTTTCTGCTTGGGTTTCCATAGGCAAGAGGTGACCAACTTATTCAGATTTTCCAACACACCCTGATCATCCGCGAAACCTGGGGGGGGTCAGTAAATCCTGATCTCTTTTTAACTTGTATCTAAACTTTTTGGTACCACTACTGAAGTGCGGCTGATGGGACAACCCTGCTTCGGGGCGTGGCCTAAGGCGCAGCGATCGCTCGGGGCCTTGCCGAACTGCCGCCCCCACCACCTTCCCCCCTTCGCAGATAAGGCTCCAGCTCGCTGTTCTGTCCCAGTTATTTTTCCCGCCATTTCCCTTCAGTAGTTGACTGTGACGTCATGTAATCGTCACCTCTCTATATCGACAATAAAGAACGACCGTGCTATTTTCGATACTAATACCTTAAGTTTGAAATTAAATATCTTTATACATACTTTCGATTTATTATATAATTTATATATTTTTAACTTTTGATTTATTATATAATTGATATATTTTTAACTTTCCTGCTGAGAATAAGCATCATAATATCATTTTACCGATCTTAAGCTCATTTACAGAGGTATATTTCTTATTATACGTAAAACAGCTCAAATTAACTTTTCTTTTTACTTTCACTTACCTATATATGAAATATATAGTAAGTGGAAGTATTGCGATCGTGAAAAAATTCGACTTCTGGTTTTCAACGGAAATACACGTTTTGGGGTCCCCTGAGTCGAAATGACCAAGTCCCGCGAAATGGTCTGTGTGTGTGTGTGTCTGTGTGTCTGTGTGTGTGTGTGTGTGTGTGAACAGACTAGCTCAAAAACTATAAACCGTGCGATCCTGAAATTGGGTATTTAGTGTAGGTATATGCCCGCGATGTGATAGCGTAAATTTCATCAAAATTACTTGAAGGGAGGGGGTACTTTACTTAATAACTTTTTAGTTTTTTTTCGATTTTCTCAAAAACGGCTCTAACGATTTTGATTAAAATGAGTATTTGATGTATTAATATGCCCGAGATATGACTGTAAACATTTCATCAAAATTGATTAACCGGAGGGGGGACTTTACTTAATAAATTTTGTAACATTTTCACGTGTTTTTTTTATTTACTCTAAATCGGCTTGAACAATTTTGATCAAACTGGGTATTTGATGTATGTATATGCCCGAGATATGAATGTTAAAATTTCATTAAAATTGATTAACCGGAGGGGGGACTTTACTTAATAAACTTTGTATCATTTTCACGTGTTTTTTTTTATTTAGCTAAAAACGGCTTTAAAGGTTTTGATAAAACTGGGTATTTAATGTATGTATATGCCAAATATGTGATAGCCAACATTTCATCAAAATTGATCAACCGAAGGTGGGACTTTACTTAATAAATTTTGTATCATTTTCACGGGTTTTTTATTTACTCAAAAACGGCTTTAACGATTAACAAAAATAAGATATGAATGTAGAAAAATGTGTGACTTTGGGAAATGATATTTAACAAAACACGTCAATTTCTTATCTAAGTAAGTTGGTAAGTGAAAGTTGTGTGTTGCGCGCACGCACCAGATTTTTTACTTTCACTTACCTATATATGAAATATATAGTAAGTGGAAGTATTGCGATCGTGAAAAATTTCGACTTCCGGTTTTCAACGGAAATATTTCTTATTATAAGTAAAACAGCTCAAATTAACTTTTCTTTTTTACTTTCACTTACCTATATATGAAATATATAGTAAGTGGAAGTATTGCGATCGTGTAAAATTTCGACTTCCGGTTTTCAACGGAAATACACGTTTTGGGACCCCCTGAGTCGAAATAACCAAGTCCCGCGAAATGGTCTGTGTGTGTGTGTGTGTGTGTGTGTGTGTGTGTGTGTGTGTGTGTGTGTGTGTGTGTGTGTGAACAGACTAGCTCAAAAACTATAAACCGTGGGAACCTGAAATTGGGTATTTAGTGTAGGTATATGCCCGCGATGTGACAGCGAAAATTTCATCAAAATGGCTCAAAGGGAGGGGGTACTTTACTTAATAACTTTTTACGTTTTCTTCGATTTTCTCAAAAACGGCTCTAACGATTTTGATTAAACTGAGTATTTGATCTATTTATATGCCCTAGATATGACTGTAAAAATTTCATCAAAATTGATTAACCGGAGGGGGGACTTTACTTAATAAATTTTGTATCATTTTCACGTGTTTTTTTTATTTACTCAAAAACGGCTTTAACGATTTTGATCAAACTGGGTATATGATCTTTGTATATGCCCGAGATACGACTGTAAAAATTTCATCAAAATTGATCAACCGGAGGGGGGACTTTACTTAATAAATTTTGTACCAATTTCACGTGTTTTTTTTTATTTAGCTAAAAACGGCTTTAAAGGTTTTGATAAAACTGGGTATTTAATGTATGTATATGCCAAATATGTGATAGCCAACATTTCATCAAAATTGATCAACCGAAGGTGGGACTTTACTTAATAAATTTTGTATCATTTTCACGGGTTTTTTATTTACTCAAAAACGGCTTTAACGATTAACAAAAATAAGATATGAATGTAGAAAAATGTGTGACTTTGGGAAATGATATTTAACAAAACACGTCAATTTCTTATCTAAGTAAGTTGGTAAGTGAAAGTTGTGTGTTGCGCGCACGCACCAGATTTTTTACTTTCACTTACCTATATATGAAATATATAGTAAGTGGAAGTATTGCGATCGTGAAAAATTTCGACTTCCGGTTTTCAACGGAAATATTTCTTATTATAAGTAAAACAGCTCAAATTAACTTTTCTTTTTACTTTCACTTACCTATATATGAAATATATAATAAGTGGAAGTATTGCGATCGTGAAAAATTTCGACTTCCGGTTTTCAACGGAAATACACGTTTTGGGACCCCCTGAGTCGAAATAACCAAGTCCCGCGAAATGGTCTGTGTGTGTGTGTGTCTGTGTGTGTGTGTGTGTGTGTGTGTGTGTGTGTGTGTGTGTGTATGTGAACAGACTAGCTCAAAAACTATAAACCGTGGGAACCTGAAATTGGGTATTTAGTGTAGGTATATACCCGCGATGTGACAGCAAAAATTTCATCAAAATTGCTCAAAGGGAGGGGGTACTTTATTTAATAACTTTTTACGTTTTTTTCGATTTTCTCAAAAACGGCTCTAACGATTTTGATTAAACTGAGTATGTGATCGACTTATATGCCCGAAATATGACTGTAAAAATTTCATCAAAATTGATTAACCGGAGGGGGGACTTTACTTAATAAATTTTGTATCATTTTCACGTGTTTTTTTATTTACTCAAAAACGGTTTTAACGATTTTGATCAAACTTGGTATTTGATGTATTTATATGCCCGAGATGTGACTGTAAAAATTTCATCAAAATTGATCTACGGGAGGGGGGACTTTACTTAATAAATTTTGTACCATTTTCACATGTTTTTTTTATTTACTCAAAAACGGTTTTAACGATTTTGATCAAACTTGGTATTTGATGTATTTATATGCCCGAAATATGACTGTAAAAATTTCATCAAAATTGATTAACCGGAGGGGGGACTTTACTTAATAAATTTTGTAACATTTTCACGTGTTTTTTTTATTTACTCAAAATAGGCTTTAACGATTTTGATCAAACTGGGTATTTGATGTATGCATAAGCCAAAGATGTGATAGCCAACATTTCACCAAAATTGACCAACCGGAGGGGGGACTTTACTTAATAAATTTTGTAACATTTTCACGTGTTTTTTTTATTTACTCAAAAAAGGCTTTAACGATTTTGATCAAACTGGGTATTTGATGTATTTATATGCCAAAGATGTGTTAGCTAACATTTCATCAAAATTGGTCTAACGAAGGGGACCACAACAACGCAATAATTTCTAATCTAAGTAAGTTGGTAAGTGAAAGTTGTGTGTTGCGCGCACGCACCAGATTTTTTACTTTCACTTACCTATATATGAAATATATAGTAAGTGGAAGTATTGCGATCGTGAAAAATTTCGACTTCCGGTTTTCAACGGAAATACACGTTTTGGGACCCCCTGAGTCGAAATAACCAAGTCCCGCGAAATGGTCTGTGTGTGTGTGTGTGTGTGTGTGTGTGTGTGTGTGTGTGTGTGTGTGTGTGTGTGTGTGTGTGTGTGTGTGTGTGTGTGTGTGTGTGTGTGTGTGTGTGTGTGTGTGTGTGTGTGTGTGTGTGTGTGTGTGTGTGTGTGTGTGTGTGTGTGTGTGTGTGTGTGTGTGTGTGTGTGTGTGTGTGTGTGTGTGTGTGTGTGTGTGTGTGTGTGTGTGTGTGTGTGTGTGTGTGTGTGTGTGTGTGTGTGTGTGTGTGTGTGTGTGTGTGTGTGTGTGTGTGTGTGTGTGTGTGTGTGTGTGTGTGTGTGTGTGTGTGTGTGTGTGTGTGTGTGTGTGTGTGTGTGTGTGTGTGTGTGTGTGTGTGTGTGTGTGTGTGTGTGTGTGTGTGTGTGTGTGTGTGTGTGTGTGTGTGTGTGTGTGTGTGTGTGTGTGTGTGTGTGTGTGTGTGTGTGTGTGTGTGTGTGTGTGTGTGTGTGTGTGTGTGTGTGTGTGTGTGTGTGTGTGTGTGTGTGTGTGTGTGTGTGTGTGTGTGTGTGTGTGTGTGTGTGTGTGTGTGTGTGTGTGTGTGTGTGTGTGTGTGTGTGTGTGTGTGTGTGTGTGTGTGTGTGTGTGTGTGTGTGTGTGTGTGTGTGTGTGTGTGTGTGTGTGTGTGTGTGTGTGTGTGTGTGTGTGTGTGTGTGTGTGTGTGTGTGTGTGTGTGTGTGTGTGTGTGTGTGTGTGTGTGTGTGTGTGTGTGTGTGTGTGTGTGTGTGTGTGTGTGTGTGTGTGTGTGTGTGTGTGTGTGTGTGTGTGTGTGTGTGTGTGTGTGTGTGTGTGTGTGTGTGTGTGTGTGTGTGTGTGTGTGTGTGTGTGTGTGTGTGTGTGTGTGTGTGTGTGTGTGTGTGTGTGTGTGTGTGTGTGTGTGTGTGTGTGTGTGTGTGTGTGTGTGTGTGTGTGTGTGTGTGTGTGTGTGTGTGTGTGTGTGTGTGTGTGTGTGTGTGTGTGTGTGTGTGTGTGTGTGTGTGTGTGTGTGTGTGTGTGTGTGTGTGTGTGTGTGTGTGTGTGTGTGTGTGTGTGTGTGTGTGTGTGTGTGTGTGTGTGTGTGTGTGTGTGTGTGTGTGTGTGTGTGTGTGTGTGTGTGTGTGTGTGTGTGTGTGTGTGTGTGTGTGTGTGTGTGTGTGTGTGTGTGTGTGTGTGTGTGTGTGTGTGTGTGTGTGTGTGTGTGTGTGTGTGTGTGTGTGTGTGTGTGTGTGTGTGTGTGTGTGTGTGTGTGTGTGTGTGTGTGTGTGTGTGTGTGTGTGTGTGTGTGTGTACAGACTAGCTCAAAAACTATAAACCGTGGGAACCTGAAATTGGGTATTTAGTGTAGGTATATGCCCGCGATGTGACAGCGAAAATTTCATAAAAATGGCTCAAAGGGAGGGGGTACTTTACTTAATAACTTTTTACGTTTTCTTCGATTTTCTCAAAAACGGCTCTAACGATTTTGATTAAACTGAGTATTTGATCTATTTATATGCCCTAGATATGACTGTAAAAATTTCATCAAAATTGATTAACCGGAGGGGGGACTTTACTTAATAAATTTTGTACCAATTTCACGTGTACATATTTTTTATTTACTCAAAAACGGCTGTAAAGATTTTGAAGAAACTGGGTATTTGATGTATGTACATACCAAATATGTAAAAGCCAACATTTCATCAAAATTGGTCCAACTGAGGGGGCCCTTCATTTCATGACTTTTTTTTCCAATTTTTACCTTTTTTTCGATTATCTCGAAAACGTCTTTAACGATTTTTATCAAATTCGTCATGTTTAATGAAAATTATGTTTTCTTTAATATCAGGTAAGCTTCATCATTATTAAAATGTTCTGAGGGGGCTTTTTTTTGGGGGGGGGGGCTTTTCTGTTTGCTTGTTTCTTTCTTATAAAGTACCTTTGTTTTTGTTTACATGGAGAAATTAACTGTCTCTCGTTACGCCTAAAAATAAGAAATGGCAAAATATGAGATATGATAAAAATAAAGAAAACATTAAGAGGAGAAAAAAAGAAAAATATTCAGTTAACTCATAAAACTCGTTGAGCCCACGCATGCGGAGTATAATTAAAGCCGTTTTGTTCATTTGAGAAGTGGCAATTAACAAAACGCATTAATTCCTAATCTAAGTAAGTAGGTAAGTGAAAGTTGTGTGTTGCGAGCACGCACCAGATTTTTTTATTATATGGTTTATCACTATACCTCTTTATTTTTGCATCTTGCACTATACCTCTTTATTTATGCAACTTGCATATTATAGGCCTACCTTTCAGAATTCTCATGGGTTTAGTCTTTTATGTATTAATAACCAGTTTATTATTTTGGCAATGTTGCGCAAGGGTATTGATTTTGTTGTGCATCAGTTATTGAATGAACTATAATTGCAAGGTCATCCACAGACATGAGCAATAAAAAATATTTATGTTTGCCAATAACATAAAGTAGGTATATTGGTGATACCATTCAATGCAAGAAGTGTTCCAAATCACTGATGAAGATAGGGAAGAAAAGGGGACTTAGCTTAATAATCTATTTTATTGCTGTATAGTATACTGTAGCTGTATTTTCAATTGAGTTTTCTTGTAGGGACTGTTCTAGAGCTATGTTCAACTCCCAATCTCTCGCCACACTCTGCTATATCTGCCGAGGAAACAAATGTAGACTGAAACAGGGCATATTGGACAGAGGTTGAGCAATGGACCAGTGTTGAAGAGGAGTTTCCCATGGGCAGCAGATCAAACCTAATCCTTGATATCTCCATGGAGGTGTTTGCAGGAACACCAATGGCCTTCTTGCTCCTAAGAATCATGGTGTGATTCCTCCAATACTTCCCGAAGTAGCTTTGTTAAGGGCGCAGTTTGGATAGGGTAAGTGAGACCCAGGAGGAGATATTGGTTGACAATGCTGAGTTTCTGCTTGGGTTTCCATAGGCAAGAGGTGACCAGCTTATTCAGATTTTCCAACACACCCTGATCATCCGCGAAACCTGGGGGGGGTCAGTAAATCCTGATCTCTTTTTAACTTGTATCTAAACTTTTTAGCGAATTTACTTTAATTGAGTTTTATGTTATCATGGTATCATTGGATAAACAATATAGAGAAAACATTATTTATTTTAGGGACACATCACGCAGAGTAGCAGATTTGCGAATGAATTATACAGATAAGTACGGGCGCAAGCTGTTTAATAAACAGTTTCTAAAAGCAGACAATAGCAAGTTTGCTGGCTGTTTCGTTAAACAGCCTGCTACCCGAAACAGATACGAGCAGTTGAAACAGTGGCCTTGAAAAAGAAACAGCCTACTTCTCGAAACCGTTTCAGTGAAGCAGTTTATTAAGGCCTATTTACACACATCAGTGACGGTACCTGTCAGTGATTCAACTTCCTGTAATCTCTCAGTTCTTTCGATTCACACACAACCGTAACGTCACCGTTACCAGTCAGTACTTTTTCTCAGCTAAAAATTACATACATTGTTGCTAAATATGACCAGATTTTCTAAAAAAGTGTTGCTAATGATTGCGCTTATTTGGATGAAGAGGAGAACCAACAAGTTAGGAAACAGTGGGTTGATCAGACTTGGATAAAAAGACAAACAGGAGAGTTCGCTACACTGTATAGGCGGGCGCAAGCGACTGTGCTGCTACTTTACAGGAACTAGAGAAACGGGGATAGAAGCTGGTCCATTACCTGGGATTCATAGGGTTTTTTGGCGTTTTTAATTTATTTTTCCATAAATAAAACCCGATTGAGCAAAAAATCATTTGAAAAATGTCTAATGGGTATTGCTCGGTCCCTCAGTGTTCAATTAAAAAATCAAAAGATGTGTCATTCCATTTATTTCCAAAAAAATAAAAAGCTTCTTAAAGAGTGTATTGTAAAATTAAGAATAGATAAGCCTGTTTCGAAACATATGACGATATGTAGTCTTCATTTTAAAGAAAGTGACTGTAAGTGTGTTAGTTTTATTCAAATAACATTGGGACCATAGTGTCATATTTGTTTTTCTTTTTTAATTTTCCCCATTTTTGTCATACATCCGTTGTTCTTAATTGTTCCAAGTTTTCAATGCGAAGCCTGAAAGTTTTGACAAATAAATAAATAATATGGCAAAGAATCTAAGCTTTCATAACAATGATTGTATGAATAGGTAATTAATGTTATTACTAACCGAAAAACGTAGAGTAAAGTTACAATGATTTGTTTGCATTTACCAGAACTACCAGCTTTACTCGAAAATTGCTTATTATTATTAATAAATTTGATTTCCACTTTTATTTGATGGGGCAGTCCTTTAAGATTGCTAGTTTGAAGGCACAAGGCTTGCAAAATAACTGTTTTTTTACTTTTAGATATTATTCCACATGTTATTATGTGGTTTGCATCAAGGATAGCCTGCCCTTCAATTAATGGTCTTTTAAAATTACCAAATATCTCTATCACATAAACTATGTCTTTCCCCGTTCTTTCCGACATTTTGCAAAACTACTAGTGCACCCTATAGTCGATTGCGCCCGCCTATAAGGAATTGATGAACGATGGAGCAATGAGGCATTTCCATAATCTACTCCATCCATAAGTCCAAAAAAATTTAAAATCGGATTTTAAAATATATACATTATTCAGATTGGTACAATGAAGAATTTTAATTGATACAAGGTTAACCCAGTAGCGGATCCAGGGGAGGGGTGCGGGGGACGCTACAAATGTGCGTTTACAGGTTTTAAAAATTGCCATTCTTCGATTTTAATGAAAACAAGACAATGATAATATATTTTATAAGAAATATAAAATATAAATAATGATTTATAAAGATCTTCATGAATGAACGACCCATTGAGCTTGTTTGTAAATCTAAACATTAAAATGATATAGGATTTTGGTTATATACTGTGATTACGTTAAATTGGTTATATACTGTGATTACGTTTGTTTGTTTGTTTTTTATAGAAATCCATACCGTTTGTCCTAAATTCTTCAACTTTCGCTCAGTGGTTCTTTGATACCAGGTGCGAACACTTGTCCATTAAAATTACACAACTTCAGCTGATATTCTTTATTGTTATAAAAATCTTAATGACCTCGCTTTACAATGTTTTTTTACGAAATAGACCGTTTCATTGGAAAAATAAAATTCCCCGGGTAAAACCTGGATATACAGCTAGTTCATGGTTCAAGTTCAGGATATAAGATGAGTTTTTTGTCATTCATTTAATTAATTCAGAAAATCACAGTTTGAATCCGTCAGTGAAAAAATAAAAATATCGGTGAGGACTAACCTAAATTTCTCTGACGGGCCACTGCTTCCACTGATACGGTATTATACTGTGCCGGTTGTGTGGAAACAGACTCATCTGAAATACATGGAAGAATATCTCAAAATAAGCCGGACGGATTATTTGCCGGTGCCGTCACTATGCCGTCACAGATATGTGTAAATAGGCCTATAACCCTTTCAGACCTGGCGTATAGTATACTCTACACAAACTTTGGAATTTTTTCAACCAAAGAGGAGTAGAGATATGTCGTTTCTGGCGGTGGTTTTAGCGGTGATTTTACATTAAAATTATTTTAATGTAAAATACATATTTGACTACAATTTATGCCAATACGACGCAAAAAACACTAAAACTGACCGAGTAAAATGACAGTATACGTTTGTACAGTATACTGTACATCAGGACACAAACTGGATACTATCTGTACTATTATACCTATATATTATACATATATAAATATATATATACATATATATATATATATATATATATATATAAAATATACAGGTATAATAGTACATATTTACATACATAGGTATATATTTATATTTATATTTATAATATTATATATATGTTATATAGAATATATTGGCATGGGATCAGGAATTTGTAAAATTTATTAAAATAACTATTAACTGGTATAAATTTGTTTATTATATAAGTTTTTACATCCTATATATACAGTACAGGTAGTATATAATATACAGGTATAATATATATATATACATATATATGTACTATTACACCTGTATGTTATATATATTTTATACCTGTATATTATACAATACCTGTACTGTATATATATATATATATATATATATATATATATATATATATATATTTTTTTTTTTTTTTTTTTTTTTTTTTTTTTTTTTTTTTTTTTTTTTTTTTTTTTGGGTCTTCAAGGCTTCTAATGAAGCCCTATACTGCCCATACTAACACCCATGGCACTGGGTGATACTTCTCCTACGAAAGAAAAGCACCACCCAGGGCGGGACTCGAACCCGCAGCTCCGGCATGGGAGTACGGCGCTTTACCGCACAGCCATACTGTATATATTGCATGTAAAAAATATTAACTGGTATCAATTTGTTTAGTATATAAGTTTTTTACTGTATATATTGCATGTAAAAAACTTATATAATAAACAAATTTATACCATTTAATAGTTATTTTAATATTTTTTACAAATTCCTTATACTATAACAATATATTCACTTCTGACCTGATGTACAGTATACTGTACAGTTTTGTGACTTTTTCGGTATAGCTTAGAAAATTCTGAAAAAATTCACGATTGTTTTCTAGAGGACTAATAGTAATAATTTGGAGTAAAAAAAAAAATTTTTTTAAGAAAACTTAATTCAGACTGAAGGGGTTAAGCATGTCGCGCCCTTACTAGGTATATCTTTTTAATTTATTCGCAAATTTACTACTCTGTATAATGTGGCTCTTAAATACTTTAATTATTAAACTATGTTTTCTCTATATCGTTTATTTAATTAAAGTAATTTCTATTATTGTAAGTTTGGATTTATTGCTTATTTTTGCGCTATTTAATTATTTTACTTAAAGCTTAATTTTTTTACTAAATGGTTAATAGAAATTGTCATTCGAATTTGTTTTAAGATATTTCAATAATTAAAACAACAAGTACAAGCTACATAGTTGAAACAGTGGTCTTAAAAAAAAAAACAGTCTGTTCTCGAAACTGTTCAGTGAAGCCACTGATGCCAACCGTGGGGAAATTGAAAAGAACAGTTGTTTTCTTCACCAATAGCGCTCCGTTGTTTGATTTTCCGTTAAGTTTTCTGTGGATTCTATTTTCGAATTTCTATTTATTTCATTTAAAATTTAAAGTTACACTTTTAATTACATTTTTTTTAATGTCAGTTTATTCAAGTGCTAATTAAAACATATCTCCAAAATGCTGTGTATGGATGAGAATTCATTACAATAACAGGAAGTTATTACATATAGGCGGGCGCAATCGACTATAGGGTGCGCTAGTAGCATTTTCAAAATGTCGGAAAGAACGGGGATAGACTTAGTTGATGTAATAGAGATAGTTGGTGATTTTAAGAGACCATTAATTGAAGGGCAGGCTATTCTTGATGCAAACCACATAATAACATGTGGAATAATATCTATAAGTAAAAAAGCAGTCATTTTACAAGCCTTGTGCCTTCAAACAAGCGATCTTAAAGGACTGCCCCATCAAATTAAAGTGGAAATCAAATTTATTAATAATAATAAGCAACTTTCGTGTAAAGCTGGTAGTTCTGGTAAATGCAAACACATAATTGTAACTTACTCTCCGTTTTTCGGTTAGTAATAACATTAATTACCTATTCATACACTCATCGTTACGACAGCTGTCATTTTCATGACAGCTTAGTTTCTTTGTCATATTATTTATTTATATGTCAAAACTTTCAGGCATGGCATTGAAAACTTGGAACAATTAAGCACAACGGATGTAATACAAAAATGGGGAAAATTAAAAAAGAAAAACAAATCTAAGACACTATGGTCCCAATGTTATTTGCATAAAACTAGCATTTTGAAATAATAAAATGTCAAATACTAATATTTACTTGAATAAATATAGTCACTTTCTATAAAATGAAGACTACATATCGTCATATGTTTCGAAACAGGCTTATCTATTCTTAATTTTACAATCCACCCTTTAAGAAGCTTTTTATTTTTTGGAAATAAATGGAATTACACGTCTTTTGATTTTCTAATTGAACACTGAGGGACCGAACCATACCTATTAGACATTTTTCAAATAATTTTTTGCTCAATCGGGTTTTAATTATGGAAAAATAAATTAAAAACGGCAAAAAACCCTATGAATCCCAGGTAATCGCACGGCTTCTATCCCCGTTTCTCTAGTTCCTTCTAGTTCCTCAAAGAAGCAGCACCGTCGCTTGCGCCCGCCTATAGTTCATTACAATGAAAAAAAAATTCTAAATATTAAAGAAGTTTATTTTTCTTAATATTTCAAGAATTCATAATATTTTAACATTTTTCTCGATAAAGACCTGTCAAAATTATTTTAAGTTTGTGATTTTTTATTTTAATTTTGTTGCTTCAACAATTAGGGACATTTTCTGATTTTATTCTCAAATTATTATTTTTACTTTCACTTACTATTAGATACAGGAATAAATACCGGCGTATTTTTCCGTTGGCTTTCAAGCTGACGACGATTGGCGAGGCCCATTCTACTGGTTCAAGGTTAGAGTCAATAGGCTCAATGACACCTTCTGAAGTTAACCTTGAAAGTTCATTTTCCACGGCTGATTTTAAAGCAAAAGGCACTGGACGGGCCTTAAAGCACTTCGGGACAGCGTTTGGATCCATGTGGATTATTGCTTCATGGTTTTTCAAAGTGCCAAGGCCAGGCATAAAAACAGACTTGTAATTTCGTTGTAAGTCGCTGACTATTTTCCCTATCGAGCATACTTCTCCTTTCACCGTGCATAACTTAGCGCCAGGAGGTAAGGGAAGTTTGAATTGCAAGACCCAATCAAGTCCAAATAGTGGAAAATCGTTGTTTTTAACCACTGTCACCGGCAATACCTTATTTTGCCCTAAAAGCTGTGACTTTTACCCTTGTTTGGCCGAGTGTATCAATGTTAACCCCTGTATAAGCGACCAAGTTATGAGCAGGCATCAGGGACGGTGAGCCTATTTTAAGCCATATAGTTTCACTTATTACGGATAAGGACGCGCCTGGATCGTATAACATGTCTAATTTGATCCCGTTAATTTTTAGTTTAATCATTGCCCTCGATGGTCCAGAAATGTTGTTGATCGATCCACTCTTAGAGCTGCAGCTGCAAGAAGATGCACAGTCACTTATTTCACCTACTTGGTTTGCCCGGCGCCGTTGTCTTTCCCATGTTATTTTTGCTTTGTTGTATTTTAAACATACGCTCGCAAAATGATTATTTACCTGGCATAGGTTACATTTTTTTCCCAAAGCAGGACACTTTTCGTGCCGTTCGTCAAGTCTCGATCCACATCGAAAACAATCGCGGCCCCTTAGTAATGTTTTTCTTTTTTCCCCCGAACGATTGTAGTAGCCCTTTGTCCGATTCTTAGAAAAATCATTTTTCTCAATTTTAAAAGTATTATTTGGTACTTGTTGACTATTGTTGAGGTGCGTTTGGGTTTCATCCGCCCGTTCAAGATTGGAGCCCAATGTAATAACGTTTTCCAAACTGCTATCAACTCCCGGAAACTGACGAAGTAATTCCCTTTGCCAGTTCGGGTTATTAATTCCTACTATAACCTGATCACGGATTCGCTCGCTGAGCGAGCTACCAAACTGACACCCAGAAGCTAGTCTTTTTTAATATATTAACGTATTGTGTCACTGTCTCGCCCTCTTCACGGAATCTGCGAGTAAATGTAATTCTTTCGCCAATTGGACACGATGTTTTCCCGTAATAATTTTCTAAAACAGATATAATATCAATGTAAGTATAAGAACTCACCGGTTCAGGCCTGAAGTGGTCTACTACTACTCTGAACGCCTGTGGTCCCACTTTAGAGAGAAGAATGTCCCGTCTCTCATTATCGTCAAGTACGCTGTGAATGCGAAGTTCGACTTCAAATCGTTGCCTGTAGTACTGCCAGTCCTCTTCTTCCGGAAGGAAAGGCCCAAACTGTAAATGTCTAAAAGACCCACGGTTCCGGCCAGCTAATGATAACCTTCCCGAGTTGTCTTCAGTGTCTGAATGTTGATTCTCGCGCGAGGAATCTTCATTACCGTACGGACTGGTTGCATTACTGACCTTCTTCTTCTGTCTTCTGTTGCCCATTTATCCAGCAGCGCCAATATTAGATACAGGAATAAATACCTTTAACCTTATAAATCATTTTTATTTCACCTCCAACAAGTTTCATAACAATCGAATAAAACGTATGATTGAATTAACAATAATATCAACATTTCATAATTTAAAATACAGAATTATTATAATCGATATATCACACTTACCTATATATGAAATATATAGTAAGTGGAAGTATTGCGATCGTGAAAATTTTCGACTTCCGGTTTTCAACGGAAATACACGTTTTGGGGTCCCCTGAGTCAAAATAACCAAGTCCCGCGAAATGGTCTGTGTGTGTGTGTGTGTGTCTGTGTGTGTGTGTGTGTGAACAGACTAGCTCAAAAACTATAAACCGTGCGAACCTGAAATTGGGTATTTAGAGTATGTATATGCCCGCGATGTGACAGCATAAATTTCATCAAATTTGCTCAAAGGGAGGGGGTACTTTATTTAATAACTTTTTAGGTTTTTTTCGATTTCCTCAAAAACGGCTTTAACGATTTTGATTAAACTGAGTATTTGATCTATTTATATGCCCGAGATATGACTGTAAAAATTTCATCAAGATTGATCAACCGTACGGGGGACTTTACTTAATAAATTTTGTATCATTTTCATGTATTTTTTTTATTTAATCAAAAATGGCATTAAAGATTTTGATCAAACCTGGTATTTGATGTATTAATATGCCCGAGATATGACTAAATATTTCATTATAATCATAATTGATCAACCGGAGGGGGGACTTTACTTAATAAATTTTGTATCATTTTCACGTGTTTTTTTTTTATTTACTCAAAAACGGTTTTAACGATTTTGATCAAACTTGGTATTTGATGTATGTATATGCCAAAGATGTGATAGCCAACATTTCATCGAAATTGGTCAAACGGAGGGGGCACTTTATTTCATATTTTTTTTCCAATTTTTACCTTTTTGATCGATTATCTCAAAAACGGCTTTAACGATTTTTATCAAATTCGTTACGTTTAATGAAAATTAGTTGTTATTTAATATCAGGTAAGTTTTATCATTATTAAAATGTTCTGAGGGGGCTTAAATGGGGAAGGGGCCTTTTTTGTTTTCCTACAAAGTACCTTTGTTTTAGTTTATATTGAGAAATTAACTGTCTCTCATCACGCCTAAAAATAAGAAATGGCTAAATATGATATATGAAGAAAATCAAGTAAACATATACAGGAGAAAAAAAGAAAAATATTCAGTCAACTCATGAAACACCTTGAGCTCACGCATGCGCCGTATGCCTTTAATGACAAACCAATGCGTTATAACTAAAGATGTTCTGTTCATTTGAGAAGTGGCAGTTAAGAAAACGCATTAATTTCTAATCTAAGTAAGTTGGTAAGTGAAAGTTGTGTGTTGCGCGCAAGCACCAGATTTTTTTAAACTTTGAATTAATACTATTATTACGTTTCCAATAAAACAACACAACACAAAACAAACACCTGATAGAAACAGTCTGGAGGTTTTCTGTTTTCCCCAACCTGTTTTTTTCAAACCGTTTTTTCCAACAGTTGTTTTTTTTCAACGAACAGTTCGTTGGCGTTTTGTAAAAACAACCGAAACGCCCATCTCTAGGGAAAGTCCCCACTTGTGGTGATTTTCAACAAGAGTGTGGAATTAGGGAAACACTTTCCAAATTCCAAAAAAGTAGGGAATTTCTTAAAATATTGATTTTGAAAAGTGGGGAAAATTTTCAAATGTGGCATCTTTGCTGTTTTACATCATTGAGTGTTTCGTTATAAAAGAAATAGAGGTGAGAGATAGTCAACTGTTAATCTTTACGATAGGTTAAATGATGATCAGGATTTTCAGTTTGAAAAAAAAATTATTTTCGAAAGCCAACGTTTCGATCCAACTTGTGGATCTTCATCAGGGCAAAAAGAAAAAAAATATATGAGTATCTATGCTAGAGGATGACAATAAATGAATATAAAACAGATAAAGAGATAATTTCATCCACTTATTCTAACATCTTCCGCATCCTCAAATCCTAGTTTTGATTTCATAGGCATCCGCAATTATCGATGTACCTCTTGTATTATTATTATCTTTAGTATTGTATAACTTCCTTCTGTATATTTTTCAATTTTTTATGTTTGTTCCTTATCTCAATTTTGTGTTATCGAGTCCAGACACAACTATTTTTATACAGTACCATCTATTTTGTTAGTTTTTACTTTCACCTACCTATATATGAAATATATAGTAAGGAAAGTATTGCGATTGTAAAAAATTTCGACTTCCGGTTTTCAAAGAAAATACACGATTTGGAGTCCCCTCAGTCCAAATACACTGTGTGTGTGTGTGTGTGTGTGTGTGTGTGTGTGTGTGTGTGTGTGTGTGTGTGTGTGTGTGTGTGTGTGTGAGTGTGTGAGTGTGTGAGTGTGTGTGTGTGAGTGTGTGTGTGTGTGTGTGTGTGTGAGTGCGTGCGTGCGTGCGTGCGTGCCTGCGTGCGTGCTTGCGTGCGTGCGTGCGTGCGTGCGTGCCTGCGTGTGTGTGTGTGTGTACCGAAGCCGTACCTTTCATTAGTTGCGAAATATATTGTCTCTTGACTACTAAGTTGTTATGTTTCATTAAGAATAAAAAAATTACAGCTTTTTGTAATACAGTCTGTTAATTTATTGTTCTACGAGAAGAAGTTAGACTAAAGGTCAGGCCAAACATGTCCGCACCGCAGCACGGATCTGATTCATTTACGAAGGATAGATAGTAACCGTTCAGACACGCGGATGCGGTGCGGACATGTGTGGCCTGCCCTTAATATGTTTTACAGGTCTACTGTGACGTCACAGGTCAAAGCTTGGTTTTGATTGGCTAGCGCTGTTTAGGGATGTTACGGAACGTTTAAATGACGTATTAGCTCCAACCGTTCCAGTTCCGACTGCGTATTAGGTTCCCTTAACCGTTCCAGTTCCACCTATCGGTTCCGAGAGTAAATTCCACCAGTGTAGGTAGACCTCTATCTCCACCTTTTCAAAAGTTAAACTACTCTCCAAGGAACATAAATAGGAAAGGAATCCAGGGGATAATTTAATATTATAATAATATAATATAGTGTCATATAATATAATATTATTTAAATAATAATGATATTTAAAAAATAAGAATGTAAAGAATAACAAGTTATCAAGTAAACATTTTTATTATTTCTAATTTTTACAAATAAAAATTAAATCGTTATTTATAATCTTTAATTATATAATTTATAATTAGATTTTTCAATTTATAATTTAAATAAATAATTGTATGCCAATAAACATAACAAGCAGATAACAAAATAAAGTATGTAGATATAAACATGTATATTTATTTTATACATTGTATCTCTCTCACTGTATATTATATGTATGGATGTGAATAAAATTTATTCAAACAAAAAATTACGATTTTTTGTTAGCGTTTACTATTAAAAATTAAAAAAAAATTAAAAAAAATTCCAAGTAAGCCAGGTTAAAAAAAATGAAAATGATGACATCTTAAAATGAAATGAAAACCCATTTGCTAGTAAAAATAAAAAAGTATATTGTACATAAAACTTATTGTTCTTCAAGTCATGACTCCATGTTAGCATTTAAAAATAAAAACATTTTTATTTTTACAGTTAAGAAAAAAGAAAACATTTTATTTTTAATTTGACTAAATATTTTTACAGCTTAACTAATTAGAATGAAATTGCTACAATGCTAATATTAAGAATTTAGGATTTTAATAAATAATGCCTTTATCGAGTTATAACTTCCCTATCCATTTAATGGTTTATCTAAAAAAATGTTAACATATTAATTTTTTTAAAGATCATATATTAGAAAAAATTGAAATTTTGTTTTATTTTATTTTAAATAAATAAAGAAATGAAAGACGGTGATGTTACAAAAACAAAGGTAAATAGAAATTGCTTCTTAGATAACCATAATATGCTGGCTTAAAAATTAGTTGCAATGTCAAATCAAGAATTCCAAACTAATTTCATGAACATTTGCACTGAGGCTCCATTCCGAAGAGAGCCTCGGAACTAATAAGCTAACAGCTCCGTTAGAATCAATGGGCGAGGAAAGGTTAAACAGCTCCGACCAGCCTCGGAACTAATAAGCTAACAGCTCCGAGTCGGAGCTAGTCTCGGAACTAATAAGCTAACAGCTCCGAGTCGGAGCTAGTCTCGGAACTAATAAGCTAACAGCTCCGAGTCGGAGCTAGTCTCGGAACTAATAAGCTAACAGCTCCGAGTCGGAGCTAGTCTCGGAACTAATAAGCTAACAGCTCCGAGTCGGAGCTAGTCTCGGAACTAATATGCTAACAGCTCCGACTCCAGCTCCGTTAGAACCAATGGGTGGGGAGAGATTAAACAGCTCCGACGAGCCTCGGAACTAATATGCTAACAGCTCCGAGTCGGAGCTAGTATAGTACACTAACAGCTCCGGTTCCAGCTCCCAAGAGTCTAGTGAAGGAAGGAGAAAGCAGTGAGCTCCGATCGGAGCCGTTAAGGCATCCATGTTGGAACTGTTCCTAACAGCTCCGGGCACGTATTAGGTTCCGTGGAGCCGTTCCGGCAATTTCGCACCATCCCTAGCGCTGTTATGCTTTGACCGTATATCTATTAACCGTGGGGCCCGACTATTGCAAGCTAATTTATTTCTTTTTAATCCTTACACTTTCAATAATGAAAACATAATTTTAAAAAAATGCTGTAATGCGAAGTGGGGCCAGAGTTTTCTTCCTTTCCGTATAGCGTTATTTGTATCTGTTTTTAAAAGAACTATTTAATGAAATTAGCAGAAACCATTGCAACTGCTATTTAAAATTAACAGTTTTTCCACCACTAATCTGTACTATGATACAGGCGAAAAACAAAAAAAGGGATCTTTCTTTATTCCCCCTCACCCTCTCTAGCGCAACCCACAGGTTCAAGGATTTTGATAATCGTTTCCACTAGTGATTTATTATTTTAATTTATTGATTTGCGAATGAAATAAAGGGTCTGTTTGCGATGACCACATCCAACATCCAGTTACTTTTACGACGCGACATCCAGTTACTTTTAGTAAACAGTTACTTTCAACAATCTGTAGTGGTTATAAACAGTGATAACCTTAATTTGTTATTTCAGTGATAATAAAAATATGTCTTTTGAAATTAGCTCAAGAAATTTCTGACAAAAACAAGACATTTCAGTTTTTGAAAGAAAATGAAATATTACGTAGAACAAGGGTGTGTTCTATTTTAAATAAATATTCATAGCTGAAATATATTTTTGTTATTCTCATCTAGACCATTGTTTGCGATTACAGGTTATAAATATTGTTATCAAAATCAGGGTAAAGGTACTGAAGAGGGTCTGATGGGCGTGGCCTGTTTTGAGAGGTTATGTGAACGTGATGTTATCGAACTCCCATCGTCTTTATTTCAGTTAAAAAGTGCCTTGATTGGCTATAATAGATTCTAGCTTTCGACTCCCGCTCACTCTTCAGAGATAAATTAGCCCCCAAAAGGGTCCTTTTCAGTGGAGATCGGGCCTTAATTTGAAGCCGCACTTCAGTACTAGTGCCAAAATAAGTGTTTAAAAGAAGTAACTGTTGACTAAAAGTAACTGGATGTGGTCTTTACCAACCGGCCCCGTAATAAACAGTTTTACTGAAACAGTTTCGAGAAGCAGGCAGATTAGCAGACTGTTTCGAGAAGCAGGCAGAATTAGCTGTTTCATTAAACAGCCTTCTAACCGAAACAGATGCGTGAAAAAGTTAAAACAGTGTCCTTAAAAAAGAAACAGTTTCCTAAACTGTTTCGGTTAACAGGCTGCTAACCTGCTAATTCTTCCAGCTTCTCGAAACTGTTTCAGTGAAACTCTTTATTAAACAGATCGATTGCAAGCTAATTGGTTGTTTTTAACTTTTATTATTATTTACCATTTTTTTTCTCAGTACACTGTTGTATCTGTTTATTTTTTTCCGAAACAGTTAACTTTTTCTGTTTAATGAAATTAACTGTTTCAAATAAACAGATTGCTACTAAACTACACACCACTAGTTAACTAACTAACTCCACTTAAGTTAACCTAAGTTAACTAACTACACTACCACCGTTTAGTGGAAACCCACCTTAATATTACAAGTTAAATCTGTTTTCTTTACCTTTTGATGCTCTAAGTCTGACCTCTTTGCTGTTTGTAGTTGTAGGTTTCAAAGAGGATAGGTTATGGGAATGTTTGTAGTGAGGAGGGGTATTTGAATCACCAGTTAGGATTATGATCACAACAAACAATGCAAATATACTATTGAATTTCATTGAATTCTGTTAATTATAATGACTGTTTAGTTTTAAAAAGACATCCTAAAATATTGATTTTATTTAGGGAACATAAACAGTTTTTTTCAAAAGTAGTTTTGTTGGAAATGCTGAATGACATGTCTATAGTACAGTATTGCCAGCAGGTATGATTATCATTCATTATCTGCTTAAAATTGTTAGTGAGTTCTTATGACAAATTTCCAAAGATTCCAAAGTCAATACAGTTTACTTTTTTTTCTTATAAATAATAATAACAAAATTGGAATTTGAGATGTTTCTTTTAAAGATTATTCATGGGACTCCACTGATCTCAAATTTGTTTGTAACATAAAACCTTTAGTTGTGGCTCATAATAATTATGGCATGTGCATATGAACTTTAAATTCTCCATTGCTTTATGTGTTGAGAGCCAAGCCTACTTCTCAGGCATTTGCTTTGTTCTGTGAACTTCCAGAACTAGGGACCATATCCCTTACATTAGCTAACCAAGGTTGTCATATCTATTCCTATGTCAACCGTTTTGCAGAGAAAAAAATATCTCTGCCAAACAACAAACATGGAAGGAAGCAGTGGCAGTTTTAGTTAAATGCTTTTGTATGCTGAATGGTACTGCAGGTGATATGAAAGATGAAGCTTTTGAAAAATGTTTTTGTATGTTTATTTGTCACCCCTTTATAATAATTCGGGTTAGAGAGCGCACAACTGGAATGATACTCTTGCTAAATAATGAAGCCAAAAAAAAAATAAATAAAAATAATGAGAGGAAGAAGTGTTATAGTTACACTTCTCTTCTTTCTTCATCATTGTTCACTCGTCGTTAACCACCTGGTGAGCCTTGTGAGGGTGTATTCTTTAGAGGTGAGCCCACTTGGTTCTATGTGAATCCCTTACTCCAATCCACAAACGACAGAAATAACACTTCTCAAGCCCTACTATAAATATAATCTGTGATTTTGAAAGACATATTTAAGGATTTGGGAAATCAATAAAAAAAAGGAGAGAAGTAAAGAAAGCTTTATTTTTATGTTAAGCTTTGACCTTCAAGGCAGTAATAAAAGTATATGTGTAGTTCATTAAAATGTTCATACAACAAAATTTAACAAAGAAATATGTATATATTTAGTTAATTAATCTTGACACATTTAAATTTTGAATTGTAAATTAACTAAATTTTTACCTTTTTTCAGGTGAATAATTATTGGAACAGGAAAAATGGCACTATGTTGGCGGTAATTTGTATTTAATATATTAGCAGTGTATTTATAAGCCCCTATTTTTTACTACTCTACCTGTTGCATATTGCTGATATCTCACAAGAAAGGAAAATAAAAGAAGCTGGTTATGATAATATTTATAGACATTGTGTAATTTTTATTGAAACTTACTAAATTTCATATGAAAAACATTTCAATGTGTCGTATTAATTCTATTTATGTATCAGAGTGCTGTTTGGCTACATATAGTTGTTCATATGAGGAGCACAGGTTCTCCAAATCTAACACTTGCAATGTTATTCTCACTTGTGTTTTGTTAATGGTAATTGCAAAAGGAAGTCTGGAAACTTAACATTTTAATCCTATAGCATATATCTGGTGGAGTCATTGGAATATGTGCCAACATTATATCTTTCCCTTTGAATTTCCTATTTAATATCGGACACCACTAACCCAAGCCTCTCGATTAATTATTGATAGCATGTTTCACAATGCTAAAACAACGGATGTTTTCAAATTTCGTCAAAATCTGATAAACCGATAAAACGTTTATTACCCCTTTCCCTCCACCTAATTTTTCCAATATTTTATAACTTATCTAGCTATATGGGATAGGAAGAAATCAATGATCATAAAAATTGGTTCAACTTTTTTTGATTTATAAATGGTGTAACTAATTAAACTTTGTTTTATATGCCTAGACTACATAAGTAATATTTTTCATAACGATTTAATATTATTAGAAAATCCTTTTTTTTTTTATTATTATTTCTAATTTGTTTTCTTCTTTTAGGAATGGCTGTCTTTGAGACATCCTCATGCTTATAATAAAAATATATGGACTGCCAAACCTGAAAATTCTATTCCAGGATACATTGATGAATATCTCGGTGAACTTATTTGCGCCCATATTAGGTATATTTTTGTAATTAATAGTTAAAATTAATATAGAGAATTAATAAAAAAATTATTATATTTCTCAATCATAATAAACATTATTTAATATGTTGTAAAAAGTTTCTTCATCAATACCTTGATTTATACCTTCTTTATTAATTAGTATCATACCCTGTAGGAAAGTTTAAATTGTCTCTATTCACTAGTCTAGCTTTTGTTTTTTATGATACTGAATTTACTTTATAATTATGTGCTATTTTTTGTTTCTTATGATGTATTTCTTGTTCAATCAAACTCATTTTATTGGTTCCAGGTGCATTCATGCAATATCAGAAGGAGATGCAGCACTAGCTTACAATGAACAAAGCAATGCAGTTCAGGTGTTCATTAAAATATTTCAGTATTACAAAGAAGAAAATTGGCTTCTCCCTGTTATGAACACTATATGTCTAGAATTAAGGCTGATTGCAGGGAAAGTTGAATCTCTTCCAGTCAAAGGGAGCCATAATAGTGCAATAAAACCTCGTGAAGCTCTGGAAAAGGCTGCAGAGACATTGATGACTTGTTTTAGAATATGCTCCTCTGATAAGTTAGTAAATATTTATTACTTATATTAACAATATCAATTTATTATTAGGAACAACTTCAGTAGAACTGAATTGTTATAGGGTACATGAAATCCCAAGTACTGCAAACATGTTTTCTTATTTATCGTTTACCAGCAACATGTTCTGTAACTTTAGAACACTCATCTAAGATTTTCTTTAATCAACAATAGACTGTTTCAATTAAGAGTTTGTTCAAAAGTTGTAATTAGCCCTCCAGTTCCCATAGTTCATTTTTTTGTTTTAAAATGTTTACTGTTGTCCTAAATTGGTTTATGAGAACTGGTCAGGTAAAAAAATAACGAACTAACAGATCGGGTTATGAAAATTACAGAAGTCTCTGTTCACCTATAATATCATAGGAAGCTTTCAAACTTGAGTTTCACACCATCTGCCTAGTCTTTGCTTTATTCATATAATTTTTATTGCACAGTGACAACAAAGAGTTAAGTTTGTACACTTTCTCTTTTAGTTTTATATTATTGAATGTTTGTTTTGAATAACTGTGTATTTTGGTGTCTCATGTAGTAGGGGACATGGGCATTAGGGGTAAACTGTTTCTGGTAACATCAAAAATAAATTTTATCTTGTCTTTTCGTCAGTAATTTGGCTGCTTTATTCAAAAGTAAATGGTACAAATCAAAAAATAACCAAAAGAATTAAAATATGTTTGTTGCTCTTGAATATGTCTTTTTAAAATATATTTATGAATTGAATCATAGTAGAACATACCTGTTTGTATTTGATAAAAAAAAAAAAAAATTGAATTTAGAACTTCCATTGTTCTAATTCTTTTATTTTAGAGTTTCTTTGCACAAAATAATTGAAATTCTGAAATGAGGGAAAGGCTTGGCTGATATTGGGGACTTTACAATATATACATCGATAATTCTTTTTATGGGATTGCCCAGATGACACAGTTGAAATTTGGTTTCACTGGGGTAATAAATTATTAACAGTTTTGATAAGGTTTCTCCAAAAGTTTTCAAGATATTGTAAGATTCATGATATGAAATATGTATATTGTAAGATAGGTGAGATGAGTTTTAGTAGTTCTAAGATATGTTGAAAATTAGTAAATGGAACGATATTCTTCAAACTGCCTCGGAATAACACAAGTAATTAAAGTTGACCAGATTTAGATAGTGGCAGAAAAGAAACTAAAACTGAGATTGACTGCCAGCCTATTGTCTCTTTGTACAACCGAGATACATAGGAGAAGTTGACCAATTTGATAAAAATTTTGCATCATGAAGGGTGTTTTCTAAAGGCTAGGTAATCATGTTTTGCTTTCTTCATTTTTGATTTGGGCCCTTCTTGCTCGAATGCTTCTGAGAAAACCCATAGCTAATGATAACCATACCTACTGAGATTTCAGAAGATCCATTGTGCAGACCTGTTGTCATAAGTTTGTAAACCTAGCAGGAAGAAAGTGCATAATGCATAATGCATAAGTGCATAAATAAAAGTGCATCCTAAAAAATATCCCCATCTAAAAGTTTCTTACAATCAAAAAAGGTATAAATTGTGCAATAAACACACAAGATTTTGTGTTCATTCCGCAGGATTGAGTTATTTTCTACTCTGCAGGGTTGGACTTCATCTTGCTCTATAAATATGTACATATTTATTATTTATTTGAAACATTATAAAGTTTATACTAGTAAATGTTTAATTTATAATTAGCACATATTTTTAAGTAAAGATGTGTATTTCATTAAAAGTAAACATTTAAAATTAGTATTCCTTCCAACTCACTGTCATACAGTCCCTTACAGGGGATGGCTAGGTGGCTCATTTATAAATGAACTCAAAAATTAAAAAAAAAAAAAAAGCTTTATTTTTTCATACTCTTAATAAATATTATAATAAAATATATTATAATAATACAATTTATAATTTCAAATGTTAAAAATAGCTCTTATGGGAACTGGAGGATCAAAGAAGCAAAATGATGGTGCAGTATGAAATTCTTGTTATTTTAAGATAATATTGAAAAAAAATTGTTCAGTAGCTAACTAAAGTGGCACATGAAATGAACAAAACTGGAGGTCTCCTTGACAAACAAACCGCATGGCATTTGCTTAGAAAATTCCCTAGTGTACATACATCCGAAGGGATCTGGGTAATTTTCATTTGATCGATCAGCAAGCCCTTGGATCAAATTCATCCATTAGTATTAATGATCTGTGATGAGTGTGTAGTTTCAAAAAACACCATGTTTTATCACCTACACCTCTACATGAGTAAAGGATCGCTGTTTCAGCAAGACACTGTCTGGCCACTTACTTCCCGTTAGCGACTTATGATCCATGAGCCCTTTTTAAGTCCTAACAGCAGTTCAGGAATTTATCAATAGCCATAACCAAGAGAGAAGTAACCTATAGCCAGATTCAATGGCTGAAAGATGGGGAATGACAATGCACTACAATGGGTTTCATTTTGAATATTAATGTTATGTTACATTAAAGATAAAAAAAAAAACATTAATTTTATTTTGTAAAATGGTTATTTTCAACTCCTTATTATTAATTTTATAGATACAGCAGGAGATTGTTTCTATGTAAAACCATAGATATTTATACCAATCTGATGCTAATTTTTTTTTGTACTTTACTCAGACCTGCACTGAATAATATTGGCCATTTTTGATTCTTCTATCAACCCTATCACAATTGTTTATCTCATCCCCGAGCCATGAGCTATTTTAGTTAGCACATATTTTTTAATAATTTCAAGTAATTTCTTCAAGATTTTTTTTTTGTTTAATTTGGAATAACCGTTTTCAACTTAAAGACTTTGGAAAATTAGCATAATTCATGCTCCCACCAAAATGGAAAAAATGCCAGATTTTGATAATCACTTTTGGTGAAACAACTGACCCAATTTTAACCTCAATTATGTTAATTGACTCGCAATTTAATTTTCTTTTATTTTGAAGAGAATATAATTTTCTGTGTGATGCATGACATTTGAGTTATTGACAAAGAACTAAAAAAACTGCTAAAATTTGGCATTTTCCCATCCCCATGCCCCATTGAGGAATTTTGTTGGAAAAATTTGCTGTAGTTATTTAAAATGAGAATATTTGCAAGGTACATCCCTTTTTAAAACTATTTAAAATGAGAATATTTGCAAGGTACATCCCTTTTTAAAAATAAATTTACTAGGCTTTAATTTTGTGTAGAGAAACTAAATTGGTCCTTAAAAAGGGGCCATTTTCAAAAATAGAGTGTTATATTCTAACAAGGGATTACTTCAAAAGTTGGTTTAAAATTATAGTTTGTTCGTGCGAGAAAAGTTAATATCTAAAGATCGATTGTTGAGATAATTATCAAAACAAAGGAAGAAAGAAAATTTTTTTATATGATGAGCTTTAATTATGATCGATTTTAATATTTTGTCCTTAACTACTTAGATAATTTTCCTCTGATAATTTTTATCAGTATTAATTTTTTTTTTTAGATTCAAAGTAAGCTTGTGAATAAATTTTTATTTTGAAGTACGAATTAATATTTATCATTATTCTATAATTGTTAGTTTTTAAATTGTTTCCCTTTAGATTACAATTTAACATCAATTTATACTGTATGCTCATCATAATTCACTTTGTTCATTTTAGTCGTTCATCAGAGCAAGATACTAAAAGATGGGGGATGCTGTCACTGGTTAATCAGTTATTTAAGTTATACTTCCGTATAAATAAGTTGCATTTAATGAAGCCATTAATAAGAGCCATAGATTCTTCCCCTCTTAAGGACAAATTTCCACTCAGCCAACAAGTAACATATCGCTATTATGTTGGTAGGAAGGCCATGTTCGATAGTGACTATAATTTAGGTAAATATTATTCTTTGTTATTAATAAACTTAATACCAACCTCTTTTTATTATATTTTACTTAAGCTGTTCTGTTATAAAACTATGTTACTTATGACAAGCCAGTTATGCTATGAATTTTAGTTCTACTAATAGTTAGTTTCTACTAAACTAACTTAACACATTCAACGCCAAGTACGTCCCAGGGACATACCACTCGCGAGCCAAGGTGGCCAACTACATCTCAGGGACGTACTCAGGTATCTTCCATCCTATCCACTTAAAAGCGATGGCCAGGTAGGAAAGTTTTGAATTTAGTTTGTCAGCCACCTGCACTGGTTCATGACGGTCATTTCGGCGTTTTTGGTTTCCTCCTAGCTGCTTTACAGCCAAAGTTGTTGGATTTTAAAGTTTTCACTCAATTTTTGTCCAATTTTAAAATTATTCTCACTACTTATATTATATTTTATTATTACATTACATTACCCAGTTACAGTGGATTAGTAAAAGAACAAAAAACAATATATCCAAATTTGTAGGGACAAGAATGAGATTTGTCGGTGCTGAAACTGCGCTTGGGCAACCACAAACTAAATATTTTTTTTTCGTTTTGTATATACTAATTTATTTGAATGTCACAAACCATTGTAATTACAGTTAGTATTAAAATAATTAGGTATAGGATTATAATTGTGTAATTAATTAAAATCTTGTAAATAATCTCATTAGTTAATATTATTTGTTGTGGTTTTTTTTTTTTAAACCTAATGCTTTTTAAAAATAAAATGTATAAAGAAAAAAAATAATAATGTATTACAGAAATTTGGTGATGGTTTTTTAACTGAAAATTATATAATAATAACCACAATTAGTTTCACTTTCAAAGGAATCACTCTTTATTTTTTTTACTTCTAATTCATTCAGAATTGTTTAATTATAAATTTACTAGATCATTCTAACAAATTCTTAATTTATTTTTATAGCAGTAATATGAAACATAAAAAACATAATAACAAAAATGAAAGTTAACAGCGCTTTTTACTGGTGTATTGCGGGTTAACAAACTCTTTGGCGACTCTGATGGCCAACTACGTCCTGGGGACATTCCAGTTCACTGATGACTCAAAACCCTCCGGCTCCCTGCCTCACCTAGAGAATATGTGCGTTGAATGTGTTAACCATTTTTTTTTTTTTCTAGTTTTTCCTGAGCCATATTAATCTAACAAAATATTCATTTTTATTTTTAAGTACTTCATGGTAGTTCTAATTAATTAGATAAATTAGATGTTTTTAGTCAAATCCAGTTAAAAAATTCATGACTGAATAAATATTTATAAACAACCATACGTAAAAATACATAATAAAGACATTATTTACCGTGTGATACGCAAAGATTTTGTGATCAACCATTTTTTTTTTTTATTTATATTTTTATAAAAGTTATTATATTTCTGCCTAATTTAATGTTTCTTGATTTCAGCTAATGAAAATTTAACATTTGCCTTTCAATCTTGTCATAAGATGTCCAAGAAGAATAAACATTTGATTTTAATATATTTGGTTCCTCTTAAAATCTTACTGGTAACATTCTTTTTCTAACAATAATTTTTTTTTTCACTGTTTTTCAACTGGTGTCATAACCAATTTTATTTTATTTTTAGGGTTACTTACCAAAAAGAAGCTTATTGGAAAAATATGATTTGCTCCAGCTTTGGGAAGTCGGAGAAGCAGTGAGGTATGATTTAGGCTTTTAATGAAATTTATATCGGAATTTAGCACATTTATTGTTTTATTTAAAGTTTATATAAAACTAAATTGATTTATAAAAATGGAAGATTAACTGTGATGCTAGGCCTGAAGGTACAAGGTGGTATACATTAGTAATTGTGATATATAACTGATTTCTTAACTATTTTATCTTCTGGAAACTTGTTGAATTACAACAGTAATACAGTATAGAACTACATTAGCTTCTCTTTCAGTTTTATGTTCACTTATTATATATATATATTTTTTTTTTTGTGATTTATATAAAAGCTCAATTAATCATTCAAAATAAAGTTGACCATTGAATTAATTTTTATGTTCTAGATGTAAACTAATCGGGCCTTCTTCTTCTCCACTCTGTTTCGGTTCCTCCACCCTTCCTTAACTTAGATTTTTGAATACTTCAACATTTACTTTTCTATGTCATATTTCTAATATTAAATATTTAATGAAAAGTTTAACTCTGATTTTGCTCTATTTTGAATATCTGTGGAATAAGGATAATATCCACTTTTAAATGTATATCATATGAATTAATGTGATTTAAACATTCAGTTAGGTTGTTTGTCTTTGTTCTTTTACTGTATTTTTAAGTGTTCCATAGCAAATCTGTTGAAGGTGGTCTATCTTTGTCTTACTTGATAAAGAATTATTTTATATTTTTATTAAATACAAGTCATAAAATTACATTTTCAACCGTTTAGAAAATATTCAGAGTTTATGACGATGTGACTGCAAAAATTTCATTAAAATTGGTCAAATGGAAGGGGTACTTTATTTTGTAACTTTTTACGTTTTTTTCGATTTTCTTAAAAACTGCTTTAACAATTTTGATAAAACTGGGTATTTGATCTATACATATGCCCGCGATTTTGACAGCAAAAATTTCATCAAAATTGATCAAACAGAGGGGGCACTCTATTTCACAACTTTTTCCCCCATTTTTACGTTCTTTTTTTTGATTTTTCAAAAATATCTTTAACGATTTTGATTAAACTCGTAATTTTTAAAGAGAATCAAGTATTCTTTAATATCAGATGAGCATTATCATTATAAAAATGTTCTGAGGGGGCTTTAAATGGGGAAGGGGCCTTTTTTGTTTTTCTATAAAGTACCTTTGCTTTTGTTTATAGGGAGATATTATTGTCTCTCACTTCGCCTAAAAATAAGAAATGGCCAAATATGAAATATAAAAAAATCAAGTAAATATATACAGGAGAAAAAAAAAAAATATTCCGTCTACGCATAAAACATGTTGAGCCCACGCATGCACAGTACGCCTTTAAAGACTGTTGATGTTTATAATTAAAGATGTTCTGTTCATTTAATGAAAATTATTTTTTTCATGGTAACTATATGAAATTTTCAACAATTACATAGAGAATTATAAAATCAGACTTGGAGTATTATGCTTGCATTCTGAATTATCGCAAGTATGAACTTTTAATTAATAATAAAAAAAAAAAATTAGTGTACTTTAGAGAGCATATAGAAACAAAAATTAGTACATGAATGTGGAAAAATGTGTGGCTTTGAGAAATGGCCTTTAACAAAATACCTCAATTTCTAATCATAGTAAGTTGGTAAGTGAAAGTTGTGTGTTGCGTGCATCGCACCGGATTTTTATTTTTGTTTTCATCAAAGATTTTTCCTGTACAATCCTGACTCAAACCTCCATCAAAATCTTTATTTTATTTTTGTATTGGTTCCTTTTTACTGTTTTTTTCTTTTTCTTTTTTTGTAAGGGTATTTTTTTTCTTATACATTGTCATTTTTGAAAAAAATGGCCTATTATATCTAATAATGGACAGTAAAAAAACTACAAAAAATATAGGATTGAGAGATGGCTTACAAAAATTAGAAATAAAATGTTTGATATTTATTGTTTAGTTTATTAATATTTAATAATTTATTACTTTTAGAATATAGATTACTTAGATAGTGCAATTTTTATAGCTTTAAAACCCTGATGATGGAAGCTATTTCCGAAAAATCAAGGTTGAAAATGTAATGTTATGACTTGTTTTTAATAAATATATAAAAAAGAAAAAATAAAGCGTTTTTAAGTGTGACCAATCAAATGATTTGAATATAATATTGAAGATCCTCAGATAAAACAACTTTAAATTAATGAAATTGAATTTTTATCATATTGACGGTTTGCATATACATATTAAAACTAATTGATTTCAATTCTTTAAAGGTGCGGAAATTCCAGAAAATTGACAGAAGCAATTGAGGTGCATCAGGAATTTTTTATCAAAACTGGAATATACCTAATATTGGAACGGTTAAGGCTAGTTACATACAGGAATCTTTTCAAAAAAGTGTGAGTTAATTTTATTGCTCTCTTACGATTGTAGTTTTTTTATGATACTATTTATTGTTAAATTTATCAACAAGAATAATTTAAAACATATGTAATTATGTCACTTTATAGAAATTAAGTTATAATAACTTACATGTTTCTGATCTCAGAAATGTCATTAGGTTTTTAATAACCAAGAACAGCGTGGTGCAGCTTGAAGATTT
Organism: Aelia acuminata; assembly: GCA_911387785.2. Lineage (NCBI taxonomy): Eukaryota > Metazoa > Arthropoda > Insecta > Hemiptera > Pentatomidae > Aelia > Aelia acuminata. The sequence continues at coordinate 77,248,996 of OU426982.1, forward strand.
GTTGACCGCTCTACGATTTTCTGAGAGTCCAGACATAGAATTAGAAGAAGCTAATTGCATTCTTGCTAATTTAATTCATCAAGGAAAAGTCAAAGGATATATATCTCACTCACACCAGAAAGTTGTCTTCAGCAAAACAGAGGCTTTCCCTAAACTTAGTTCTCTAACTTAATTTTTTATTTGTTTTATAACTTTTATGGAATAAGACTGTTAATGGAGATTTACATTTTAAAATATATTTTTTTTTTTTACTTTTATAGTTCTATTTATTTGTTAAAAAGTAACCTATCATATTTTGAATGTTGGTAAACAATAATTTATTCTTTGAAAATTCTATGTAATTCATTGTTGATTGGCTAAACCTATATAAAATCACTATTGTTTGGTCAAAAGGGTTAAGTCATCCAATGTGAATCGTTGTTCAACGATTTACCAAGCTATTGAAAATCATTATAAATAATTTCTGATTGTATTTATTTTTTACAGAATAATAAATGAAACTATATTCTTCCAACAGAGACTGTAATAAATTATGAATAACGAATAAATTATAGTGATATGTATATATATATATATATATATATATATATATATATATATATATATATATATAATCAATCATGTTTGGGCAAAAGGGGTTAAGTCATAAAAAATTTTTTTGTATCGTCTTCTTTAAATTCATAATTGACTATAATTTATTCGTTAATCATAATTTATTACAGTCTCTGTTGAAAGAATATAGTTTCATTTATTATTCTGAAATACAAAAATATAACCAAAGAGAATTTATAATGATTTTCAATAGCTTGGAAAATCATTGTTTAAGCTTCACATTCGATGACTTAACCTCTTTTGCCCAAACACCAGTGATTTATGTCTGGAACATTGATATATATCATTGAGTCCGGTTCAGGGGACACAGAAAAGTTTTCTTTTACAATGATTCTTTGCCTATCCCAATTTTTTGACAGCAATGACCTTGAGAAATACCTCTGTCCTCTTTATGTTTAGCAATCCTGAAGAGGATTTTGTTGCTAGCACACTTTTCTTTTGTTTTGGTCTCTGGTGTTCTACTAAGTATAGGAGGTATTTCCATTTTATAATATCTGGAAATGATTTTTTTAGGATGTCTGATGTTGGGAAGTCTTTAAATGCTTCTGGAATTGTATTGATATCTTCATGAGTGACAACATTTAGTAGTAAAAATATGATGATCAAAATCGCTGATTTCAATAAGTTAATCATTAATGAATATTCTGAATGACTCTCTGCTTAGTTCTATGCGTTCAGCAGAACATCTAAGATAAATGTTATTTAATGAATTTTTCTTGAATTCTTGTAAGACTTGCATTAGTTTGAAATATTTTGGTAATGAAAGTTGGTGGTGTTTAGTTGCTGTATTGTTAATATTAGTGGTAGGGGCAAAGTAGTATTTAAGTTTCCATTAATTATTATTCCATGAGTTATTTTGTTGAGAGGTGCATTTTCCGTAGGTACATATTATCCCCAACGGAATTCAAATAAAATAGGGCCTTAGAGGGGGAACATTCCAATAGGAACCTGGAAAATTAAGATATGGGCATCATCAGCAGTCAACTGATAAATGACCTTCTTCTTTTTAGCATTCAGCCAAGTAGTAGTGGAAAGACCTTATGGGTGTATCCATATGTAGATAGTATGGGATTCTAGGAAGATTGTATGGGCAGTATAATTACAGTAGAATCCCGATAATTCTATTGCCAAGGGACCTATGGTAGAATACGAATTATCAAAATTTTATTATTATTATTAAATAAAAGTTTTTGTTTGTGGTAATTCGGCAACTTAAGCATAATACTCCAAGTCATTTGATTTCATAAATCTCTATGTACATAGTTGTTGAAAACTTCATATCATTACCATGAAACAAATAATTTCCATTAAATAAACAGAACATCTTTAATTATAAACAGTTTGGGCTCAACCTGTTTTATAAGTTGGCAGAATATTTTTCTCCTGTATATGTTTACTTGATTTTTTCATATTTCATATTTAGCAATTTCTTATTTTTAGGCGAAATGAGAGTAAGATAATTTCTCCATACAAACAAAAACAAAGGCACTTAAGGTAATTAGCGAGGGAAAAAAAACCATAGTAATTAGTTAATGACAATTTAGGTGTGCGAGAGCTAACTCGCGACGGTGGTGGTCCCTGGTGGGGTCGGGGAAAACCCGCCCCCTCTCCCCAATCTATAGTCTTACCTAATAAAGATTTTTGGACTAATTACCTATGCGAGAGGTAGGGATGGGTCGGTGGAACTGGATCGGGAACGAGAACCTAATCTCGCTGTGGAACGGTATGGAACTGTTCCAATTGCTGGGATTTACCGATACGGGTGGATCGGTAAGGAGTGGGGAGCGCCCGGATCGGTAAGGAGTGGGGAGTGCCCGGATCGGTAAGGAAAAGTTCCACTGACTGCTCCACGAGCGTTCCAGAGACGGTTCCACGGACTGCTCCACCTCCGGTTCCACTGTCTGCTCCACGAGCGTTCCACGGACTGCTCCAGCTCCGGTTCCACTGTCTGCTCCACGAGCGTTCCACTGACGGTTCCACGGACTGCTCCAGCTCCGGTTCCACTGTCTGCTCCACGAGCGTTCCACGGACTGCTCCACCGCCGGTTCCACTTACGGCTCCACTAGTTGCTCCAGTACTGCTCCACCGCCGGTTCCATTACCCGCTCCAGGACTGTTCCATTAGCATTCCACTCACGATACTCCCCGATCTTTAGGGAAGATGAGCCCTTTTTTTAGCAAAAGAAATTGTAAAATAAAACATATTATTTTGGGATTTAATTAAAATTATTAAAGATCATAATATTGGCTTAGGCATTAATGTTGAAAATACCCCAGTATTGTAAAATAATTGGGTAATATAGTAAAACATGTATTAGAGGAAAGTAAAATTATGCAAAATACTTCACAAAATAAATTATTTTGAATATATGACAATAGATGGTATAAGATTGATTTTAAAGCTAGATAAGAATCATTTAGACTAAACAATAAAATATACAGAGGAGGGTCAAAAACAACTTTATTTGCTGTGCAGTTGCTAAGAATTAAAAAATAATTTTCATTTTATAGGGGCCTGTCGCATTTCATTGAAATTAAAAAAAAAAAAAATCATGAAGAAATTTTATACATTGAGAATGTAATAGAGAGGAAGTAAAACTTCCCTGCCTTAGTGAAATAATGTAAATTAGCCTGGCATTATAGAAGTAGATTGGTGAAGGAGTTTAATACGAAATTCATATAATAGATTTGTAATATTTGTTAATTTATTTACCATCACTTTATGCTACTAAGATTGATCAGGCGATGCTACAAAGCTAAATTTTGCCTTTCCAGGTATAATTATGATAGAGATCTTTAAAAAGTGCCTGACATCACACAGGCTATCAACTTTCATTTTACTTTACCTTCTAAGGACAGCATGACCAAAGATTTTTTACTCCCTTTAAAAAATCCTAGGGCAACTTGGTGGGATGAGATCCTGTTACTTGCTATACTAATGAGATCCTGGGATTTGCTATACTAACTACTACACCACCAGTGACAGATGTATTATATATATATAAAATTCATTGATCTCAAAAATCTGTGTTGTGGTGAGATTAATTTATATTCTAATGATTATTAGAAAATGTGGGATTATTTTTATCTTCATATTACCATTTTTGGCACTTTGTACATGGAAGTACAATGTTATGATAAGGATATACATATATCTTTTTCAGGAAATTGTAAAAAGTATCTTAAAATTAATAAGGGCAACTGACAGTCCTAGTGACCTATCTCTCAGTAATGTTGTTTGGTTATAGATTATATTTGAATGAGAAGAATATAAAATATTACAATTATTATTAAAGCATCATTTTAGATCAACTAAATGATAATTGTATGCTATTAGACAACTAATCTCACCTATATTTTGAAACAAAATTTGCCTAATTCTAATTACAATTCTTATTTCCCAGTCCTTACCAACATTATTCAAAACAATTTCCAAACAAAACACCAATATTGGTCAATAATGCATATATTCCTAAGTAATGAATGTATAAAAAGTAGAAAGGCTTGATGGAAATAAAATATAACATTTTGAAAAAATTGTACAAAAATAAAAAAAATTTATTTATACAATTTTAAGTAATTTAAGTATACATATTAATACTTCAATATATACAAACAAGTTTAAAAGATATATTAATTCATATAGAATTATTATTTACACATTATAAAATTAATGCAAAGGTGTTCCTCTGCTACTGATGAGAGCCATGGAAAGTCTTGCCGATTTGTATACCACCATCTTATTGGGTTTTCGTGCAGTAGAATTGAAGGGATGGGAGGAAATTAAGTTTTTGGTAATTTAAAAATTCGAACAATTGCTTACTGTTAATGTTGAGAAAACAATAAAGTACTAAACAAATATTAAAAGTCTATATAAAATTTGCATTTTAAAGTTTTGACCTTGCCGATTTGGGATTTTTTAACCAGTTCTATGTAGAGTATATATTATATTATTGAAAAACTTGTTCCTAACAAATTTAAATTGTTAAAAGGCCTCCCAATAATTAGCTCTATACCTAAATTTATGTATGTAGATATATAGCTCATAATAATTACACACAAAATTTTGTAAGCCAAATGAGCTGCTTGAATGTTGTAAACTGTGGCAAAGGTACATTACAAAAATCACCAAGCACACCAAACATTATAAGAAAAGTATTCCTAAGTATAAAAATAAGGCAGCATTAGTGTAACACTGTAAACAGAAAAAAAATTTATAGATGATAATAATCAGAATCAATAGCTAATGAAAAAATAAAATTAGCTTTCAATTTTAAATTATACAAAAAGGTTTAACTAATCAACCTGGTCCCCCTGATCAACTAGCGCAAATACCCTCCCCCCCCCCCCCCCCCCCCCCCCCCCGGTCATCATTTTTGAGTTTTTCTATTTCCATGTGTAAAGCAATGGAACAGTGGAACTGTATCGGTAATTTGGAACTGTTCCATTCGTGGAACGGAACGGGTTGGAACAGCTCCATTAAGTATCGGGAACGACCCATCCCTAGCGAGAGGTAACTAGTCGCGAAAAAAAAAGCCGTATTAGTTACGGTTTTTAAAATTTTAGTCCGCGAGAACTAATAACAGATCGCATTAACAACGTTGATCGCGGTAGTCGGGGACGTGGGGCGGAGCCCCACCCACCCTCCCCCACCGCTACACCACATAATAAGGACTTTTTGAATATTTACCTTTGCGAGAGGTAATTAGCTAGGAAAAAAAAAACCCATAGTAATTAGTTAATGAAAATTAACGAGTGCGAGAGCTAACTGGAGCGCGGGGACAACTAGTTGGCGACGGTGGTGGTCCCTGGTGGGGTCGGGGAAAAACCCGCCCCCCCTCCCTATTCGTTGATCGCGGTAGTCGGGGACGTGGGGCGGAGCCTCACCCACCCTCCCCCACCGCTTGAGGGTAGGGTGTAGTAGTGTAGTAGTGTGTAGGGTGTAGTAGTTTTTGAGGTAATGTGTTCCCACACACAGACCTTTTTGCTGGACTTAGTTATTTGGACTGAGGGGACCCTAAAACATGTATTTCCGTAGAAAACAGGAAGTAGAAATTTTTTACAATCGCAATACTTTCCCCTACTATATATTTCATATATAGGTAATTGAAAGTAAAATACTATCGAATTGAGTAACATCCTCTTACGAAGTCGGTTAAAAATTATACGAAATTCAGCAAAAAGAACAAAGGTAAGGAAAAAAAAAATAGTAATTAACTAAAGGAAACTATTAGAAGCGGTTATCTCTCGCTTAATTTCTCCTCCTAAAATGATGGAAATGGAATATCGGATCTTGAAATTAATGGAAACGAAAATAAAAAAGATTTATCGAGGAGACTAAAGCACATTGGTTTTAGACGCATTAGAGGGAGAATATCATGGGACTAGTTAAGCCATACGAATTATCGGGATATACTCATTACCGGGATGTGGATGTACCGGGAGATCCATTGTCGGGATTCTACTGAATATGGATATATGATTCCCAGCTGGTTTGAGGCAAGTTCAAGTTGAAAGGATTATTAAAGGAGGTTCAAACGATATCCTTTTAGGAGTAAAACATTTAAATCTAGACAAAGTCCGCGATCAGAGAAGAGAAAAAGATCGTTCTAAGAAAATTAGATATCTAGTTGGAATGTTGAGTATGATGCGGTCAAGGAAAATTTACTAGGCCTTTAACAAAGAGGATCTGTGGAACTCGGAAGATTTAACACTTAGTAAAATAGGAGGGCCATTCATTTTGAAGGGATTTTGTTCACCACGTGTTTTCATTGCGTACTCACTACCACACACCAGCGAGAGGATCGTCCAGAAAACTCTATTATCGTAGCTTGGAATAATAGAATCTGTGCCAGAATAAAGAATAAATAATTCTAATATAATAGAATAAAGAATGTGCGTATGTTAAAGCTATGCGCATTCGTAGCTTAAATATCCTCAGTAATAATAGAGCTCAGATCTTTGCACTGTATTGCTCTCTAAGCGGTATCTTTATGATAAAAAATATACATCTACCTAACCCTTTTAAGATTTACTAGGTTCTTCGCATGCATATTTTACTAGATATCATATGAAACAGATGGTAATATAGCTTTACGGCTTTAAGAGTTACAGTTGCAAGTACATATGTAGTTGAATTAAATGAAATATTATTGCGTTTTATTAGTAGCCTACCATATTTATTAATATTTTTAATGAAATTGTATTAGCATATTACAAAATGCGATCGAATGGAAAAAAGAGTGAAGAGCTTGATTTGTCTGAAAGCAAGGAAGAGGTAGATCTCGGTAAGATATAGATTCGAGGTACTATTCTTGAAGAGTAGCTCTTGGACGTGGCTTGTTTTGGGAGGTTATGTGACCATGATGTTATCGAACTCCCATCGCGTTTTTTTCTGTTAAAAATTGGCCTTGATTAGCTTTAATAGATTCCAGCTTTCGGCCTCAGCTCGCTACGCTTGCTCTTAAGAGATAAATACACCCCCAAAAGGGTCCTTTTCTGTGGAGATCGGGTCTTACTGTGAAGGGAGCCTTAGTGAACGGCGCGGGAGCCGCTGTTCAAGACTAGTAAAGATTCGGTATTCTCGCAAAAATATTTCTCGTTGTTTGATGACCGTATAGCAGATAAATCGAAACTTAGCTGTCATCGACGATAAAACTCTTGTTGTGAAGAGAACTAACCTACTTGGTAGATAACTTTATAAGCTAAGTTATAATAAGGAGTTTGTTACTAAACGTTACATGGTGACAGCTTAAAATTAAAAAAATGCCCTTGGATGAAGAAATGCTTGAAGCCTTGGTCTAGTTGTGGAAGTTTTCGGACAATAATCTGCTCTTGCTATAAATAATTCTGCAGCCCGAAGTCTCAGAACCAGCTTTTCAGGTAAAACCTCCTAGTCATTTAAAGCTTAGCGAGCTAGCAAAAGGGCTAGTTGTCTTAGTTTACTTTATTTCCGAGTGCATTAGGGCTTACTGAACGGTGTGAACATCAGCAAATTGACAAGTTAATATATTCTATTGGGCCTGGGGCCGGTAATCTTCTTTATGCGATTGGTTTGCCATCCGAAAAGAGGGAATCGTATGCAGATGTTACTAAGGCATTATCTCGTAGGCAAAAATGATCTCTTAATTTTTGTTTAAAGAAAATTTTATTTTTATAAAGAACCAGTTTCATAGCCCACAAGCAAAAAGCAGGTGTTTGTTTGTTTAACGTCCATTTTTATGCTACTAAGGCTAATCTGACGATGCTACAGTGGGAGTCCTAAATTTTGCCTATCCAGGTATAATTAGGATAGGGATCTTTAACGAGTACCTGACATCTTACAGGCTCGGGACCTCCATTTTACGTCCTATCCAAAGGACGGCATAGCTAAGAATTTTTTACTCCCTTTAAAAAATCCTAAGACCACCACGGGGCGCGACCTTAAAAGCAGGTGTTGGTATGGACACGTTTATAAATGATTTATATAACATGGCCGGCCGCACAGTGGGCGAAAATCAGATTTTAGGTGGACAAAATTCATATACAAGATTTTATAAATCGCCCACTTAATATTGTTTAGTATGAGTTGGAAGAAGGGAAAATGTAAATAATTACTTTCTAGGATTGTCAACAAGCGCCGGAGAGGATTATTAATCCGTCTATACCAACGGCCATATTTTTCACAGTGTTCATTGCAGTGCTGTTCTCGTAATAACCTTGCTATTCTTTAACCAGAAACTTCACTTGATTTTTTAAATTTCATGAGAAATGGATACCACAGAGACAAGTAAGTATTAATATTTTACTAATCGGAGTTGCTACATGGATATAGTTTTACCTATAATAAATAATATCATTAGATAGAACATTTCCATATTTCAATGGAGAATTACTTGCAGAGGGCCAAGCTAATTATTTCACTCAAACCATATATTTTTCATATTCACATAGTTTTTTTTTTTGCGATATTTTGCGTTTTGAAGAATATTTACTAATTTAGGACCGATTTCAGGTTTCGTGCTCACCTTTCCACGAAAAGAATTTGAAACTGAATGGTTGAAATATGAGTCAAAAGATACAAATAAATGTCTCTTAATCTACATTTTAAAACTTGGAAATAACGATGAAGATAAAATAACAAATATACATAGAATTAAAGACGCCATAAAAGATTATTCTGCGAAAATCAGTGACAGGTGGGAAAAATGTCTTCGAGAGAGCTCATGTTTTTTTAAGGACTTTTTTAAGGAGCAAAGAAGCACAAGAGGCCCGTAACAAGGATTCCCGTCGATTTAGAGAGCATAATAAAAGGAAATGTTCTAGAGAGGCCGCTAACAAAGATCTTGTTATGATGCTGTTAGTTTTATCGGACCTAATTGTCGCCAGTTTTCGGAAAAAAGCAACCAAACCGTTTGATGTTGATGTAATTAGCCTATTGAAGTGTAGTTTACCGTATGATGAACTTCAAGAACTGTCATTAGAAAATGATGCTGACGATACTAACTCGTCAGAAGAAAATGCTGAAGGATGTAGCAGTATTGATTCAAACGATGATTGATGAATAATTCATTTTTATAATTGTATATATTTTTTATTATTAAAAAAAAGATTAATAAAATGCCTTTTTTCTTTAAGTTGTTAGTCTATTTTTGTTCATTATTTTCGTAATATAGCCTATGTTTTCCCATGTGTATTATTTTTTATGAATATATGTATTGTTTTTATGTAAATAATAAATGAAAAAAGTTACTACTGAAATGCTTTATAGATTTACAAAATGTTTTCCCAATTTTTATCCATTAGGTCCAAATTTATGTGTGTGTACAACATTAGTTTGTTGGATATACTAAAAAATATGGGTCACAGAATTTTTAAAGATTTTTTCCTTACTCATTGACCTCTAAAACATGAAAAAATACAAAAAAAATAATTTTGTCCACCTAAAAATGGATATTTGCCCACTGTGGGCCGGTGCGATTGGACTTGTTGCAGCTGCAAGGTAAGTTACAGCGAAGTAATGATCTCGTTAAAACTAGTTACAGGTTTGCCCGATCGATAGTTGGGTGCTCAGCTGCAGCTGCGGGAGATGATACTCAAAGACGTGATTGACAGAGTTCGCCATATCAGAAAGGCTTCAGAGGTCAGAATCAGGCACCAAAAAAGAAGGAGGCCTCTCACATAGAGACGGCCTGAGGGAACGGAAGTTCAACGCTTGGTCAAGAAAGGTTCTGTTCCGGCGATACTTTTTACCATGGGCTTCCCTGTAATTTCTATCCGTCTCACCAAATGGAAGAACCACGCCATATTTTTTTGTCTTTCCCATACACCCGTTCACCCACACGGATGTAGAGGGCGGGATCCATGGTTTTCATCGAAGTACGCTTTCTGCCTTTTTTTCGCTTCTTTGAGAAACTATCTATGCCGGTGCAATCCTTGCGACGGTCTTTTTTAGTTTACCCACACCATTAAGTAAACATAAATCAGTCCTCACCATCGGGCTTTACATGCCAAACTGACATAGTGATAAGGACCGTATTTTTCATAATTTTATAAACTAAAGAATTTGTTACTAAACGTTACAATTCTCACCTTTTCATTTAAGTGAGATTACAGTTTGTTGAAGAAGGATTTATTGTATTAGGTACTGAGTTCATGATACTGGGATAGAACGCACCTCCCAAAGAGGATTTATGGCTTATAAAAGCATGAAATGACGGATAGGTACCAAACGTGTCAATAAATATGGAAAACTTAGAAATTCGCTAGCACGTTGTCTCGTTCCCGCTAAGTTTGCGCTCACCGAGAGGTCATCACAAGTACAAAGTTTGGTACATGTTCTGAAGGTTGGCTCATGGGCCAGAGGTTATGTGACGGTAAATGTTATCGAACTCTATCACGTGTTTTTCTGTTAAAAAGGAGCCTTGATTAGCTTTAATAGATTCCAGCTTTCGACTTCCGCTCGCTCTTCAGAGATAAAAAAACCCCTAAAGGGTCCTTTTCGGTGTAGATCGGGCCTTACTTTGAAGGGTACATTAGTGAATGGCACGAGAGCCACTGTTCAGAACTAGTACCAAAATTTTAACATGTAAAATAAGATTGTTTTTCAAACACTTTACCCAAGGAAAAACATGTAAAATGTCACCAAATGTGCGCTGAATTTGTATTTCTAATTAACAGTATTTTCTTTCGGAGCTCAGGAATCAGGAATTTCAGTAATTTTTTTCTCTTTATTTTAACAGACTAAGTTTCGACTTAAATATATGGGTCTCGATCAGAGGTAGTTGAGTCTTTAGAGGTTTCATAGAGACTGAGTCTTTATTAAAATAAATTAAAAAGTCTGGTGCGATGCGTGCAACACAACTCTCACTTACCAACTTGGTTTATAGTTTTGTTGCTAGTCTGTTCATACACACATGCATGCCCGCACCACACACACACACATACACACACACACACACACACACACACACACACACACACACATGTTAATTAGCATTTCGCACTGTGTCGTATGATACGTGTGCTTCATCGCCGATATGACTCCGATAGACCTATTGGCCGAAGAGCGTGGCAGAATCTACCACAGAAAACGCGTAGCGCCAGAAGCACACTGGCTAACGATAGCAAAAGACGAGAGAAAGGAAACTCTTCGCAGATGGCAGAGGCGCTGGGACTCATTATCATCTTCTGGAAGGTGGACAAACACACATGGAGAGGTTGATTATGGATTGAGTAAGGTTGATTATTTCCTTACTCAACTGCTCTCTGGACATGGCTGCTTCAGGGCATATCTCTACCGGTTCAAGCTGGAAGAAGGATCATCCTGTACCACCTGCGCTCCATTAGATGAAACAGTGGAACATGCTTTCTTCGCATGCAACAAATTTACTGGGGAGAAGGAAGAACTAGATATAGTGCTGGGTAAAAGATCCACACCAGAAAATCTGGTACAGCTCATGTTGACCAGCCAAGAAAACGAATGCTGTTTCAGATTATGCCGCGAGAGTCGGAAGAAAATTGGGAGCACAGGAGCGAGAGAGAAGGGGTCAAGTACCAACGCGGGAGCGAGATCTCCCTGTTTGCACTTTCTATAAACAGCTAATCCCCCCCCCCTTCCAGACCCCCCTCGCAACCCCCCCAACGATCCCATCCCCCCTATACACACAAACCCCATTAGCTTTATTGAACGTTTATCAATAGAATCTGTCCAAAAGCCCTAACCTTCCTCGGACCCAAAAGATTCTGAATGAGAAGGCTTTCAGGAAAGGCCTCTCTGTCAATATTCTCTTTCACCGCCGCCGCCTGTGTAATGTAAATGTAATACAGTTATGTAATGTAAAAGTGAACAGTAGAGAAGTAGGCGCCTAGGCATCCTGCCCACCGCGAAGTAATGCCTGCCAGCAGTTCCGCGGTGTGGCATCGCAGAGTACGTAGGTTTTTTAGTGAGTAGGAATCTCACACTGTTGTGGGTTTAATCCCCACTACGTCTAATGAAAGATTTTTCCCCTACAATAAAAAAAAACAAACACATACACACAGACCATTTCGAGTGACTTGGTTATTTCGACTCAGGGGGACCCCAAAACTTTCCCGTACTAAAGATTTCATATATAGGTATGTGAAAGGAAAAATCACTGATTCCTACAGGTGCAAACGTATCATATTCAATTTATGACTTCAGCTACTTTTTTTTTTTTTTCCTTAATTATTATTCCTTGTTTTGTAAATATTGAGTCAAGCCGCACAAACATGTTCTAGCTTGTTCCTCGGTTTTAACATGGTTCCTGCTATACTGGTCTTAATATTAAGAAATAAAAATTATTTATTCTAGTCTAAATGAATCAATAACTTATTTATGAAATGAATCATTTGTTTCGTAGGTGGCTACGTTTCATTCGGTTCCGGAAGCACAATGAAGAATGTTTCATTTAATGACCGACTTGGTAAGTACCTAAATCCTTATTTTAAAAAAAATAAAATTAACTGTTTGCAATACCAGTATATTAATGCAAAGCCCGTGATTGTAGAGAGTTTGGTGCGATGCATAAACAAGTTTTTCCAGAGTAACTTGGTTATGCAACTTGAGCAGTAAAAGAATCAGCGCTCTAAATAACAAAGACCCATTTTAAAGGGTCTGTTAAACTCCTAAAGCCAGGTACCTACGATGCTCACGAACCTACGTGTAACAAATGGAAATGGATGCGTCTCAGTGTAATACGAGTTCGCGAACACCTTTTGTTAAGTAGAAAATCCCGTAGGAATTCCCAATAACTATAATTTGCCGGTAAACTCAGTGGAGAAGGGTGGGTTCTGAACTAACGTGCGGAACAATGCGGCTAGTGAAGGGAATTCCATTGAAAAAATCCTAAATCAAGCCAGTCAAAAACTTATTGATAAAAGAAACCAAAAAAAAAAAAAAAAAAAAAGCAATATTAACAAAAATAAGCCAAAAAACAAAGTTGACGAGATAAGTATAGCAGACAGTAAATTACCTGTAGCATTAAAAAGGAAAAATAAAAATAATAATAATAATACTTCCTCCGAACAATCAATTTATTTGGACGCCACACTATTTTAAAAAAAACTGGTGCTTGCGCGCAAGTGCCCCTTGCGTATGACCAATTTCGATGAAATTTTGGCTATCACATCGTTGGCATATACATACATCAAATACCCAGTTTGAACAAAATCGCTAAAGCCGTTTTCGAGTAAATAAAAAAAACACGTGAAAATGATACAAAATTTATTAAGTAAAGTGCCCCTCCGATTGATCAATTTTGATGAAATTTTCGCAGTCATATCTCTGGCATATTAATACATCAAATACTTAGTTTAATCAAAATCGTTAGACCCATTTTTGAGAAAAAAAAAGCGTAAAAAGTTATTCAATAAAGTACCCCCTCCGTTTGACCAATTTGATGAAACTTTTGCTGTCACATCGCGGGCATATATAAGGTAAACGTACCTGCAGTGGACACTGTTCCTGTAGTGGCCACTTGGACAATTAAATTTTGAAAATAAGGCAGCTAGGCTTTGAATCAGCTTCAAACTTAGAGTGAATTTACTAGACATTAGTTGGTACATTCACTCTATTTTTGAAGCTGATACAAAGCCTAGCTGCCTTATTTTTAAAATTTAATGGTCCAACTGGCCACTACTGGAACAGTATCTACTATAGGTACGTTTACCTTATACATTAAATATCAAGTTTAATTAAAATCGTTATAGCCGTTTTTGATAGCAAGTTGCAGTCCAGTAGTGAGTTTTCGTATCCATCTCTGTCCGAGTTTTTCGCCAGACGTAGAATTCCTCGATTCTCACGTACGTTGATCGGCACGAAATAAGATATCTTGAACTCACATTCACGGATCAGGCACACGCTCGGGCTCCAGCCTCGTATGCTCTCTCTTGTTTTTTTCCAACATCTGTCTCGATCCTCTTTTGTTCCCTCGTCCTCGTCGAACTAAACTTATTATACGTTTAAACTAATAATTAAAATACGGTATTACTTTGGATAAGCAACTCCTAGATAGCGGCCGGTGTGAGTAAACAACAAGGTAATCCGATCACGCCCTACCCGATATCCACGATTCAGTTTGGGTTTACTGAGAGTTCCTTAACAGATGTAGTCGAGAAAACCTCCCCGCCTCAATAATGGGAACCAAGGTGAATAGAGAGAAGGTAGCCAAACCTCATCCTGCTTACGTCATCGGACACATGACTCAGCCCATGCTTATTGAATTCACTTTAAATACTATAATTTTTTTTTATAGGTTAAAGTGAAAAACATTAATATTTTTCATTATTTTAAATTCTGATTTCACAACTGAGATTTTATATTCCCGAACCCGACCATTATTCAGGAACAAAAAATCTTATTATATTAAAAATTAGGTTTAGTATAGTTTTTCTTTTCATAATACGTAAATAATCTTGCATGTACATACAATTAATTATATTCCCCCAGTGATTATTTATAACTGGTGTGACCCATTGGACTTTCGTTAATGAATTAATAATCTTAACCAGGAAAGATTTAATAATTAAAATAAATGAAAACCTAGAAGTTATAGAAATAGTTGTCATTAATAATTGATGGTACATATGGGATAAAAATTCATTATAGGTAAAGAAACATCAATAAAATTTATTGCTTATCTATATAAATAAATATGAAATTCTGTTTGTTTATTTGTTTGTTTGTTCTTTATAGGAATCCATACCCTTTGTCCTAAATTCTCCAAATTTTGCTTAGTGGTTCTTTCACACCAGGTGCGATCACCTGTCCATATTAAAATTGCATAACTTCAGCCAATCTCTGGGTATATTGTTTATTGTTATGATCTCGCTTTACATTGGTTTTTACGAAATCGACTGTTTGAGTCGATAAAAGTCTCACTTTATAGAATTTATAGATTAAAAAAATGAAATACTGCGGATGAAACCGGGATATACAGCTATAATTTATGTAAATAAAGATGAAATTCTGTTTGTTCTTTATAGAAATCCATACCGTTTGTCCTAAATTCTCTAAATTTCGCTCAGTGGTTCCTTTATACCAGGTGCGAACACCTGTCCATATTAAAATTGCATAACTTCAGCCAATCTCTGGGTATATTCTTATATACTGGGTATATTGCACCGCGATTGTGCAGAAATCGGTCGGTAATTTTAGGCATCCAGTTTTTATCTATAGTAACTTTTCCATCGCCGTTATCTAAGATTTGTTTTGAGAATGTTTCGGCGGATGGATCTCGAAGCATTTGAACGCGCATATTACTTTCAGCTGTACGTTTTTAACATTACGCCACAATGGTGATGATTTTAAGCAAGCGTTGATATCGTCAGCGTATGTTGAACGTGGAATGACGAGAAGTTTTTGTCTAAAATCACCTGAAAGGGCTAACAGAGTGCCGCCTAATAGTTTGTCATTGTTTTTAATATCTTTCAATGTCCTGTACAACGCCTCAAGCGAATGTTTGTGTGCCATTGTACATTCACCCCAGATGATAATTTTACACTGCTCAGCACTGTGGCCATGGAAGATTATTTTTTTTTATGTTGCACACTGCGTCAGAGTTATTTTGAATATTTAGTGGCAGCTTAAATACTGAATGAGCTGTTCTGTCTCCATCCAATGAAGTTGCCGCGATGCCCGATGATGCAACGGCCAATGCGATGCCATTATTTGATCGTATTTTGGGGAGAATTAGGGAAATAAGGAATGTTTTGCCAGTTGCTCCTGGTGCATCCAAAAAGAAGAACCCACCTGCTGAAACTGCGAGCATAATGCGGTCGTAAATGGTTGTTTGTTCCTCATTGATTAGTGGGATACTGTTGTACTGCAGTTCAAGATTCATTTCAGTGTTCATAAAATCCGATGCCTTTCGATTTGGCGAATTCATGCCGAAATGACTGAGTGGTAACTTGGCAATGATAATGCAAAGATCCTCAATAACAATCAATGCTTCATTGTACATAGCGTCGCTGAATTTTATCGTTAGATCGTTGCACCGTGTACAATGTGATATATCATCAGTCATTGAATCTTTGAGATTATCTCACAATATATCTGCTCGCGCTGGGAAACATGTAGTCAACACTATAGCGAATAGTAGACGAATTTGTATTTCTGTACAGTTCAATGCTACCTCAGCAAGCATACCTTCCCACTGGTTGTCGTTTTCCAGCAAGCCGAGTGCAAGGCATGCATCTTTATATCCGAACAACTGCTGGATCCCGTCCATGAATCGGAAAAACAAAGATACGCCAAGCAGCTTCATTGGAGCTGATGACCGACCACTTTGGTAGAGGGTTATTTCATCGTTTTTATTCACTGGAGGAGCATTCACATTGGTATTTTCCATTTTAAACACTGCCATATCACTGACTTTATGGACATACTTGCAAATGTATTTGATACTCTTCACAGAACTGCAGAACTCAACATTAATATGAGCATTGTATGTCTTGCTCTGCTATATATTGGATATCTGTCGACATTTGTGATCGTATCGTAAGTGAAATCTTCATGGACATTTTTAGTACATTTTCCATCTGCCATGCAAGGCGATGAACGATTAAGAGTACCACATTGGCCATAAATCATGTTTGTTGTAACAATATCAAACAGCAATCGTGGAGTAGACGGATCTGGAATTTCCGCAGAAATTATATTATCGATTTCTTCAGGACGGATTTTGTCGATTAACCAAACCAAAATGTGTGCATGAGTTAATCCTAGCTTTTGCCACTCAACCGAATACAGCCAGCAACGCGTGGGACCGAATACATGTACTTTAGTAATGAAACTCTTTAAAGACTTCAACTTTTGTCTGAACACAAGTGCTGTGATGTCATGAAGATGTATTTGTATCAAAACTCTTTGGTAAACTGACCTATAGGCGGGCGCAAGCGACGGTGCTGCTTCTTTACAGGAACTAGAGAAACGGGGATAGAAGCCGGGCCATTACCTGGGATTCATAGGGTTTTTAATTTATTTTTCCGTAATTAAAACCCGATTGGGCAAAATATTATTTGAAAAATGTCTAATAGGTATTGCTCGGTACCTCAGTGTTCAATTAGAAAATCAAAAGACACACTTCTTAAAGAGTGGATTGTAAAATTAAGAATAGATAAGCCTGTTTCGAAACATATGACTATATGTAGTCTTTATTTTAAAGAAAGTGACTATATTTATTCAGGTAAATATTAGTAGTTGACATTTTATTATTCCGAAATGCTCCTTTTGGTTTTCTTCAAACTTACTCATCATATTGTATAGTAAATTCCGCACATCACTTTTTATAGTTTTATTCATTTTAAATGTTAAACTCCGTTATAAGCGTATACTATTTGTTTACAATTTGCTGTGGCGGGTGACAAAATGACATTGATAGAATATTACCATGTAAAAAGTTTCAATTAAATGTTAGGCTCAACTGGCGGGGATAGCTTACCAAGTGATAATTGATCAGTTATTGAGCGGGATGAAAAATGATTAACACGTTGATGGCCATGTAAAAGATGATGTATTTTTGCATGGGGCCGAAGCATCTTTTCTTAATTTATAACTTCAATATGATTAGAATGATACATAAATTGTAAAATAACTAAATAAACAATTTAATTTTGGCTATTAACAATAATTTTGAGAGCGGTACTTAACTACTGCCCGGCCTCAGGGTAATAGCCTAGTAGCTACTTGAAGTAGTAGGGGGATGTCCGGTTATGACCGCCACGTCAATCCCTTCATACCTCTCCTGTCCCTTGCATCTCCATCCCTGAGTTTTGCTCTTGGCTACTTGGCGTTCAGAACTCTTCTTCTTCTCCATGCACCCTACAAATTAAAAAAACAAAAAAAAAAACGGCCAATTGCATTGGCGAATTGTTCGGGGCTGGAGCCGTCCCATACGCCTTGAAATCACCCTCGGCAGGCGGGCCCCTGGCCCAGAACAACCTATCCGGTCGGTCCATTAAACTCCAGCAAGTGAGGCCGGAGCGCAGAAAACTGCCGTCCATGTGCACCAGGCCTTTGCTGGAGGGAGCGGTCGGTACCTGGGGACCTCCTCGGCCCCAGCCAATAGTCCAACAGTGGTACGGTCGTACCGCTTGGCGCTCAACGCTAAACGTATTACTAAAATGACTATTAAAAAATAATGGTTGCTGATAGAAGGATAAAAATTTAGGGTTGTATGTATTTTTTAATACCACATTATAAAAAACAAAATTAGTCCAAAAAAAAAATAATGTTAGGGTTGTGCCCTTTTCACTTAGGGGTATGAAAAATAGATAGTAGCCGATTCTCAGACCTACTGAATATGCATATGAAATTTTATAAAAATCGGTCAAGCCGTTTCGGAGGTGTATGGTAACTAACATTGTGACACAGGAATTTTATATATAAGATATCCTTTACTCATGTATTTATCGTGCTATTCTGGCATTTCGACGTATTTTAATTTTGATGCCAAAAATTTCAATAACTCATTAAATCATTAAAATTTATTATGAATGATGCTTGGTGTATGACTCAATATTTTTGGTCATCTAGTCACTTTGGAATGAAGGAGACAAGCTTGCTTTTAATATAATTTTTTCTTTTATTTTTTTGTGCATACCTGTCAAATAAGAACAGTTAAATATTAGGATTGAGGTTCAGAATTGTTACACGTTCAATAATGGTTTTTGTTGTTTTTAATTCCTTAAAAAATTGCCCTACTAGCTTGGACGACAAGTTGTTCCATCAAGGTTTTCGTAAACACTAAGGTAGACCGTATTCGCAAAATCCGTCCCCATATGCGGTGTTACAGAAGGACCTATAATACAGGTCAATCTTCTATACAGAAAGACACTACACGAACATAGTGGATACCCGGCTTTACATAGGTGATCAGTGTATAGTAGAAGATCTCAAGGTGCAGAGATCAATATTAGTAAGTATTAAAAAACACCGCATTTAAATTTCATAACGGAATGCCAGATAATATTAGGAACAGAATATGCCTCACCGTTTGTTATCTGGAATTCATTGCGGTATATGATATTCTGCGTGACGCTGCTGAAGATTCCCTCTAGCACCGGAAGGTGAGAGATCTTCAAAGCCCGACGTTTGTATCAGTTATATCTTTATAATTACTGCGATGAGAGGTGCTGTGCACTTGGCGATGAGTAGAAGTCTAAAGCCAGGGGATACCGAAATGGGGTGCGCTAACAAATTCGAAAGTCCTGGGAAGGATTCATTATCCTTGGATCATCTAAGAACCCCTGGGGCATTCTACATACAGTGGCACTGGCTGACCCCAATGCAAGTAAGCCGCAATAAACGAAATTTAAATCTAAATACAATCTATTTTAATGCGTACATTCTAAAAATAAAACAACGTGAAATACGTTATGTCCACACACACAAAAAAAAAAAAAAAAAAAAAAAAAAAAAAAAAAAAAAAAGTGCGATATCATACTAATTAGAGCTAACGGATGCTGGAATAAGATCACAGATTGGAATGATAAACACCTACTCTCCGAACAATACTCGTCCGAAATACGGGGGAGGAGTCTAGTAAACACTTCCCTAGTCTTTTGTAAGAGTATAATACTTTGTAAAATAATAGCCAACCAAAAATACACGATTTTAATGAAAGAAATTATTTAATTATTTTATTTCATAGTGCTTGAAGAAATGATGAATCAGGGGCACAAGTTCACTGAACATTACCTTCACTCTAAAGATGCAAGACCAGGTGAGGTTTTGAAATTTTAAAGCTTTCTTATTCATATTATTATTTACTGCTGCTACATTATATTTCTGTCAGGCAATTTAATTAATTAATATATAATCCTTATTTATAATTTTTACACTGACACCGTCACACACTGGATCGAGTCCATACTTTGGCCGCGACATTCTGTGAAAAAGGAAGTTGATAATCATCATTTATTTGTTTGTTTCTTTATTTAACGTCACTTTATGCCACTAAGGCTAATCGGACGATGATGCTACAGTGGGAGTCCTAAATTTTGCCTATCCAGGTTTAATTAGTATAGGGATCTTTAACGAGTAACTGACATCGTACAGGCTCGGGACCTCCATTTTACTTCCTATCTCTCTCTCTCTCTCTCTCTCTCTCTCTCTCTCTCTCTCACTCTCTCTCTCTCCCTCTCTCTCTCTGCTTTAAAATACTTTTTATAATGTAAGAAAAGAGCTATTCTAAACATTATGTAAATATTATCTGTTATAATAATAATAGAATTGTGTATACTAACTAATTATTTGAGCGTAAAATCATGGAGAGCTTTGGTTAATTGATTGTATAATATTTTTTTTTTTTCGTTGTTTGTAAGAGTGGCCACTAGTGGCCAAAAACTGCGACATTTGTTAAATATTTCGGTATTCTTAAATAATTTATATTTTGAAGAGAAAAGATTTGGCTCCCCCGGGAGTCGAACCCGGGTCTCCTGCGTTACATGCGAGGATGCTAACCGCTACACCACAGAGCTCGGCTCAAGGCAGAGCAAATCCTTCCTCTTCACTGATACCTACTCCCCCTATCTCACAAGTTTTGCGAGTAGTAAAGGGAGGTGGACAAATTTTGTCCAATTTATGATATTTATTGACATAAGTCAATTTTTTTTTTAATTATTTTAATTAATCGAATCTTAAATTGTGGCTGACCACCAATTTTAAATTATTTTTAAATAATTTATTTTTTGAAGAGAAAAGATTTGGCTCCGCCGGGAGTCAAGGATTTGCTCTGCCTTGAGCCGAGCTCTGTGGTGTAGCGATTAGCATCCTCGCATGTAACGCAGG